>JANRMT010062813.1:115754849-115798048 GCA_026402145.1 Polypterus bichir lapradei
TATAACAAATGAGTGGAATTAAAATGCTACTTAAAACAATTAACAGAGAATGGGGTTGAAATTTGTCTGTTTTGTTGGGAGTTTCTGGGTTTAATTTAACTGCATAAAGTTAAAGTTGGATACGTGAGTTTTCCAGTTAGAGCATATGTACCCTCTGTCACTTCTGTGCTTTAAATGTCAGAGATATGGACATATTACAGCAGCCTGTATGGGAAAGTAGAGATGTCCTAAATGTGGAGATAATCATAGATTTGAAGAATGTAAAACTGAGGTACAGATAAAATGCTGTAATTGTGGTGATCAGCACTAGTTAACATATAGAGGATATGAAATAAGGAAAATGGCTGTTGAAATCGAACAATTAAAAACCATCAGTAACATTAGCTATGCAGAGGCTGTGAGAAAGGTTCAAACAGAAAAAGGAAAGGAAGTAATTGACAAAACTGATCAAATAATGAAACCAAAAACAGTCCAGCCTGTGGGAAAAATGAAGAGATGGAAATAGATAAATTGTTTCTGTTTATTGCTTATGTAGTCAACTGTATTGATCAAGTGAAATGCAAAACAGAAAAAAATTTAAAAATCGTAAATGGAGCTGAGAAGTTCCTAGATCTTAAATATATGTCTTAGGAACAGGTTACTAAACTATTAGAGGTTGAAGGGAAGCCGGGAGGGTTTGGTGTTTAGTTAGATAGGTGGTATGATTATTCTCCAATGGAATGCAAGGAGTTTAATTACAAATGGACAGGAATTTAAAGGATTCATTAAACATCTTAAAAAAAAAAAAAAACAGAAATTATATGTGTGCAAGAAAAATGGCCTAAAGAAAGTCTGGATTTTGTTATAAAAGGATATGATTGTATTCATAGGGAAAGAGGGGAGGGTAGTGGAGGACATTATATAATATTTTTAAAACATGGATTGCAATATAGGCTCATGGGGAAGGGAGTGAAATTAAAATACATAATAATTAAAGTGTGGACTCAAGAAGGAATTATTAAAATTATAATTTTTTATAATCCTTGTAACAGGTTGACAGAGGAGTTGTTGGATGAACTAGAGGTACAATGATTTCAATGTCCATGGTAACTTTTGGGGTAAATATAATGATGATAATGGGATGGTAACTGAAGAGATAATGGAGAATAAAAATTTAATATGTCTGAATGATGGGACAGGTACAAGAATTAATGTTATAACGGATATAGAGTCAACTATTGGTCTGACATTGGTCTTAGATTCAATAGCAGGGATTTGCTCTTGGGAAGTAATTAGAGAGACAACTATTGGGAGTGGTCATTATCCAATAGTAATTAAAATAGTTATGGATTTGGATGATAATTTTACAGAAATGGTTCTTTAGAGGGGTGGATTGGGAGAAATTTCAGTGTGTTAGTGAACAACACTTATGCAGAAAGTAAATATAAATGATGATATTGATATACTTAAATCCTCTGAATTTAAAGCTATTTTGGGAGGTGCTGAACAGTCCATTAAGAAGTCAGAGGGTAAGAGTAGGAATAATACAAATATTGTGCCATGGTGGACAAAAGATTGTGATAAAGCAATGAAATCATGAAATAAAGCATTAAAGTATTAAAATGGAATCTTAATTTTCAGCGTCTTATTGAATATAAAAGGTTGCAAGCAAATATGAAGAAAATAATCAAAAATGCAAAGAGGGATTGTTGGAGAAAACTTTGTAATTCATTTGGAAGACAGACAGGAATAGATAAAATATGGGGTATGATTAAAAGAATGAATGGTATCAAAAGAGAGTATGGGAATCCTGTTTTAAAGGATAGTGAACTAAGTGCAGCAAGTGAAAAGGAAAAAGCGGAAATGTTAGCAGAAACTTCTGTTAAAATTCACTGCTTTGTTAATATTAGTAAGGAAGGGAAAAAAGGAAGGAAGCTTACCATAAAAGAAAATAAATTACTGCAGCATGAGAGAGTTTCGGATGATTTGTTGAATGTTCCATTCACAATGATTGAACAGAATTTTGCCCTTAGAAAAACTAAAATGTCAGAACCAGGCATGGACAAGATATCTATTATATAAAAAAATTCCTGGGATCAGAGAAGACTTTTTAGCCTGGGACAAGGCGTGACTTTTTCAGAGAGATACTTTCAAGTTCCACAATACGAGACTTTGTGCCAAGAGATTTAACCACGCCTGGGGCCGGAAATAAACGACAAAGAGTAGATGACAAAGTAGAACATCGTAAAGAGGCTCTAAATGTTGGTGTGATGCACATGCAAAGCAGGTTACAGATAATGAAAGTACTAATATTCGAAAGTCTCAAAATAATGATGGTAACGATTGCATTAGTGCAAACAAATGGAAATTACTCGGTGAAATAAAGGAACAGCAAAAAGAGATCAAATATATTGTTCAGATTTAAACTTTAAGTCAGAGACTTGTAGATTGCCTCATTTATTTTGCCATCAGGGAAAAGTAGTGTTTCTTCCCAATGAAGAGGCATATCCGTGAGAATTAAAAGATTTGTTGTTTGGTGAAGTGAAATCCACATACGCAAGTGGCTGGCACATAGCGCAGGCTGGGGGGTTGGCGAGGGAAGCCCCTTAGTATTATATAATGTTAAGCCATCTCAGTTCTACTTGAATTGTACATTAGGGTATAAGAGGAAAGGAGGTGACAAAGAAGTTGGAAAGAGTCTGTTGTAGTGCCAGTACAAAAAACAGAAAGGGACTGTACAAATAGGGAAACTATCGCCCAATCGATTTAACTTCCAACATATGTAAAATAATGGAAAGGATGATAAATGAAAGATTAACATATGTTGAAAAAAAGGTTGTTTATCCAAATATCAAAGTGGATTTAGGAAAGGTAGAAACACAATGGATTCACCATTATGTTTGGAACATAAAATTAGGAGGGCTCAGGTAAACAAGGAAATTGTAGTGGCAGTTTTCTTTAATATAGAAAAGGCTTATGATATGATGTGGAGGGAAGGGTTGTTAATCAAACTCCGTCAACTAGATATAAAAGGTCAGATTTTTAGATGGATTAAGGATTTTTTGCATGGAGGACTAATACAAGTTAAAATAAAACATAAGTACTCTGGAAAATTTGCTGTTAAAAAAGGTACACCTCAAGGAAGTGTCTTTAGCCTGTTATTGTTCTCCATAATGATAAATGTGTTATTTATTGAAATAGAAAATAAAATGGGAGTATCCCTTTCTGCAGATGATGGGGCAATTTGGAGGAAGGGGTGAAACACTGAATTTGCTGTTAGGAAAATGCAGGAGGCTATTGTACAGGTGGTCGTACAAATGAGATTTCGAATTTTCAGTGGAAAAGACAAAAGTGATTGTATTTACAAAGAAAAGAATTAGTAATATGGTAAAAGTTGCATAACGAGGAATTAGAGAGAGCAGAGAACTTCAAATTTTTAGGCATTTAGTTTGATGAAAAAGTTACTTGGAATGTACATTTACAGAAAATTCTGGCCAAGCGTAAGAACATAATGAATACAATGACATGTTTAGTGGGAACTGAATGGGGAGCAGACAGATCAGCTTTAAAAGAAATTTACACCAGATTAATTAGACCAATAATAGATACGGTTGTGTGTTATACAGCACAGCCTCTGATGCAACATTAAAAATGCAATATGGGGATAATGCCTCTAGAAATTAGAAGAGAGCAGCTGAAAATAAATTACTGGGTTAGTCTACAGGGGCATAGTCCAGATCATCCAACTAAAGATACATTAAAACTTTGCTAGGAGAAGGAGTTGAAGAAAATTAAAATTTTTGGGTGTGAGCTGCAGCAGAAAGCAACGGAACTCATGATAGACAAGTTAGCAATAATTGGTAATAACAATTACCACTAATACAACCTTGGATACTTACAGACGCAATTGTAGATTTTACATTTTAGGACAAAAAAAACAAATATAAAGAATTTCATTTCATTGCTTATATTATATAGAAATACAATAAACCCTCGTTTATCGCGGTTAATCCGTTCCAGACTCTACCGCGATAAATGAATTTCCACAAAGTAGGAGTTTTTATTTTATAAATCTAATATTTTCACAGTTACAGCATAGAAAATCTGTTTACCTTCTAAATACGTTTTTTAACATTATTAGATCCCTCTAGACATGAAAGAACACCCTTTAGTCAAAAGTTTAAACTGTGCTCCATGACAAGACAGAGATGACAGTTCTTTCTCACAATTAAAAGAATGCAAACATATCTTCCGGTTCAAAGGAGTGCGGGTCAGGAGGAGAGAATGTCAGAGAGAGAGAGAGAGAGAGAAACAAACTGAGGAAGCATGTACCATAAATTAAAAGACCCATTGTCCGCAGAAATCCGCAAACCTGCGAAAAATCCGTGATATATATTTACATTTAAAATCCGCGATGGAGTGAAGCAGTGAAAGTCGAAGCGCAATATAGCAAGGGATAACTGTACATTGACAAATATCACAGCTATATACAGATTTATACAGGTGCATCAAAGCTTTTAGGCAATAAAATGGGAGTAGCAGTCATTGTTCCAGAGTTGCATATACAAATAGGTAAAAAGGTCAGTGATGGGATATCCATCTATGCAGGAGAAATGATTGCACTACTGCGATTGGTACAACGGATTGCTGAGGTTGGTCCAATAAGATTGGCAGTTTGTTCAGATTCCAATTCATCCCTAAACAGTTTAAAATACAGGTGCTGTGATAGTAGGCCAGATATTTAGATTGAAATCCAACGGACATTGTACAAAATTCAAATGATGGGTCTCACTGTAACCTTTTTAAGGATATCAGCTTGTATTGGTATTAAAGGTAGTGAAATGGCAGATAAAACTGCAAAAGAATCTACAAAATATGAATAAACAGATATAGTAGTTGGTCTGAATAAATCAAAAGTGAGAGGTATTGTAAAACATGAGGGAAAGGTGACAAAAATAATGGGAGAAAAAAGGAATGGACACTGGTAGTACAGAGTTCAGAGGAAAATGGGAGAAATAAAATATACAGGGAGAAACAGAAATGATGAACGATTCATAACAAAACTCAGATTTGGGCACACTGATCTAAACAGTTCACTTTATAGGATAGGGAAACATCATACCAACTTATTTGAATATTGTGGAAAGACAGAAACAATAGAACATGCAATATTATAATGTCGGAGGTATGACTAGGATAGGAAAATTTTAGTAGAAAACCTCAGAGAACTGAAAATTGATCTTATTTTTGAAGATATTTTGTAGAAGAAGTTAGGGGGTTGTGTGCTATTGGTATATATTACAATTTTTAAAAGATACCAAGTTGATTGAGAGGATGTAGTCAAGAGAACATGCTTATCCACACTCCATACCAGGTAGTGGTGGTAGTGCAGTAAAACAAGAAGAAAAAGACTCAGCAGTAGAACATTTAGTTTGTATTTGGAGTTAAAAGTGAGTATTGTTATTTCTTGATATTTCTGGCTTTTTGGATTTTCTGTGCTTCTGGTTTTAGGAATCTGCTTAAAATTTGTTAACTTTTTTGTGAATTTATGCTGGCTCTGTTAGTTAGGGTCAAAACAGGAAGGGGGGAGGGAGGGAGAGCATGAACATGACTGAGAGAATAAAACTGAAAAAGGCTAACTTTTACAAGTACCATAAATTTACACCCGATCTGACGCTGTTTGTTTTCAAATATTGCATTAGTGCGATGATGTTTTCTGATTGGTACTAATCAGGTCTTACAATGATTTCTTCAAAATGTCACATATATTTGCCTCTTTTTTTCCCCCGGTGCTGCGTTGACATCATGCACCAGAAGGTGTGAGCTTATTCAGTTTGAGCAGGAACATACAGGTGGCCGGTTGCTGTGTGCTACAACATGCTGGCTGTGATCAACGCACATGCACGGGGTTCACTGAGAAAAGAAGAGTGTTCTTTGCTTACCTTGGAGAGGAACTTCTTGTAGCTTCTTACAAGAAAAGGTGATGGAAAAGAAAAAGGATGCAACATCAACAAGCTTCTGTTCCAAGTCTTCCACTTCCCCCAGGAAAGCAAACTCAGTCAGTGTCAGGCGCCCCTTCAGCATAATAGGAACCTTAGCACAGAGAGAAGTGTGTACATTGCAACAGGTACACATGTCGTAAATGTAGGAAGGACGGTCGTTGGGGGTGTGGGAACTGTAAACCATTTGATTCTAATGATTGCATATAGCGCGGAACTGATCTCTCTGTAATATTCTTTCCTCTGCGTGTCCTGGAGTACAAAAGAAACACCACCATGCACCAAAATCTGGAGACTGGGCAAGATGGGAAAAAAAATGTGGTGACTGATTGCAACCGCAAGAAGGTATGTGAATGAATATGAATAATATGAATAATGTTGCATCGGTGCCGCAATGTTTTCCGAAATGTACTATACAGGTCATAAAATAAATTATTCCAAATATCATATATACTTACTGTATGTCTCTGTTTTTTGTCAGTGTGGCTTTGACATCATGGACCACAAGTGACAATGACATACCAAGAAGGTAGATTCACCAATGTTTGTGTGTCAGCTTTTATCCCTCCAGATCAGAGAATTTCCAGTTCCATTGTCTCAAAACACCACTCACATGTATAGTTATTC
This sequence comes from Polypterus bichir lapradei, assembly GCA_026402145.1. Classification (NCBI taxonomy): domain Eukaryota; kingdom Metazoa; phylum Chordata; class Cladistia; order Polypteriformes; family Polypteridae; genus Polypterus; species Polypterus bichir. The sequence continues at coordinate 115,761,455 of JANRMT010062813.1, forward strand.
CCAGTTTCAAATAAAAACTAACAGCGTCAGATATGTGGTTGGGGGGGTGTTGTATCGTGATCTTGAGTGAGAGAATAAAAGTGAAAAAAAAAAACCAGTAATTTTTACATATACTGTAAATTTACACTGGCTGTTACAAACGCAAATCAAATGTATGTTTTTATTGCATAATATTAACAATTAGAGCAGATCACTACTCAAAATGGTAAATTTGCGCAACACCCAGGATCAGTCCCGCAGTCTCCCGATTACAAGTCAGCAGTTTTTACCTCTGCACCACGGAATCTGTCGTACTCCACTTGCACATTTTGGGAAAGTGTTTATTTGATATTTGGACTTCAGCCTTTATACATTATACAGTTCAAGTCTACATTTCTTCATTTATTACTAAAACATGAAAAATGTTTGTTTTAAAGATGTGTTTACATAGATTGTTGTAGACATGGAATACACATGAAATGTATGTATTCCAAATAACAATCTATTATTTCCCCTCTAAAACTCCACAACTTCACTCCAAGATAATCGAGGCTTGAACTTGGAGAACTTCTTGCTGTCTGCAGCAGTTGATGGTATAACAGGCTGCTTGCTGTTTGTCTTGATCAATATATTTACAAGACAAAAGACGCTGATGGAGAGGTGCGAAGGGATTTAAGGTGGACCGGATTTATGAGTTTTTTTTGTAGGCTTTGGTAATTCTAGTGTTACAGCCTGCTCCCTATTTTTTGGGTCTGGTGCAGCAGAAGCCAGCAGGTATGTTATAGGTGTAGCTGACATTGAGATTGCCTTTGTTGGGCAAATAGGTGAGTTTCTAGCCTGTTTCCTGGCTTTTTTGGAGGCCTCACACACCCTTGACCTATGTTCCTGGCTTCTAAATACAACATTAAGAAATGTAAGTTTTTTTAGCAAGAACACTGATGCCTTCCATGTTTCTAAGGTATGCTTGTGTCTATTTTCTTGAGGTAAGGATACATTTTCTGTTTGATTGTCTGTTTGCAGTGACCGTTGGTTTTGACATTTATCCTGGGTATACCTTGAATTTGCCAGATTTCCGTATCTTAAGGCTTTATATTATTCTACTGTTGTCTCTCTTTTTCTCTGATTTAGTAGAAGAGCAGTCAGTGTTTCCAGATCCTCTTATGTGATTACACATATGCTATGATTTACAATGTCCACACATGCCTGTGGCAAATGCTTATCCACATATTTTCTTATGCTATGTGTGCCATACAGGTGGTGTAGTGGTAGGAGCACTGCCTTACAGTAAGAAGATCATGGGTTTGCATTCTGAGAGAGAAAAGTGCTATATGAATATAGTGAATTACTGTTATTGTTACTGAAATCAACTCATTTTTTATAGGCAATGCTGGAACACTTCTAGACAAGTGGTTTATCAACAGATATACTGTACACTCATATCAAATGATGATTTCTTTCCTGAACAGCAACTACTTTTTGCCTATTACATTCTGTGTTTTTATTTTTAATAGTCTACAGAGCAAGATGCACACAGAGTGGCAGTGTGGTGTATGTAGGTTTGTGAATGGTGCACATTTCATTATACTTTATACACATAAAAATAAATCTGATTACTATGCATTGTATTTCTTTATAAAAGCCTAAGATTTTTGAAAGAGCCAATGCCACCTGCAAGTCAATATACTAAGTTTGCAGTACCAATCAACATTTAGCATTATGCACTTTGTGGTGTGTTGTGTGTACACAATAAAAAATACTGAGAACATGAAAAAGGCATATTATGCAAGAAAACCAAATTACAGTAAAACACATTGAAGTGGAACAAAACCAATTATTACATTTTATATTGCATGTTGAGTTGACATTTTGCAACGATTATTGTCTACAGTAGTTGTCTACAGAACAGAGGCAGCAACTCACATCTGGAGATCAGCTGTCAGTAATGTCAATTGAAGCAATGCTTTAAGATGATTTTTAGAAGTGAAATGACCACACTACTGAAACTGAGGGAGACAGATGAGAAGCAAGGCGAAGTGCACAGCTGATCTCTTTTCAAAATGGCTCAATCTCACAAAATTGTTTTACTTTTTTCATTTTTTCCTTCCTATAATGACATTGATATGCTGTTTTACAGTACGTGTACAATCTCAAGACACAGGTCAACATCTGATAACACTCTTACTGTGAAAAATGGAGATACTTGGTAAGTTTTAAGGCTTTTCTTTTCTTGTTTACATGCCAACTCCATCACCTCCATTTTAAAATGCAAAAACAGGATAGGTACTTTTTAAACTTATAAAAAATGCTTCTCTTTAGAATTCAGTTTCATGTGGCAAATTAATATATACTTGTACTATGAATGTGTAGAAATAACCGACTTGAAAATAGGAAAGAAATATAAAATATACAGTATGTTTTATCCATTTTGGTAGTGAGCTCAAAGTAGTATTAGTTTGGGAATTGTGCTCTCTTATTCTAATTTTTTTATTCTAATAAAACTATTTTCGTCAGAACCACAGGAAATGAAAAAAAACATTTCCCAGTCGTCCTGTCATGTTTGGCTAATGGAACTAAGCTGCGGTCTGTCATTATTTTTAAAAGAAAGACCTTGCTTAAAAAGGCCAAATTCCCACCACGAATTACAGTGTGCGCACATGTTAAAGGCTGGATGGATGAAGACGGAACAAAAGAATGGCTGGAAGAAATTTGGAACAGACAACCTGGAATTGCCTTAAAGAAGAAACAATCATTGCTAGTTTGGGATATGTTCAGAGCCCACGCATCTGATGACATTAAAAAATTGGCAAAGTCTTCTCAAATTACTTTGGCCGTTATTCCAGGTGGGCTTACATCTGTATTGCAGCCATAGATGTGTCTTTAAATAAACCTTTCAAAGACCGTGTGCGAAAGATGTAGCATGAATGGATGCCATCTGGTCAAGCCCGACTGTTGGAAATCTAATGAAGCCCGACATAGAATTAATAGCAAAGTGGGTTCGAGATGCATGGGAAGACATTCCAGAGGATATGGTGCAACGTGCCTTGAAGAAATGTTGCATTAGTAATGCTATGGATGGCAGTGAAGACAGCGATTTGTATGAGAATGACAGCAGTGATGGTGATGACTGCGAACTTAGTGATGATGACAATTTCTATGCTGATAACCTTACACCAGCTGAAGTTGAAGCTCTGTTTGGACATGCAGATGAGGAGGTATCCAGTTTTGAAGGATTTTAACACTTTGTGTTTTAGCTTGGTTGCTGATTGAGCTAAGGGGGTTGTACTCTTAAGGTATCATTGTTGATACCATATTGTTTTTGTTGACCCTCTTCTCCACTTACAGAGCTAGTTTATTGTTTTTCTTTGAAATAAATACTCAAAAACATTTAACCTACCGATGTCTCAATTAATGTATGGTAAATGTATTGATATTTATTTTGATTATTGAAACTTACCAGTAGCTGCTGCATTTCCCACCCTAGGCTTATACTCAAGTCAATTAATTTTTCCAGTTTTTGTAGGTAAAATTAGGTACCTCGGGTTATATTCGGGTCGGCATATCCTCGAGTATATAGGATAATTCTTGAATAAACAGCCACCAAGGTACTCTATAAAAGAGAATTTGGAAGCCCATCTACACTTGGAATATACTCTATAACACCTTACAACTGAAGTCTTCTGTATCAATTAAACAGATGGATATAATTTTACATATATGCATGTGTTTGTGGTCTACAATAATGAAATAATAATATAATTAATTTAACACTACAAAGAAATAAAAATAACATATTATAAATCCTTTTAGGTGTAATACAGAAACTGGTCATTAGATGACACTACTATTGCAAACTACACTATTAAGCAGCACTCCACAAGGTTAATGAAAATACACACATAATAATTATAAAGGTTATTACACAAAAAGGGTTACCGTAAACCTCGGCTGGTGCAAAGACAGGCTATCAAAAGAAACTTTATAAAAAGAAAATGTATTTGAAAAGTGAAAAAAAAATGTATCCAAAGCTTCACAGAAGCACTGAAGGAGTTTCCTTAAAATGCAAACTACAGTGAACAAAGCCAAATAAACATAAAACAGTAATCAGAATTTGATTTCATTTGAATTCTATGACAGATCAAACCAATGAAAAAACAGAAAATTCAATTATAAACAATAATGTCCACACTCCAAATTACTTCACAATGATTCCCACTGAACTGCCCATCTCTGCAGCCTTTATAGGGCTTGGGAAAGTTCCTAGAGGGGCAGGTGGTCCTGCCTTTTGAGGTTCACCTAAAATTATCATGGAACATACTTCCATTTAAGGAGACAGTTCATAATTACATATGAGACCTAAAAAATAAAATAGAGGAAAAAACAACAACTCAAAATAAATAAAACCAATAAATAAACATAAAATTCACATAACCTCATCTCGATACAGGATAATGATTTACTGTGATGCACTGACACTAGCAATCACGGAAGGGTCGAAGATTCTACAGAATGAATGATTGAGATCCAGGTTCTGTAGGCTCCTAACCCAGGACATAAGAGGTCAGTACAAGATGTAGCAAGAGCTGTAGTGTGTAGAGTAAGAGGTCAGTAGGTTCTGTAGGATGAGGGACTGAGATACTAATCCAGGTCCTTCAGCTCTAGTAATATTATGGGGAGATTCATATTCAAGTTCAGTCCTTTTAGGGTAGAAAGCTGGGAGCAAAAGTGGTCTCACTAGTGTGCAGCCTGCCCTTTCTTAAGGATTCCAGGGTAAGCATTGTAGGGTGTAAAACAAGGTTAATAAGATTAGGCTCTGTATTTAGACATTTCCGAGATTAATCAGTAAAAAGAACCCACCAGTAAAAAGAACCTCTTTTGGCTAAAGTGCCTTTTGTGGACACTTTCACAATACAACATTTAAGGTAGTCATACAGATTTTGTAAGACTCTCCAAGAAATTTGGATATTTTTTATAGTATTTTTAAATCAGGCAAGATGTCTAAAATGCTTAGAAAAACAGCTAAATTACACTGGGTTTACTGGTGTGCAGTGTAGCATATCTTGGAATGGAAGTAGAGTTGAGAAGATGAGTTTATCTAATTGTCTTTTTAGATCTGTCATAATGAGGTACTGAAACAATTACAGGAATGATTTTAGTAGTTATGGTGGTTTTAGAAAACATTCAGACTTCTTCACTTTCTGCACTCTTCATTGTTTTGTAGATTTAATTTTAAAATTGATACATTTGTGATTTTTTACCCATCAATCTACACTCAATATCCCATTATGACAGTGAAAATATGTTTTGAGAAAGATTTGCAAATTTATTAAAAATCAAAAATTCTATATCTTTTATATTACGTATTCTGACTGTTATTTCAGTACATTGTAGAAGCCTCTTTGTTAGTATTTACTGCTTTAAGTCTTCTTGAGTAAGTCTCTTCAAGCCTTGCCCACATGCATTTGGACAGTTTATCCCATTCTTCTAAGCTCTGTTAGATCTGATGAAAGGGATCTGTAAACTGGTCAGGTCTCTTCACAGATATTTTATGGGGTTTACATCGGGGCTTTGGCTTTGTCAATGAAGGTCTGTAGGGGACATGTCCCAAAACTATTCTTGTGTTGTCTTGGTTGTATGCTTCAGGTCATTGTCATTCTAAAATGTGAACTGTAGCCCCAGTATGAGGTCACAAGCACTCTGAAGCAGGTTTTCTTCAAGGACCTCTGTATGGGTGGCACGGTGGCGCAGTGGTAGCGCTGCTACCTCACAGTTAGGAGACCTGGGTTCGCTTTCCGGGTCCTCCCTGCATGGAGTTTGCATGTTCTCCCCGTGTCTGCGTAGGTTTCCTCCGGGTGCTCCAGTTTCCTCCAACAGTCCAAAGACATGCAGGTTAGGTGCATTGGTGATCCTAAATTGTCCTTGGTGTGTGGGTTGGTGTGTGTGTGTCCTGCGGTGGGCTGGTACCCTGCCTGGGATTTGTTCCTACCTTGAGCCCTGTGCTGGCTGGGATTGGCTCCAGTAGACCCCCATGAGCCTGTGTTAGGATATATGGACAATGACTGACTGACCCCTCTGTATTTGACTACATTCATTCTTCACTCAATTCTGACCAGTCTTTCTGTTCCTGCCCCTGAGAAACACACGCATAGCATGAAACTGCCACCACCATGCTTCACCATAGGGATGCACCATACATTGTCCTTAGAGTTCTGCCCAAAGAGTTCATTTTTTGTCTCTTCAGACCAGAGAATCTTTTTCATCATACCCCCAAAGTCCATCAAACTGTCACATGTCTTTTACTCAACAGTGTATTCCATTTGGCCACCCTTCCATAAATGCCTGATTAAGGGACTGTTTCTGAGATGGTCATCCTTATAACAGGTTTCTCCATCTCATCAAAAGACTTCTGAGGATCTGTCAGAGTGACCATTGGGTTATTGGTCACCTCCCCTGACAAAGGCACTACTTGCCCAGACAACTAACTCAAGAAAGAATTGCTGGTAGTTTCAAACATTTTCCATTTCACAAATATTGTGGGCACTTTGCTATTGGGATCACTCAAAGCTTTAGAAATTGTTTTATACTCTTAACCTGATTAATGCCTCACCAGAATTTTAGCATAACATTTGTTTCTTTCAGTTTCTTATTGTTCATGAGGTATAATTCTTAATATAGTTTGTAAATAGACAGTTAATATGGTTTGGAAATAAACAGAGATGTCTTACAGCAGTGAGCAAATTACCAAAATGCTTGAGAGAATGAAAAGCATTAGATATATACAGTATGAAAATGTTTTACAAAATTGAATGTTTGAAAAGAAATACTGTGGGAGATTAAATGGGTCAAAAGACAGTTTTAGTGACTTTGAGAATATTGAGAATGTTATACATTTTTTGAAGAGGATTCTTTTGTCTGAAGTAGATTGGAGAAAGCTTAAGTTGTGTCTGAGGATATTTTATGCATTCAAGACAATGTATCTTTTGAATGGATAAATCAATTGCTGAAACTGTGAACAAAATTAGAAATACACATACACACAAACACACACACAGAGGGGTGGGCAAAAGCAGATTTACAGTTGTGAGTACACAAAAAACAGAGTTTATTCTTGTATTAAGTGCACTGTTCCATTGTGACATTTTATTGATTTAATAAAGCTATGGGGTTAATAAAGCTATTTTATTAATCCTAACCTGCATATATTTTTCCATACAAACATCTATAAACCTACTTTTGCCCACCCCTGTATGTATAGTGCTCTTAGGTACAATCTTGTAAATTCTCAAATTGCCAGCCTTGTGTAGTCACAACTATAAACCTACTTTTTCCCTACTTTAGAGCCGCTAATTAATTTCTGTTAAGGAGTGCAATTAACATATTAAAAACTATTGCAATTAATTTTTTTAATGCAACATCTTGAATGCATTAATTTATTCCAGAAAATTTGATTGCTCTTAACACTTAATAAATCCACACCAAATGGATCTAAGACTATTAATAGTAGTAGCGGGTCGCCGGAACCTGATTGTTCCCTGTGTTATTTCTTGATAGTGAACTTTATTCACACACACCAGTAGAGTTGCCACTCATACTTTATACAGGTTTATCCCATCACATTATGCAGTTTAGCGGAACATCCAACAAGATGCTAAACACAGTGTAAACATTATAATGGTGATATCTGCTAATTTAAGACCACCCGAAAAAGAGGCTATAGATATGAGTAAGAGGCACAAAAGTCAGTGGGTTAACTTCATCTCTTATCACAAATACACTTGTCATTAAGCTTTTGTGGTTGCCCATGGTGGGTTATTTGACCTGAAACAGCACAGTGCTATCCCTGTCCGAGCAGCTAAAAGCCAGATGACAGAGTGGAATTACTTAAATCCTTATACCTCACTCAGACTTCTCCCAAAGCAGACATGATATGTTGTTGATGTTTAAATTGATTTATGTTACCTAATGTAGCCTGCAGGCATGGAATGTTGTTGATGTTTAAACTGATGCATGTTACCTACTGTAGCCTACATTAATAATAATCATTTATAATAATCCATGCAAATTATTTACGCTAATATTTCCATGTATCTGGGCTTAAAGCTGAGATTGTTAGACATTTTATAATTCATAAGTGATACATTCTATGACAATGTGCAATTTAAAACGTCTAAATAACCTATCAAATATATATTTAGATTTTTTTTCAGTCTGTCCTTTGCTATTTAAAAGCCTAATCTATACACAGTTTCAATCTAATGACTCCTTTTCACCAGGTAACAGCTACAGTCAACCCATGTTTATCATTCAGTTAAACACAACCTGAGCTATAACAGTGCTGACTGCACATGGTTGTGGTTCTGGATATCTCCAGATTTGGCATAAATGTGTGCTTTGCTTTGAACGGGAGGATGTCCTTTTCATAATTTTAAAGTTCAAAGCAAGCAAAGTCTCTGAAAAGTATGTGTCAGGCTGAGTATTTATGCTGTGATGATTTTGGGAAGTGCAGATGTTCATGTTAGAACTTATGTGTGTGTATATATGGAGATTGTATATATAAGGAGATTGTTTATATCTATCAGTGACAAATTAAAGATGGTCCAAAAGTGGATGACACTTCATGTTTAAAGGAAATTCTAGCCAGCTTTTAAATAGAATATTGGTGTTGTTTTTAGGTAGTCTGAACGTGAGTTGTTGATTCAATTTACAAAAGCTTTAACAAGTTATAGCTTAGGAAGAATCAGTAAAGGAGGGCTGGTGCAATGGTAGTGCTTCCGTCTTTCAACAAGAAAATTGAGGTTTAAGTCCTGGTGCTTCCTGTGTGGAGTTTGTATATTCTCTCTGTGCATATGTAGGTTTCTTTGAATGCTTCTTGTTTTATTCCACAGTCCTAAGATAGGCTGGTATGGCTGCAAAGGTAATGTATATAATACATACAGTGCAAGAAATCTGTTCAATATTAGAAATGTAGATTGTTTTAAATTGTACACTATGTTATATAATGTATAATTTGTATGGTAACTAATGTTTTCGTAACACGAATAATGAGATGTTTTTATTGTATTTGTACATCAGTAAAAGTAATTCAGGACAAAGGAACAATCTGTGAATATCAACATATTGTGGATTTCACCAGGGGAAAGATACCATTTTAGGTAAAAATTGCAGAACATTTGGTGCTAGGATTAAAGAAAACAGAACAATTTCAATGTTAGTAATTTAGTGTTAGGTCGAAGCATAAAGAAATTTTTTTGACTAGGAGGAATGATAATAAGCATGGGTCAGTATTTAGGCACTTCAGAGATTAATCATGTCCAGCAATAAAAAAGAACATTTGGAAGCTTAGAGGCTTGTATTGGCCAATCTTAAAAGGAAATTATATTTTACAGAGAAGAACCAGGAAACAAGATATATACAAAACAGAACATACAAGAATCAAAAACTGGGAGATCAAGCCGCTCTTTCGTCAAGTCAAAAGTCAAATTGCCATTACCAAATGTTAGTTGCCCAAAACGTGTTTTAAAAATGAAAAAATAGCAAGGAAAGTGTTCTTAGATTTTTTATCTGTAAATGGCCATGGAGACGACCTTTCAATCCATCACAGATAAGTCATTGGAAGTTGTGACCTTTCAAGACATGCCCCTAGAAATTGGGACATGTGTCATGACCTGTGGATTCACAAACAGGTGGCGCCCATAAAGAAAAACAAAATGTCATCCAAAACACCACATATTACTTTTAACAATATAAAATAAAGTCAAAAGAAATTAAAAAAAAAAAAACAGACAGTTTGCAATATTTGTTGCGATAAAACATTTGTAAGCCTCCAAAGGTTTTTTTTTTTTATTATTGGTGGGCAAGATTAGTTCCATAAATACCTAAATATTGTTGCTAAACATAATAACCTTTTCTTCATCTACACCTCACAATACTTACCTCTGAAATCTTTAAAAAAGGCAGGCTCTAAGCTGCTGAAACTGCTTTTTCTCCCAGTTTTCTAACACTGCAAGAGCTGAACCTAAATGGAAATCTCCCTTTTATATTACTAGAACTAAAGGACTCCAACAGAACCTGGACATGTATCTCAGTCCGCTATCCTGTAATGCCTCTGACCCCTTGGTGACTACAAATGTTATAGTAAACCACAACATAGTTTCAGTGAGAAAATACCAAACTTTAATTCAATTTAAATTTGTGATTATTTGTAGAGACCAGGCAAATGCCAAATGTTAAATACAAAAGATGAAAACATACAACCAGTCACACAGCAAGTTTTTTATTTTTATAAAATGTAACAACATCTACTAGACTCCAGTTGTTATGAATTTCCCCAGTGTACAGTTTTTTTTTTTTTTAAATGTGTGCTAAGGGTTTATTTATATATTATATATATATATATATATATATATATATATATATTAGGGGTGTAACAGTACACTAAAATGTAATTTCGGTTCGGTTCACTTTCTTGAGGTACTCGGTTCGGTTAATTTTCGGTACAAAAAAGGCAGGAAAAAAATGACTTTAAATACTTTTATTTAAAAAAAAATACAAACAATAGAATTTGTATAAATAAATTAAAGCGACCCATTTGGGTGATATTTCAAATAAATTAGACTCTGAGTTTTTAAAACTATTGTAACAATTTAAATAAACAAGTAACAAATGTAAACTTTGAACATGTAGCCGCAACAGCCTGAATATGACAAATAAAACTATTCAAGCTTAAAGTTTTTGGCTAGAAAGATTAATTTATCCACATTTTCTGCAGAAAGCACAGATCTGGTTGCAGTGACAATATCTCCATCAGTGGAGAAGACCCGTTCGCTAGCAACAGAGGTAGCTGGAATACAGAGGTAACGCTTTGCGAGTTTTGCTATGTTAGACGTGTTTCCTGCAGCGTACCCGATCTCCGTGGTGGAGTTAGTGCGAGAGAAGTTGAAAGAGTGCGCGAGAGATACGCGCACAATACAGTGGAACTTATTTTTTCTCTGATCTTCGGATCACATGCATACCGAACCGTGGACAGGAATCGACAAACAACTTTGGATTTATCCACTTGCCGTTGTCCATCGGTAACTTTAACGGGGAAGCCAAAGTGTTCCCAGACAGGAGAACGTAATGAGCTGGGAGGGTCTTCCAGCTCAGGCTTCTCGCTTGCATTTGCCATAACCCCATTTGTCACATCTGCAAGCTACTGGCGCGCCTCTCCCTCATCCAGTGTCCGACACTCAGAGGCGTCCGTGCGGAAACTAACCCAAGACTTTAGTTCCGCTTGGTGTGCTTAGATCGCACTAGTAATAGATTTAATGAGAAAAAATGCATAAAATAAAACCGAAACGGTACGCAAGTGGACCGAACCGAACATGCAAAACCGAAACGGTTCAATACATCCATGTGAACCGTTACACCCCTAATTATATATATATATATATACATATACACACACACACATATACACACACATATATACATACACTCACTAAACTCTATAAGCATTCTAGGATAAATTTTGACATCTTAATTATTTGTTAAGTTTTGGCCTGTTTAATTTTTTTTTAAATAATTTTTAATTTATAGAATACATTAAATACATACAGATACAAGATGCATGAAATTATAAAATAAAAAAAAAAAAAAACACCCCAACCCCAACATGTCACTGCTGGAAGATTATCCACTTCCTCATATGTGTAAACTTTAGGAAAGATACAGATTAAGTGCAGTTGCTATTTCACTGCCTGAATATACTACATTTTGCATTTATCATTTCACTTCACCTACATCTTGACAGTTCTTTTACTACTAAAACACAGAGACATGGGTCATCGTTTTTTTGCAGTATTTCTCTTTCTAATGGCCTTCTAGTTTTATTAGTTTTTTTAACTTGTGCTCTCATAAGCATTACGGTTGGCCCTGCACTTATTCGTCTTGTAGAAAGACAGCCTTTTTTATTTTGCAACTGTTTTAGCACCTTATTTATACAAGGCAAGGTTCTTTTTAATTCCTTACTGTATCTAACTTTTGTGACAAACTTGTATGTAAAGCATTTTCAGCGATGCTTCTGTTACTCAACTGTTTCCCTACTTAAAATCTTTTTTAGACTCTGCCACATGTGCTCAAAATTTGTCCTATTAAAGTAAAACTTAATAGTTTTAGTTTAGTTTGGAGATATGCACTCCACCAAAACAATGTGAAATTAATTACATTATGGTTATTAGACCCTAATTGTTTAATCACCTCCAATTCCTGAATTCTATATTATATACCAAATATTATCCTGATATATGTACGTGGTTAGTTTGCGGTGTGTTTTGGTAATAACTTCATATAGAATGTATCTTGTGAATTGCTGAATGATTGTTGAATGACTCTTCGAAGTGTTCGTTAGTTGTTTAAATTGCAAGATTGTTGGAGTTGCTTTATGTATGTTGCAATTATGAAGGAAGAAAAGTTTTTCATAGCCGAGAAGTCCACAGCTATGAAAAACTTTTCTTCCGTTTTCAATTGAGTATCAACTGTTTAAGTACACCCTTGTGCACCTTTATTCTAAGTGCTGCACAGCAACTTTGAACTGTTCTAGCACCTTTCACCCTTTGGTAATTCAGAAAAAGTACCAAGAAAGTTGATATATCCATTTATTTTTAAACCTGCTTAATCTACCTGTATATTAGCTTAATGCAAAACATCTCAAAAAACTGCACGTAATTTAAAGAAATCAGAATACAAAACAAATTAAATCTGTCCCAGTGAACCTGAACTCTGTTTCTCTGAAACTCTGATCTTTGGATATGCTGCCTTCCTGCTAAGAAACCCTTTGACATAAATCTCTTTCTGACTGCAAGTGCGATGGGTAAATTGCAATATACTTTCTTATTTATATTTGGTAGACACAGAGAAGACTTTGGAAAAGGTAGGGTCAGATTCAGTAGAGGGCAATAAACAAAACTGAAGGGGTAATCAAGTTCAAAAATCCAAAAAAAAAAAAAAAAAAAAAAAAACCACAAATAAAAATCGGCGTTATTCTAAAGACAAAACAAATCAGGATTTAGAATGAAACTTAACATAGAAAAAACAAGAGCACTGTGCCACACAACTTGTGTTCCAGCTCCCACATAAAGGAGCATGCCATCTCATTAGCCATCTCATGTCTTGTCCTTTTAGCCCAGTGCCTAGGGCAATCTTAGTTAATATATCTCACTGGCCCCTGGTGGTAACCTCCTTTCTGTACTGGTATCTACATGATAAGAAGAATATCCACCAGAAAGATACTGGAAGTTCAATATGAAAGATGTGCACATTGAAATATATAAGCATTTGTTTTTCTAACATCTATTCAAGACTGCTGAAATGGTCAAGTAATCTAGCAGAATGTTCCAGGTATATGGTTCAAAACACTGGCTGATGTAATGTTCTTTCTTGGTCATAGTAAGACTTGCTAGTTGGCACGTATACAATTTTCATAACAGAATACGAGCTGAATTCAAAAGATATGGAAGAACAAGGATATCATGGAGAAGGACTTTTATTTTAGGCTAGTAGTGCTCTGTGCTAAAGCACCTCATGTCTTTTAACCAATCAGAGTTACGATATGTAAGCATTAATTCAGAACTGTTATACAAATTCAGCTGTCTATAAATCTAACCCCCTAAATGTACTTTTTGACCATTCAGACCATGCTGTAACAGACTGCGGTGATGAATGCTTCCTCTTCAGTATTCAATGTAAGAGTGAATAAATGACACAATGAACAGACTTCCTCCTGCATTATTACTGACTTTTAGATTTTATCAAAGTTGTCCTGGCAGAGGATAAATTTCTCTCTTTAATTAAGATGTCAATTTCTAATCACAAGGAATACTTCAGACCAAATTAATTAAATAAATACATAGGCAAATAAAAGTACCATGAAATGTGACAATAAATAAGTAGTAAGAGTATAAAATGTGAGTATAAATTAATAAATGTCATAAAATGCATTTTTGTTGCTTATTTCTTAATGTATTTATTTAATTACTTCATTTATTTATTTCAGTGACACTGCACGCAACATGAAATAAATCCTGAAATGAAAACTGACACTGACACTTTCACTTTCACTTTCACTCAAAGTTGAGATCATGGGGAATGTGCATGGCCAAAGTTGTTGCTTCTCATGTTAATGACGACAATAGCCAAGAATTCAGTTCAAAGACGGTCATGTTGTATGCTGCTGGATAAATATATTGAACAAACACGCCAGTGTTGACTTGCACTGATGACATCACCGTGTGTTGTGTCAGGTCAGGCTGCTAGCTAACATCTCTTAACAGTGTTGACTGGATATGAGTGCAAGAAAAATTTGCCTAAAATTCCTGTGAGAAGCAGCTACTTTAATTCAAGAAAACTCTTGTGATGGATGGCCGGGGCCCATGCCCAGCCGGGACGCCCCTGTAGCTTATGTTCCAGGGGAGCAAGCATGGGAAACACAATATCTCCCCCTGGATGCTAGATGGCAGCCTCCCAGGTTTGCAGCGGTGCCTCAGACTCCAGGGCTTCATGGGGCTGGAGTGTTGTGCAGCCCTGTTGGGTTACACAGGCACCACCAGGGGGTGCTGCAGCAGGAGCTGCTGGACCCTTCTGGGCACTGGTTTCGCCACACCCGGAAATGCAGCCGGATGTCGGCAATCAAGCACCTGGAGCACTTCCGGGTGCCCAATAAAAGGTGCCAGCAACCACCACTGAGTGGCCGGAGTCAGGTGAAGGAGGGCGAGGTTGCCTGGGGGGAGTGGTGGAGTGGAAGAGTGCTTTACTTTTGTGTGTTGGTGCTTTGGGACCGTGTTGTGGCTGGGGGACATGGGGAAGATGTGCCCTCCAGCTGAAGAAAAATAAAAGTTTATTTTATACATGTGCCTCCCTTTTCCAATCTGTGTCCGGTCGGTCGCATAGATAGCGCCTTTTTACACTCCAAATTACGATTTTCTATCTGAAGTGTGTTCTGTAGATGGGGCACTTGATGGCTGAAGGTTTACTACAACATATATCTCCTCTACCAGTGATTCACCAATCAAAAAACAGTACTTGTCAGAACTCACCCTCTCAACATTGATGAGTGAAAATGACACTTTTCAATATCTTGTCTCAATCTTCCAGTTACTATAATATAACAAAAGCCTAAATTTAGATGTACTTTTCATAACTTAGAACATCTAATGTATGAGATACATTAAAACCTCTACTTGAATAGTTTGCTCATGGGAAATGTTTACTTCTACTTGAATCATTCTCCTGAAAGGTGTCTGTACTTTTACTCAAGTACTGTATGACTGTTGGGTACCTTATACAACACAGTTTCCAGTCTATGCAGAATATGAACACACAAGCCAGGGGAATCATGGCTAAAAAGGGACCCTATCCTGAATGTTAGGTAAGTTACATTTTCTAGGCCATAAGAAAGAATGATACTAAAAAAAGGCTGACTCTGATTAATGGCACAGTGTATTGTTGAAGGAACTGTTTGTTATTTATACATTAGTTATATGATCCAGCACTCTCCACTCTATCCACATTATATTTTTAAAGGTGTAATTCACTCAGAACTTGTTAATGTAAAATACACTATATAAATATATATTAAATGTTCAAGAATTTTACATAAGAACGAACAATTTCGCATTAGATCAAACCTATTCAAAACACTGTGGTGGGCTGGTGCCCTGCCCGGGGTTTGTTCCTGCCTTGTGCCCTGTGCTGGCTGGGATTGGCTCCAGCAGACCCCTGTGACCCTGTATTAGGATATAGCGGGTTGGAGAATGACTGACTATTCAAAAACAGTCTACATGCCATCTTCAGGCTGATAAATCATGGTGCCTTATGACATATGAAAGGTGCTATAGAGGAACGTGAATGTGTGAGTAAAGCAAATGTTTTGGCAAAATTTGTTATCCTAAAACAAAGTAGATTACGACAGTGTTCACCATGCTACCGATTCATTGACTGGGACAGAGTATTGAAATTTATTTCCAAAGATGTTTTATGGCACTCAAGCTGAATATATCTGTGAATAAAATAAAATGCTACCTGAGGTATTCATTAGTTTTTAGAATTTCAAACAAAGAAACTACTATAGGAACAAATAGCAGAAATTATTAAAGCAGTGTTACAGATAGATTCTTGCAGAAATGGAAGAGACAGATGTTCTGTTTCTCCCAAAAAATCTAATTTGTTTTCTTTTAGTTTAACCTTTAAACTCAGACAGAAGTATACATAGGTAAATATCATCCAGTCCAACTGTTCAAATATCACAGATATTAAAAAAGCGGTGCTTATAAATGACAGCATGATGTAGAAAAATATTTGATTGTAATATGTGTGAGTGTAGGAAACGGCTGGAAATATTCACTAAAAGTAAATAAAAGGGAGAATCTTTAAGATGCTTACTATTTTAAATTTAAAATGAAAATGCTAAAAGAAAAGTAAAACTGAATCTGCTCTCCACAACTACATATGCTGATGCCAAAAGTTACTATGCATATCCAGTAAGTTGAATGTACATTTTCATATCATTGTCTCCACCTTCCTTAACTACATTTCATAGTAAATTACAAATAAAAATGCACTTGATAGTGGCAAAGTGTTTTTAAGGTATGTAGGACAAAATAAAGGGGAGCAACTTTCTAAAAATTAAAGCACAAGTTTATCATGGGTTTTTGGGGTTAAACTGTAAAGAATTGTGTACCATGTTCATGAGAAATATTCTCTATTATGGACAAAACAGATTTCACTCTTTTTGTTCACAGGAGAATTAAAGACTTTAAGAAAAATAATGTTAACAAGGAGAGCATGATGTAAGTCATAAACCAGTTTTATTAGTACTGAACTGGCATTAAATCGTTACAACTACATCATACAGTGCATATGCAAATAAAGCACTCACGGTATGAGTGCCAAGCTGGATGAACTGGCATCCTGACCAGGATGGAAGTTGGCTCCTTGCTGGGAAGGGAGGCCTAATTAGAAGTACAGCATTTGACTGGTGCCTCAACCCAGATGGAAGCTGGTTCCCTGTCAGGAAGGGAGGCCACAATGGAAGAATAGAATGGGTGTGGGTGCCTTTCCTGTGTTTAAGGACAGAGGGTGTCTGCTTTCCAGGGGCCTGTTTTCCCCCAGGGGGAGCTTCAGGGGATTGATATGGCCTCTTTGAAGAGCTTTCTCCTGAACAAAGAGTGTTTCTAGTGTGCAATGCTGTGGCACCAGAACTACCCAACATAAAAGAAGCCAGGTATCCTGCATGAGTGGTCAGAGTCAGGAGAAAGTGGATGAGACTACATTGAGATGTGGAAGGAGAAGCAATTATTACTTTGTTTTGCAGTCTGAAAAGGCAGAATTTGGAATATAATAAAGGTATTATATCAAATATCTTGAACCCTGGTCTGTATTGTTTAGTTATTTATGGGGGTTTGGGGAGCTGCTGCAGCCCCTGGTGGTCACAAAGGTTATAATCAATGACTAAACATTTTAATGACCTCAATTTTCATTAATTAATTTCATTAATTAAATTTTTGACTGTCTTTATATGTTAAAAAGTTAACAAACAAAATAACTGAAATTATAGCCAATAGAATTCAAAATAATATTTTCATCATGTTTTTAATGAGCAGAATGTCTCAATTTTCAAAATAATTCAATCAGGCTCCCCCATGTTTTAAGAAGCTAATCCATTCCTGAGGTGACTATTTATTATGCAAGCATCTAATTACCACAAATTTAAATGACCCCCTTCCATTTTGTTTACAATTAATTTAATAGTCTTTAAAACAAACTTTAAAATGTTTAAACTATGTTAACACTAGTGGCCCAGGTTTTATCCCAGACTCTCTTAGTATCTCTGAAAATTCAGCTTCATTGTGGATTATACAAAGAAAAAGGGTATAAAATGTTTTTCTTCATATAAACAATTTTTTGTAAAGCAGATGTTCATGCTGTCCTGGGTATGACATTAAACTGCATCCGGCCCTGCAAGTGGTCCTCCAAGTTGCAAGGAAATCATGGTGGTTGGTGGCAGGATTGGCACTCCAGCCACTGTAAAAAAAACTTCACACAGCTCTGAGATGACAGACAGGACTCCTTTCCTTTCTGTTCTCAGCGGGAGTAGCTCCACTGTAGCCACCCATAGGAAGGATGCTCGCATTATGAAGGGGATGAGAGAAAGCCCTCAGGATCCTCATCCCCAGAAGAGTCAAAACTGTCAGAGAGCCAATTGGGTCAGGCCTGTTGAGGATCGGAACTGGTGCACGGTGGCATTTGGGTCCTAATTTGAGATGGCTTATCCAGGTAGGCACGTGGAAAGTCTTGTCTGTCCAGCATGATGATCATCTTCCTCTGCTGTCAGAGAAGCTTTGTAAGCTGCAACCACTGGCACCGACAGGGCTGGCTATGAGGATTGTGTCGGTCCTTGTGGGTCTAGTGACCGTAGTGAAAGTGGCTCCATGTTCCTTGATTTTGCAAAAGGTCAGGGACTGCAGATTTCTGGATCATGGTTCCAGGGCCCTGAGCTGCATTGTTGGACTTGATACTCCAGTACTGGTGGTGCAAAGAAGGGGGCTCTTATAAAACTGCAGGGTCTACAGAAGTGCCCAGTTTGTGAATTCTGACCACAGACTTGTTGTTTCTAAAATAATAACAATAAGTTACATTTATTGAGCACCTTTCACAAACCCAAGGTCGATTTACATACAGAGTAAAAAAAAAATTACACAGATGACAAAAGTTCGTAGAAGAGGAAAGTTTTCAGTTGAGATTTAAAACTGCAGAAAGAGGAGCAATCTTGGAGAGACTGAGGAAGAGAGTTCCAGAGTTGACTGGCTATAGCACTGAAGGACCTGCCTCCCAGAGTGGAGAGTCTGGTGCGTGGGACAGTAAGGAGGTTACTGCTCGAGAACCTGAGAGAGCGACAAGGAGTGGAAGGAGCTAGTAACTGAATGAGGTAGAGGAAGGGAAGGTTATGTAGGGCTTTGAAGGTGAGAAGCAGAATCTTGAATTTAATCCTTGATGGAAGAGGTAACCAGTGAAGCTGGGAGAGAACAGGGGAGATGTGAGCAAAACGCTTTGTGTGGGTGAGAACACTAGATGCGGAGTTCTGAATATACTGTAGCTTCTGTATAGATTTTGCAGGGAGGCCAATGAAGAGGGAATTACAGTAATCAATACGAGACATTATGAAACAATGAACCAGAGTTAGAGCATCATTAAAGGACAGAAATGGATGGAGCCGGGCAATGTTATGGAGATGATAGAATTAAATTTTGGAAAGAGACCTAATGCGTAGCTCAAAGTTAAGTGTTGAATCAAACAAAACAAGATCTTTGACAACAGGAACAGGTTTGACAAGTGTACCATCAACAGAAAGAGAAATTGGATGCCTTAGAAAGTTGGGATTTTAGACCTACCAGTAACACTTCAGTTTTATTGGCATAAAGTTTGAGACTTTTCCATCCATAGCTTAAGATCAGTGATGCAGTGAGTGAGTGTGCTGGGAGGTGAATCTGTAGGGGAGTCTGTACTAAGATAACTGTATATTGTCTGCATAACAGTGGAAGTTAAGACCATGTCTGTGAATAATCTGACCCAAAGGAAGGATATAAAGTAGAAAGTGTAATGGCCTAAGGACTGAACCCTGAGGGACACCATGCAACACAGGTGAGGTGGAGGATTTTTATCAACCAAGTATGACAAACTGTTGCCTATTAGAAAGATAGGATGTGAGCCATTGAAGGGCTAAGCCAGAGATGCCTACAGCAGAGAGATGTGACAGGAGGATTTAATGATTAACAGTATCAAATGCTGCACTTAAGTCATGAAGGAGGAGAATATTAAGGAAACCGCAATCTGCAGACCGGAGAAGATCATTGACTACTCTGAAAAGAGCTGTCTCAGTGCTGTGCTGTGTACGAAAGCCAGACTGAAAAGGCTCATAGAGTGTATTATCTAGAACAAAAGCATGGAGTTGTGTAGCAATCTCGCGTTCCATCAACTTAGCCAAAAAAAAGATTAGAGTTAGGCCTGTTACTGGAGAGAAGGGAAGGATCCAGGTCAGGTTTTTTAAGGATTGGGGTAATTGCATCAGTTTTGAGGGCGGTAGAGACAGAACCTGAAATGAAACATGCATTTACCAATGAGGCAACAGGAATACTAATTACGCATGAGCATGTCTTAAACAGAGAAGTGGGGGCAGGATCAAGCAGACAGGAGAAGGAATTAGACTTATTAATAATTTCAGAGATTGCAAGAGAGTCAACAGGCAAGAAACAAGTGAGTCTTGATGATGGAGATGGCAGATCAGAATGCATGAGTGATTGAGGTGTGGAGGGGAAATTGTGATAGATTTGATCAATTTTGGTATTAAAGAAATGTAAGAAAGCCTGACACTGTTCAGCTGTATTGGGGCATGCTAGAGGAGGGGGTTGGAGGAGTTTATTAACAGTTCTAAAAAGAGTTCTAGGCTTAGTCTTAGCACCATTTATGAGAGAGGAATAATAGTTGGAGCGAGGAGTGTTAAGGGTATCCCTATATTTAAGTATGTGCTCAGTTGTGACTCACTGGGCTGGCTACTTTGAGCAGCTGTTTAAAACTCATCTGTGTACGATTTGGACATCTCTGTGTACACAGTTCTTGAGGCTGATCCTCCAATTAGTTTTGAACCTCCCAATCTCACTGAGTTTGCACATGTGGTGAACCAGCTGAGGGAGTGAAGGCTGCAGGGATATATAGTATCCAGGGTGAACCTCTCCAGGCTGGTGTTAAAGCTGTCCTCCTGGCATTGCAATCAATCTTTTCTTCCATTTGGGAGACGGGCGTCATCCCAACTGACTCGGAAATGGGACTTATCATCCCTGTCTGGAAAGGTGAAGGGTGATTGCCTGGATTGCGGCAACGACAGGGGGATAACACTGCTCTCGGTGCCGGTTAAGGTCCTAACTAGGGTCATCCTCAATAGGATCTGTGATCACATGCTCACCTACCAGTGACCGAAGCAATCTGGTTTTATGCCTAAGAAGTCTTCCATCGACTGCATCCTGATACTGAGGGTTATCATGGAGTGCAAACATGAATATCTGAGAGTTTCTTTGCAGCCTTTGTTGATTTTCATAAAGCATTCGACTCAGTTGATCGAGTCGCCCTGTGGGACATCCTGCTTGCATAGACTGGGTGTTGGCCAGGGTCATGGGGTCCAGTGGCTGTGGGGCATCTGTTGGTGAAGAGAGATTAATTGATTTGGACTTTACAAACAATGATATGATCTTTGCAAAGTCAATGGAGGCTCTGATCAGTGCTCTCAAGAGACTGAGCAAGGAGTATGAGTGTCACTGGAAAGTGGTGTGTGGTGCTCCCGATATCTTTGCAAAAGGATGAAGGTCCAAGACTTTAGAGTCCTGGTGTTTCCTGTTTTGCTTATATGGTTGTCAGACACGTACGCTATCTAGTGACCTGAGACTGGACTCCTCTTTGGAGAATATTTGGGTACTGCTTGTTTGACTTTGTGTCAAATGAGCAGTTACTCATAGAGTCAAGAACGAGGCACATTACCTGCAATGTGAGGGAGTGTCAGTTACAGAACTATGGCCATGTGGTATAATTTCCACAAGGGTGATCCATCTCGCAGGATCCTCATTGTTGAGGTCCCAAGTGGCTGGACCAGGCCAAGGGGATGCCCATTTAACACCTGGTTGAGGCAGATGGATGGTCATTTCCAGATGGTGGGACTGGACCGTGTGTCTGGCTGGTTGCCAACCAGGGTTCTGAGCTGTTTCGTCATGTGTTTGGTGCAGCAACATGCTGTACCATTGCATGCTCCCTGAAATAAATTGGGTAATCCTGTATTATCTTCATGTTTTAAGAGTCTTAGAATAGCAGTTAAAATTCATACTGAGTGCATATAACTAAAGCAAAAGTATTCACTACATTGAAGTAAGGGATACTTGACATCTCTAACTGCAGCTTCAAGAGACTTAATTGTGTAGTTCTGTCACAAGGTATAAACCCCAAAAAAGAAACTTTTTTCTACTTCTACTACCACATTCCAGTCTTTGATTCTTTATAGAATTTAATTTATTCTGAATAAAAGCAACAAATATGGTAGTTTGATATTAATATTAGAATAAACATACTTGATAAATTAATGGCAATAAGTCTATAGTTCACTTAAAACAAGGAGGTAGTATCAGTCTGATTGTTGGAAAACAAAAGTGGAGGAGACACTGGGAAAAGTTCAGTGTTTATGAGGTAATGTAGCATTATAACATGCACAGGAACAGATACCAGTACATTAACCTAAGACAGTGTGGGCAATAAAAAGAACATGTCTGTTTAGTCTTAGGTAATCAGGTGGGCCAAAATATAAATAGGTACTACTGTTTGGGATGAATAGTGCAGAAGAGCATACATCCAAAAGGAGGTGTTAGAGAAGATGAATGCTCAGTAGTAAGTTAGAGTTCGAGAAGAGTTAAACCCATATTGACCATGTTCATAATCATGCTGTTCAAGGCAGTTTGAAGGAAGGACAATCATGAGGCTTCTGAGGAGAAAGGATTATTTGCCTCTAGATCAGTGGTGCCACCATAGGTGTAAGGCCATGGCCCTCCTTATAAGACCGAGTCATTTGGTTCCCTCCCTCCTGCTACATTCACATTACACTTAAATGTGAAATGTTTAGATGACAAGGTCTATGCACACTGGAAACTTGGGGTGGTTCTGTATTTGTAAATAATTATTTCTTTTGCAAATCTGTATTCCCTTCTTGTTAAACTTTTTCCCCTTAGGATCATTATAAATAACATGTCTAGTTATGTTGTTTACAGCTATTGATAACTCTGCTTCTCACCTTTTAGTATTAATGCCAGACAGGCATGTTAAGCTTTTTTATTCTTTGACTGATAGCAATGCCATGGTCATATTGCAGTTTAGCTTGCAGATGTTAAACATCATTGATATTTACCTTGACAAATGAGTAGGCCCTCAAACTTTTTCAAAATTGACTTAAAAATGCTTCTCAGTCAAAAGCTTATAAAGAAGTTAAAAATTGTGGATTTGAAGTGAATTATATTGTGTGTATACTGCATTTATAGCTATGAATTCATTTATGTAAACACTGTATTAAAACAAACAACAAAATGAAAAAGGTTGGTTGATATCTTTGCACTTTTTTTTTCTAAGGAGACTTCAGAGACAGACAAAGATGAGATTAAGGAGGAGGGAAAGTCATAAGAGTGAGCAGAGCAGAGACAGTAGCGTAGCTAGAGGCGGGCGGAGGGGGAAGTCCACCCTAGGTGGCACAATTTTGAGGGAGGCATTATTGGCCAAAAGGCTCAGTACAATTCGTGTGTAAGCAGCAGGGTTCGGAAAAATATCACTCATGAATGAAAAAAGTACAATTCTCTGATTTTTATCCACATATGCTTCAAAAATAAATTTTCAAACTGTCCTTCTGTGATGGCATCAGACACAGCAGTTGAAATTTATGAGGCAATAGCAAAAATAAAAACAAACATTACACCCGTAAATTTCTAGGAAGATAAACAACTAATTTACAATCTATAATCTCATTTTGTTATACAATACAATACAATACAGTTTATTTTTGTATAGCCCAAAATCACACAGGAAGTGCCACAATGGGCTTTAACAGGCCCTGCCTCTTGACAACCCCCCAGCCTTGACTCTCTAAGAAGACATGGAAAAACTCCCAAAAAAAAACCTTGTAGGAAAAAATGGAAGAAACCTCGGGAAAGGCATTTCAAAGAGAGACCCCTTTCCAGGTAGGTTGGGCGTGCAGTGGGTGTCAAAAGAAGGGGTTCAATACAATACAATACACAGAACAGAACAAATCCTTAATAAAGCATAATAATAAAAATTTTAGAAGTACAGAGCAGAATTTAACAGTAGATGATTTCATATAATAAATCCGTTATCAATCCGGATGCGTTCTTGCTCTGCGCAGAAAATATCCCCACCTATTACTTGTACACTACACTGGTTCTGGTTTTCGCAGCGTAATTATATTAAACTCATAATTAGAACACAGCTTATCAGTGCTTCTATACTATCTTATTGTCTAGTTGATGCTTATAAATAATTATGTGAAAAATTATTGCTGTTTCTCTATATATGAATAAATCTATGCAAAATTTATCTTAATTTTTTACTTTACGTCATTTTAATTTTCTATTTAAATAGATTAACATATTTAGATATGTTGAGGGCGGCAAATTGAAGCACCGCCCCGAGCGGCACAAACTCTAGCTACGCCACTGAGCAGAGATTACTTAAAAGCAAAAAGACCACTGGGCTTTAAAATCAGAAATTTACTCCATCTGCTTCATGAACCTTTTAACAAAGTTTTTCATGTGCTGTATAAACCTTTTAAGATTGCACTTACTTCGCCATTTAGCACTGTATTATGTGAGTGGAGCATTTCTGTTGAAAAGCTTCTAAAGAGTTATTTAGGGTATATTATGATTGATAAAAGGTTGCATAATTTTTTTTTTTTTGGGGGGGGGGGGGAACAAAAATTTATACTAACTTTAAAAAAAAAGAAAATGTATTTATGATAAATATGCCTAAATGCCCAAACAGGGTATGAGAACTAAAGCAGTGAAATATTGTGCTAATAAGATGTAAAAAAAAAGATATAAAAAAAAAAAAGTATGAATTAAATTAACTTTGGTTTCTCTTTTATTAGAGTATACCTCTGATTATTTCATTTAGCATTCATAATTAAATCTATAATTGAGTACAAAACCGTAATCGGATATTAATTTTAATTTGAGTTACAATGACCATTCATTTTATAAATGATGCAGAATATCATTTCAACAGTTTATTTATTTGATTTAACTAGATATTATTTTTAAAGTGGCACTGAATATGTTAATTACAATTTTTACTGCCATCAGCCACTGTACAACTAGGCTGTCACACACATTAAATTAAGCTATGATACCAATTTTGGCATGCCACCTCAAAATTTTCTAGGGGCGCCATTGCTCTAAGCAACTTCACTGTCCTTGAATGCAGTCATCTGCTTTTGATCCCTCTAGGGGCCTGAAAAATGTATGGTCTAAGACACAGGTAAACTACACCAGCAAGAATATACAGGAATTGAGAAGTTGGTAATTAGAAGAACTTATAAAGTGGCCTTGTCACTGGGACATAAGAGCAGCTTTTTATTGAATATTTTTATGTGAAAGTAGTCTGCCAATTGTAACATGTTGCAGTCCTCAGATGTCCCTTCAGGTAGGTCGTCCTTCACCTGGAAGTTGGTATTTTTTTCAGTATTTGAATTAATATTAATTTTTTTACAGAAATGGGTGTAGATGCTGGTTGAGTCATTAGACATTTTATAAACATCAGCAGCCACAACCACTGCCCTAAGTTGAGAGAAAACACCTACACCACAACACACCTCAGACAGTTCAACAAAACAAAGCACGTAAAAGAAAATGGACTCCAGTGTTTACAGGCACACTCATGTGGAATACCACATGAAAACACAAAACCTACATGTGGCAAAAATGCATGTCTCTGTATATGTATAGGTGTGAGTCTGGCCAGATACCTTTTCTAATAGGAAATGCAGGATATAAATAATATAGCAGGTCTTCCATGACAGTATCTCTTTTTATAACCATAGCATATGCTGAATATGCTGGTCGAGCAACCTAAGGTTTAACCAACTACTATAATCTCTGATGATCAGGAAGAAGAACAAGCATGTCATTAGGATTTGCAGAGATCAGGGTCTTAACCTCCTCTATGATTTTTGTGCACAGTCTTACTTGGATAAAAAAAAATCAAAGGGGTTGTCCCTTGATGTTGTGCAAGGGTCTGTCTAGTTTTGGCCTTTAGTGCTGTAATCAGCAGCTAATCAGATAGGATTGATACAGAAAAAAAATTAGGGGCTTAATATCATTCTCGTACATTCCAGAAAAAAGATCAGGGGCAATATATCAAGGCTAAATCCTCTAATACCCCTACTCCGGCCAGGAACACTACAGGATGTCTCCTTAACAGTCAAAGTGAGTTTATCTTTTAATAAATTATTTTAGAGCCTCGGAATAAAAAATAGTTGAGCACAGATAAATAAAGCAAAGGTCCATTAAAGACAAGCATGGGATACTTGAAATCTCCACATGCAGCTTTAAATGACTTAGATTCTAGCAACAAGTCATGCACATAGGAGAAAAAAGTTCACCTAAAAGGTCTTGCTATATTGTTTTGCTATCAAACTACCAACAAAATTACTTGAATTTAGCGATAAAAGAAATAGATGGAAGAAGAATAAGCAGTTGCAAACAAAAAATTTGGTGGGCTCAAAAGAAATGTGTTTTGAATATTATTGTGGAAGACGAAATTTATAATAGCGTCAAGTCAATGACATTTTGCTTGAGCTCTCTACAGGTTCTAGGTTGTCCTATATGGACAGACTAAGAGGAAAAAGATGATATTGCATATTAGATTTATATATACACAATTCCATCCATCCATCCATTATCCAACCTGTTATATCCCAACTACAGGGTCACGGGGGTCTGCTGGAGCCAATCCCAGCCAACATAGGGAGCAAGGCAGGAAACAAACCCCAGGCAGGGCGCCAGCCCACCACCGTATATACACAATTCTATATTTAAAAACATTAATGAACAACTCATAGGCTCAACAATCAGACAGTCTTCATTTTATATCGTTGTTTCATGTAGCGTCAAATACTATTGTAACTGCGGGTGCTTAAGGCAGGATCAAGCATGGGTAAAATGCTTGCCTTATGTGCTCAATAGTATGAAAGTTAACTTGCTCCATTAAATGTGCAGAAGACGAAATAAAGCATCTTTAAGTATAGAAACAACTGAGGTTTGACAAGAAAAGATAAATTTATAGAAGAAACACTTTTTCACTTTTTTTTGTTTTTTATTCTGCTTGTGTAACAACCCTTTTTTCTTTATTCTTGTGTGGACTATGTTTGAATTTTCACTAAATCTTTTAAAACAAACTTTTGGACTGAGAGATTTCTTTCGGCACATGTTTTACCCATGCTTGATCCTGCCTTACGCACCCACAGCTACAACTATCAAGTTTGGTTTGAAACAAGGTTGCTCAAAAAGGTAACATTTGCAATACTGTAAAGATGACATTTTACTGCCTGTTACATAGAATATTGAATTGAATGCATCTGCTGTCCTGGCTGCATGTGACACCTGATTTGGATTGAATTGGATCAGTAAATGGATGAATGAATGCCATAGAAAAGGAACAAATGAGCAGGATAATACTGATCATCAGAAGATCAGAATAAAAAACTAAAATCGGGCATCCCAAAAAATTAACCAGGATTCAAACTGGTGACAGGGCAGCTTTTCTATAAGGTAATGAAGCCACTGGAATGACTGATGAAAAAATGGTCTCCTTGAGTGTATCTGGTGCCCTGGAAATAAATTCCTAGGAAGCAGTTGGTTAAAAGAGACACATCTGTTTTACAAAGGAGATACAGGAGAGATTTTCACCTTAGTAGTACTGAGGACATAGGGAAGCATTTCATGGATCACATATGCATGCCTCTGTTTTGCTTGTTAACTCAAAATGAGGACATAATAAGGTATTGTCAGCAGGATTTTGTAGTAATTCCTTTAATCCACCAGTAGTTGAAATGTAGACCCATGCATTTATAGAATAACTTGAGAACTAGCCAGCCCATATGAGTAGTGTAGAAAGCGCCTATTTTTAATCATACTGATTTATTCCCTGTGAGCATCTCTTCCCAGTGTTAAATAAAGATTTTTTTCTTTGTACTTTTAAAATGGAGTCCCGATTAATGGTCTATCTGTTTTGGAGATGGCAGTTTGTGAGACACAAGGACTGTGTATCTGATACTGATGTGAGCAACCCTGGAGCACCACAATGAACAGTCCTGTCTCCTTTTCTCTTTACTCTGTACAACTCAGACTATAAATACGACTCCAGGTCATGTCACTTGCACAAATTTCAGATGATTTTGCACTTATGGGATGAATTGATAAAGGAGATGAGATAGAGTATAAGAGTCAGGTGGAAAAGTTTGTTTCTTGGTTCAAAGAGGATTGTCTGCAACTTAACATCAGCAAAATCAAGGAACTGGTTATTGATTTTCGCTGCACCAAACAGACTCTATGTCAGGTCACTATTCAAGGAGTGCATATAGAGGTAATTTACTCCTACAGGTCCACACCAATGGCAGATTGAACTGTCTCATAAAACAACGGAACTATATTAAAAAAGGTAGAGCAAGCTCTTTTTACCTACTTATTGTTAGTAGTGACATCCTTCATATCGTCTACAGCTCTGTGATGGCTAGTGAGAATTTCTATGCTGTGTTGTGCTGGGCTGGTAACACCACTTCAAGAGAGACCCACCAAATCAACAAGCTATTTAAAATGGCAGGCTACCTATCTATCAT
Source organism: Polypterus bichir lapradei (assembly GCA_026402145.1). Classification (NCBI taxonomy): domain Eukaryota; kingdom Metazoa; phylum Chordata; class Cladistia; order Polypteriformes; family Polypteridae; genus Polypterus; species Polypterus bichir. The sequence continues at coordinate 115,789,890 of JANRMT010062813.1, forward strand.
AACCTGAGCCCCCAAGTCACAAAAACAATGGCACCACCACATGTCAGAGTTCAATTAATAATTTACTTAAACAAAAACCTTCACATTGGTTGTTTTCAAGCACTCATGTAAACACACTTTCTTCTTCTTCCAGGTGAGCTTTGTCCTCTGACTCTCTGAATAGATGTGAGGTGACTCCTTTAATACCAGACTTGGGAGACACTTCTAATGCCTGGGTGTACCTCATTGGAAGCGCATCTGGGCCAGGTAGATGCTTCCCAAAGTAGGGAGAGCTTCTTTTGGCAGCACGCTCTGGTGGGAACCAGGGACACCAACAGTGTTGCCCTTTGAAATTATAGGTCTCTGCCTTGTAGGTGTCCAAATTGGGAGCTCACTGGAAAAGTACTGCCACCTCCCATGTTTGGAGATAAAATGTCCCAGTTCCTAAAGTACATCCTAACTGCCCTAACTGTGATAGATAGCCATCCCGGCCTCATTGCTCCTTCGATTATGTTATCCACCCATTATGGACTCCTGGCTGGGCAAGACAACACTGATCAACCTATCTATGGGTGGCATCCAAAAGGCATTTTTACAGTAATCTTTATATACTGTAGTGTTTTTGTTGTATCCTTTTTAAATAAATAAAAATAATTATTCCTTTATATACCACTTTTCTCACTACTCAACCCCCACTAATGTGTAGCATCTACCTGGCTGGTGCAACAGCAGCCAGTTTGGCACCAGTACATTCATCAGACATTAGCTGTTGTGCTGAAGGGGTGAGAGATAGTTAGCCAGTTAGAAACAGGGTATGATTAGGTGGACAGACTAGGCTGAGGTGGAAAATTCAGCCGGGACATCAGAATACATCCTACTCTTATGAAGGATGCCCAGGGATCTTTTATGATGACAGAGTCAGGACCTCGGCTTTATGTCTCATCCAAAGGATGGTGCCATTTTTAGAGCACAATGTCCCCGTCACCACACTGAAGCATTAGGATCCACATTCAGACCACAGGGTAAGGGTTCCCTGCTGGCCTTGCCAACACCTCTTCCAGCGGCAATCCATGCTTTTCCTGGTTGGTCATCCCATCCAAGTACTAGCCAGGTCTGAACATGCTTAGCTTTAGATGGATGACCCGTTCCGAAGTGCATGTGGAATGACTGCTGAAAGGAAGCATATTAAGAAATTATGGATGTTAGACAAAATAAAAACCATATTTAACAACAGATATAAAAAAACTATAGGTGCCACAAGAAAAAAAACAGAAGCCCACAGATAACAAATTTTAAATTCTTTAAGAGTATTTTACTGCTTTAAGATATAATTAAGATGTTTATATTGCAGTCTCTTGCCTTTCACCTCACTTCAGCATGTTTTTCTCTTGTATTTATACATCCGAAGCACTCCACTCTCTCCTTTACTTCAGCAAATTAAGTCTTTTACAATTGTGTCAGGTAGAAAATCAATCCTTCTTTATCTCAGTTCCTGAATGATTGTCTTAAAGTCTAGTAATGGTTCTAAATCGATTTACTTGCTTTTGAAAATAAAAAATAAACACAAAAAAAATAGGATCAATACAATTGCACAACATCCATTATCCAACCTGCTATATCCTAACTACAGGGTCACAGGGGTCTGCTGGAGCCAATCCCAGCCAACACAGGGTGCAAGGCAGGAAACAAACCCCAGGCAGGGCACCAGCCCACTGCAGGGCACACACACACACACCAAGCTCACACTAGAGACAATTTAGGATTGCCAGTGCACCTAACCTGCATGTCTTTGGACTGTGGGAGGAAACCCATGCAGACACGGAGAGAACATGCAAACTCCACGCAGGGAGGACCCGGGAAGCGAACCCGGGTCTCCTAATTGTGAGGCAGCAGCGCTACCCACTGCGTCACCCTATGGCACAACAAAGTGCAAAATTTTGAGCCTAATTAGAAAAACCTTTCTAAAAGCAAGTGCATAAGCAATGGTTGCTGTGTAGCATTCCCATATAATATACATATAGCCATTAAGGAACATGTCAAAAGAAAATAAACAATAATAGTTAAATGTGTGACTGGAAGCAGATAAAACCACACTAAAATAAAGAAATCTGAAATGCCAAGTAACACCCACTCAAGTACAAAGCTCCATCACAAGAAGCTTAATAAAACAAAGAAGAATACAGTGGCAAACAAGACAAGATAAATATATGAGCCTGGAAATAATTTTGAATAAGAAGAATATAGCGCATATATTACAGTCACTGATTGGCACCAAAGTTGATAAACATCCTAGCAGAGCTTGCATCAGTAAATCAAGAAAAAAAATCAGCTTTTAAATAATTTAAGTCTCCTGGTGACATAAGATGCAAGAGAGGCAGACAAGGTGTTATTAAAGTTGTGATATGAATTTTAACTTATATATACCTAATAAAAAAAGAATACAGAGTTGAAAAGCTGGTCCACAAGACAGTGAGAAGCCCAGTTTTAGAAGAATTCAGGCATCTAAATGATTTATACTATTTATTTATTTATATTTATACTAGGCAGGACAGTGTATTTGAGTAGCAGTGTTTTGAAAATCTTTACTTCCCTATACTGAGTTGGTTCATGTTCTTGACCCAAAATTGCCAGTTTATGCTATAGCATAACTCAAGTTTATACTAGAAGAATTGTGATCAGAAAAAGGACTGATGTAAATATAGCAATCTGCTTAATTTGCATTGGTATTTGAAGATTTCTGAAAATGAGAAAAATATTTTACTACACAATGTATATTGTAATATTGTTGCTTTTAGATGGGATTTGCAAGCATACCACAAGCCTAAAAATAAGTCCAGGAGGCTATAGTATGGAAAATAAAAGCAATTTATTTCTAGGCAAGATGTGAACAGAAGGTCAGAGCTTATAGAAGTTATAAAATAATGACAACTGAAATCTAGCACTCTATATTCTCTTTAGGTTTAAATATCCAGGACTCAACTCTGAATCAAGTTAAGTTATTTCTTAGCTATATTCCCATGCTCACTATTTCTATCCTTTATCTTCCTTGTCTGGGATAAGGAATGCCACTGATAACTCCTGTGGCTCTCCATCCAGGACATCCTCTAGTGGTCCCAGGAACTCCAAACTTTGCATATCATTTGAATGAATTGGCCATATTCTAAGTCAACTGTGTAATAAGGTTGTACCAAAGTGCATTGCACTGATTCTCTCTGCTGCCTGATAATGGCCTCACTGTAATTCTCCAGAGCTCTATTTCCTCATTTGGTGTATAGCCCTCTAGCCCTCTGCCACTAGTGGCAGCCCGCTGTTACTGATAATGTTGCCATTCCCAGTGCACTTGCCACCACGCTCGATTCCTGTTCTATTCCATTATGGCATTGTCCTTGCAGTTATGGCCCCTATTGGACACATCTTTATAATTTGTAAATATTTTACTGTTCATAATCATTGGCTAAAGTTGTTGTTAGAACCTTATAATACTACAAAGTTAGCCTATTTCAAGTGAAAATGTGTTATCTATGAATTTCATGGCAATTTCTAAAAGTGCATTTAGGATTAGGATGTAATTACTGTGCTTTAAAGTGACCTGATTTAATTGGACACATACCAATAAATAATAAATCTGTGCATCATTTATCAGAGTCTAGAAAAAATGGTAAATATTCTTATGAAATCTGAGTGCTTAATATTAATAAATAAATATCACCTCTGTGAGGGACTGTAAATTGGCAATCAGCACAGAGAAGACAAGAAATTATAGTAATTAATGTTGTATTTTGATTTTCTTTACTGCTGTGTGAATGACACTTTTCAAGGCTTCTTCTGATTACAGAAATTTTTATTAAAAGAGTTTATTGTTAATTTGGTCATGATTGCTTAGTGCTTGAGCTGGGCTACAATATATTTAGACAAAAACAACACTGTGCCTCCTCATTTTTTCACCCCTCATTCTGTATTTCTAACTGTACCAAATAAAGTACTGCATATATGGTTGTGTGAGAAAATATGATCATTACAGATGTCTTTTGTCTTTGGTGTGGCTTTACCACAAACCTGATTGTACCAGACTGAACTGCCAAAGGTGATAGGACACCCTAAATATTAACTAATAGGGCTGGTGTGCCCACCAGCTCACCTTTATCTTCACCAAAATCTTGAACCTCTCCCTAGCCCAGGCAGTCATTCCGTCCTGCCTAAAATCAGCCACAAGCATTCCAGTGCCGAAGAAGTCTCCCATCACCAGCCTAAATGATTATCGCCCTGTGGCCCTCACTCCGGTAATCATGAAGTGCTTCAAGAGACTGGTTCTCCAGCACATCAAGGACTATCTCCCCCAAGACTTTGATCCCTGCCAATTCGCATATTGCGCAAACAGATCCACAGAAAACGCCATCGCCATAGCTGTCCACTCTGTGCTGAGCCATCTGGAGCAGCAGCAGAGCTATGTCTGGATGCTCTTTGTGGATTATGGCTCGGCTTTTAATACAACCATTCCTGACATTCTCATCACCAAACTGGTCACTCTTGGCCTCCCCCTTCTCACATGTGTCTGGATGAAAGACTTTCTTATCAACCAGCTCCAGACTGTGAGACTCGGCCCCCACCACTCCTCCATTCACACACTGAACACCGGTACCCCACAAGGCTGTGTGCTGAGCCCCCTTCTGTACTGTCTCTACACCCACGACTGCAGTCCGGCCCACAACAACAACCTAATCGTCAAGTTTGCTGACGACACACAGTGGTCGGACTCATCTCAAAGGGAGATGAGGCAGCTTACAGAGAGGAGGTTCTGAAGTTGGCAGCCTGGTGTTCAAAGAATATGGCTCTGAACACCAGGAAAACCAAGGAGATCATTGTCGACTTCAGGAGGCACAACACTGACTTAGTCCCCCTTTACATCAATGGCGAGTGTGTGGAGAGGGTCCATACCTTCCAGTTTCACAACGTCCTTATCTCCGCTAACATCTCCTGGACAGACAACATCACAGCAGTCATCAAGGCGGCTCAGCAGTGGTTACACTTCCTGAGGGTCCTGACCTTCTACTGCTCATCCATCGAGAGCCTGCTGACGTACTGTATCATAGTATGGTACAGCAGCTGCACCATGGCAGACAGGGAGAGGCTTCAGAGAGTAGTAAAGGTAGCACAGAAGATAATCGGCTGCCCCCTCCTTGAAGGACATTTTACACCTCCTGCTGCCTCAGCAGGGAAAAAAACATCATCAAGGACAACTCCCACCCTGGCTCTGATCTGTTTGACCTGTTGCCTTCAGGGAGGCGTTACAGGTGCATCACAACAAGGACAAACAGACTCAAGAACAGTTTTTCCCCAAAACCCATAACCATTCTAAACTCACACATGCACTGACTACACAGTCTAACCCCCCAAACCGCTGGATTGCAATATCAAATATCTAAATGGTATTGATAATAACTGTGCAATATCTGTATACTGTCCAATATCATTACTCTCAGGGTCCAACATCCACTACTCACTGCACATGATCATTATTGTTCAATATTTAAATTATGTGCAATAACCCAATAGTGCAATAGTTATTATTCTTTCTGTATGTATACAGCGTCGCAGAACTTTTGCAACTTCTTTGCAACTTTTTGCACCATTTGTTTATTTGTTTATTTACTTATTGTGTTCTACATATATGTCTGCACTGAAGGAGCTGCTTTTAATCTCATTGTACATGTGTATAGTGACAATAAAAGGAATTCTATTCTACTTGGTAGTAGGCCCTAGCTCTCGTTTTCATTTAAATAAAAATGACAAGGTAAAACTGTAAGTGTGATGTTTGTCACCTCATTTTAAGGAGTTAATGAGAAGTAGAAAAATGAATATTTGAAGATACTCAAAACTGAATAAGTGTATGCTTACTGACTAACTTACATGACTGTAGTTGCACACTTACTCATAGTTTTTTCTTTCTTTATTCTACATCTTGCCCCGGAAACATTTTGGACAATTTTAAACGAGACAGATGTGCTCTATAGATGATTTTAAGTTGAATAATTGTATGTTACGAGCATATGGACCTAGAGTGAATTCTGTGCATTGCTGCCTTCCACTCCTTTTCTGAAATATTGAGTGAGAGATACTATTCCTGTTGTACTCTGGGATCTTTAAAAGGGAGGGACTTTAAAATGTTTCTGTATATTACAGAAATGCTGTCCTCAAGACTGATCAATATTTTTTCCAGAATAGACATAGGTAGGAGGTGAGAAAAATTGGACAGGTTTTGTTTAGCAAAGTTTCTAATTTGGAGGTAGTGAAAGGAATGTGTTGCAGGAAAGTTAAATTAGGATTGTAATTTTTTGTAGGATGCGAAGACGTTGTCCATATACAGATCTCTAAGTAATTTAATCCCGAAGGTTTTCCAGACAGTAAAAACTGCGTATGTTTCAGATGGTGGAAAAAGGTGGTTATCGTGCAGAGATGCCACAGATAAAAGCTTCTCTATCTTGAAGCACTTCCTACGTTGGTTTCATATATTCTGAGTAAATGAAGCACAATTGGGTTGCTCATATATTGGCAATAATTGTATTTATTGGGGTACAAAGGAAGGAAAATAAAGAAGTACAGCAGGATTTTATTTCTATTGTGGGCCAGGCTTGTGTGTATGTTCATTTATTTGTGTCAATGCCCAGGCTTTTATAGCTTGTATATTTGCCGCCCAGTAATATAATTGAAAGTTAGGTAGAGCCATGCCACCGTCTGCCTTAAGTCTTTGCAGGGCCACCCTTTGGATACATGGATGTTTTGAATTCCAAATAAATGAGGCTATGATTGAATCTAACTTCTTAAAAATGAAGAATGTATATCGGAAAGCTTTGAAATAAGAAAAGCTTAGGAAGAATATTCCTCATGACAGTGTTTATTCTTCCAGCTAAAGTGAGATGAAGGGTAGACAATCTATGCAAGTCTGGCTTAATTTTTTTCATGCAGACAACAAAATTTTGTTGATAAAGAGCTTTAGGTTTACTTGTGATATTTACTCCTAGGAATTTAAACTGATCTGCGATGATAAAAGGGAAGGTGTCCAATCTAATATTGGGTGCTTGAGAGTTAACTGGAAAGAGCACACTTTGATTCAAATTAATTCTGAGACCTGAAATCTTTTGAAATTCTCTAAGTGATATTATGACTGCAGGCACAGTATTTTTTGGATCTGATATATATAGTACCATATCATCTGTATATAGTGAAATTTTCTGTTGAAGTCCTTCTTTGATAATCCCCTTTTTCTCATAAGCATTTCGACAGTAAACTGCCAGTGGCTCAATGGCGATTGCAAACAGCAATGGTGACAAGGGGCATCCTTAACTAGTACCATGTTCTAGATTGAAGTACTCTGAAATAATGTGGTTAATACAAACTGAATCTTCTGGACATGTATACAGATGGAGCCACGTCAAATAGCCGCGGCCGTGTGAATGGCGTGCGAATGGCGTACGGCTGCCCTATGCACGCCGTGATCCCTCCCTCCCTCTGCTGACAGAAGGCGTATCAAGATTTCACAGTAAACACGCCCATTCATGCCCTATTTATTCATTTACCTGGTTCCACCACTAGATGGCGCTTTGTTCTCAAGAACACTTTAAAACATGCCAGCAATTTAGCTGCGCCGAGTTGCAATCACGTGATTTTAACAACCCACCCCCTCCCCCGCCGAACTGACGCTACCAAACTGCACTACACAGATTAAGATGGCGGCTTAACACTAGAATTACCAGAGCCTACGAAAAAACTCTTAGATCTGTCCCACCTTAAATCGCTTCTTAAGACCGTTCTCACCTCTCCACCAGCGTCTTTTGTTAATCTAAATGTGTTGATAAAGAAAAGTTGCAAGGAGCCGGCTATTCCATCCCCCCATCGACTTAGAAAGTGCACAAACTTCTCCCAGCTCATGCCTTGATTGATTATCTGGGAGTGAAGTGGAGTTTTAGAGTGGAAATAATAGATCATTATTTGGAATACACGTATTTCACGTGTGTTTCGTTTCTACAGTAATCCGTGTAAACACATTTTTAAAACAGAAACATTTTTCATATTGTAGTAGTAAATGACAAAATGTAGGCATAAACTATATAATGTATGAAGCCTGAAGTCCAAATATCAAATTAACAGCTTCACAAAAGGTACAAATATAACAGAACAAGTAT
>JANRMT010062813.1:115801069-115837317 GCA_026402145.1 Polypterus bichir lapradei
AAAATCTGCAGGGATTCCAGGCCATGAGACCGCCCAGTCCCCTCTGGGCAATCTACCTAACATGAATGAAACAGTCCTCTTTGTATTTATGGTTTTCACGGAAGGACTTGATGATGATGATCACGTGGACTTCTGGCTTTTAGTCCATCAATGCTGGGGCATCATGGTGCTTTGAGTAAGTTGGTGGTGGCGCAGGCCGCCACCACAGAGAAACCGGAAAAAGAAACAGAAGAGAGAGTAGGGGTCAGTACGGATTTTAGTGCCACCATGAATAGTTATTATAAAGAATTGAACATGCAGAGTATCAGGATTAAGATAAAGTGAAGTTATGAAAAGCCCATGTTAAAGTAATGTGTTTTCAGCAGTGTTTTAAAGTGCTCCACTGTATTAGCCTGGCGAATTCCTATCGGCAGGCTATTCCAGATTTTAGGTGCATAGCAGCAGAAGGCCGCCTCACCACTTCTTTTAAGTTTAGCTTTTGGAATTGTAAGTAGACACTCATTTGATGATCTAAGATTACGATTTGGAATATAGGGTGTCAGACATTCCAATATATAAGATGGAGCGAGATTATTTAAGGCTTTGTAAACTATAAGCAGAATTTTAAAGTCAATTCTGAAAGACACCGGTAACCAGTGTAGTGACATTAAAACTGGAGAGATGTGTTCAGATTTTCTTTTCCGAGTTAGGATTCTAGCAGCTGCATTCTGCACTCGTTGCAAATGATTTATGTGATGAGATATCATGCACTGTATATGTTAGTATTCTGAATGTTCATAGAGCAGGAATATCATGAAGTCAATGTGCGGCGATCGCTGTCTGCTGTCTGTGTGCAAGAGGAAGTCAGTTTAAGAAGCGCATAGAAATTAAAAACTGGGTCGGGGAACACTTAATAAAAAGCATTTAATGTGCTACATTAATTTATGACGGGGGTTTGAGAAAATCTAGTAAATTAAACATTCATTTTAAGATGAAGTTTAGTTTGCGACATTCTACTGACAAAATAAACTACTAGAATAAAGTGGAAATGTTGAGAATAAAGTCAACATGTCGACTTTAATCTCGACATTTTGATTTTTTTTCTTCACTGTGTCCGTATTTTTTTCACCGTGGCCCTAATACGCTTCCGTATCATCATGGGTTGCGTATTGAGTGATTTAACAAATCTGTTTTATTAATCGGTTTGTTGTTGTTTTTTTTTTTACCACGTCATCTATTTATGAAACTACAGTATGTTGACAATACAAGAACTGCCTGTACAGTATATTAAAGATACGGTATAGGGCTTCCTGGACATTGCAGTTAACTGAAGCAGTCAATGCTCCATCTGGCGGGATTATACAGCATTGCAACCATCTTTTTAGAAAGCGCATGGGGGCGTTTATGGGGCGGGGCATCATTAACTGCGTCATCGCGGGGGATCACATTCTGTGCACGGATCGTCCATGGTCTTGTCATGGTCCCGTCATGGACCTGTCATGCTCCAGGCGGCTGTTTGACGTGGCTCCCACTGTACAGTAGTTTGATCCATGCACAAATGTTTGGGCCAAACCCAAATTTCTCTAATGTAATAAGGTAGTTCCATTCAACCATATCAAATGCTTTTTCTGCATACAACAATAATAATATCTCCCGGGTGTTAGAATTTGTGGGTGAATATATTACATTAAACAGGCATCAAAAATTGGAAGTTAAGTGTCTGCTTTTAATAAATCCAGCTAGGTCTTGTGATATTACCGAAGGAAGCACTTTCTCAATCCTTCTAGCTAGGACTTTGGAGAGAATCTTTACATCATTAGTCAGAATTGAGATTGGTCTGTATGATGCACATTGTAATAAGTCCTTATTTTGCTTAGGAAAGGCAGTAATTAATGTTTGTCAAAATGTCTGAGGTACAATTTTACTGTCTCTAGCTTCGGCAAATGTTGTTAATAAAAGGGAAGATAACTTAATTGAGAATTTTTTTTATAAAATTCAGTAGGGTAGCCATCAGGGCCTGCTGCTTTCCCACTCTGAAGTGAGTTTATAGCATCAGGTAATTCTGATTGTAACAGAGGTTTATTCAATTCTTCTGCATTAAGGGTATCTAGTTGTGGTATTTGCCATGTATCAAAAACACATTAGGTTGTGTCTTGTCTTCTTCAAACTGAGTAGAATATAAGGACTTATAGTAGTTTATTTTTGTGGGAAAGATCTGAAATAATTTATCCTCTTAAGAAAGCTTTCAGAGTAATCCTGCAGAGAGGATGTATTTGTCTCTAAAAAAATTAATTTGCTTGGATATAAATTCTGTACAGTTCTAGTCTGCTAATAGAAGTGGATTAAGACTCCAGCTGCAAGATGAGTATGTGGGTATAGTGATTTTAGCTCCATGATCAAAGGGGCATGATCAGAGATAAGTGTTGAACTTGATTTAATTGTAAGCAAAAAATTGTTATCTATAAAGAAATAATTCTTGAGTAACAGTGATGCACTGGTGGATAGAAGGAATATGCTCTTGAGTTTGGGTTTAGAAATCACCAGGGGTCTGATAAGTTGTGATCAGTGTAATCGTTTTTGCAGTGCTAGATGTCAACGCCCCCAGCAAATATGTTTTGGATTAAGTCCCTGTCATCCACATTGTGTCTGTAGATATTTATCAAAATCACTAAATTACCCACATATCTCCCTTCAGGATCAGATACTACATCTGATACTACAAATGAGATTGTTAATGTATAAGGATTCCCTCAACTCTAGTTTTCTATGTAAAGCTGGAATGGAAGATTTGGCCAGCCCAGTTTCTGTGCAGCCGAAACTGATCCTTGCTGAATAAGTGGGTCTCCTGTAAAATGCTATTTTAGCGTTTAGACCTGTTAGGTAAGAGAATACTTTGTTTCTCTTTAATTCATAATTGAGACCTTTAACAGTCCAGCTCACAAAGTTAACCATTTGGTTATGGAGACATTGCTTCTTAACTTTTGTTGTCATTTTGAAGTCTTAATTTAAGATAGTACATTACATAAGACAGCTTTGACCTTAATTTCCAATTTTTCCAGGAGTTCTTGCCATTAAGCCTATTGTTACATTGGCACTTATAAGGATTAAAAGGACAGATTAGAAATAGCTTGCTCTCTTTTTCTCTATCCCCTAGTCCCCCCCCCCCCCCATTTTGCTTCCCCACATGAGGTTAGACCACGCTTCACAAAGTCCCAGTTCTCTGATATACCTAGAAACAGAGCAGTCCAAACAAAACAAGCCTCCCCAGCAGCAGCGTATAAGGATTTAGGCAGATATATCTATTGACAATACAGTCCAAATACTATAAGCATAAAATATAATCTTAAACAGTCCTGAAAGAGTAAACCTAGGGAATGATGTTAAACAGTAGCCCTAATACAATAAACCAGGGGTATGATAAAACGTCCCCTAAAAAAACACACACATACATAAACACATATAATTGTAATTAAAACAAACAAAAAATGGCCGAGAAGGAAATAGCATGTATAATTATGGTACAAGTACCATTGCAAGTGGATCAAACAGCAGGTAAGCTCTTCTTTCCCATACCAGGACCAGATGTGACTCATGATCATATTTCAAAAAAGTGTTAGGATCAGTTTTCTTAGTTCTTTTTCTGCTTCCACAGTAGAAGTAAAAATGTAGAGCTTTCCTTGAATATCCACTTTCAGTTTGGCAGGATACAAGAGGCTATATCTGATCTCGGGTTTCCGTAAGCGCTGCTTAATGCAAAGTGCAGCATGTTTAGCAGTTGTTGAGGATGAAAAATCAGGGAAAATGGGAATGTGGTTCTTTTTAAATATAATGTCTTTTTTCTGTCTGAGAAGTAACATTATACATAATTTAAATTGTAATTTTTCAAAACGCATGAGGACAGCCCTATGTTTAGAGGTATTTAGTCCATGTATGAGGTAAGCTACTGCTATTTCGGTGTCTGATTTGAGGTCTTCAATTATTTTAGAGAAAATTTCAGCTATAAATTTCACTCGGTTTGGACTTTCACAATTCTCACGAAGACCTTTGTAATATTATTCCTTTTGTATCCATCTTCCAGAGCAGATAGTCTGTCTCCCAGCACTTTGCATTCGGAATTTAAAGCTGTTGATTTTCCATCAGTGAGAGATGCTAGTTGTTCAGCTATTTCAATACAAGTTGTGAACAGTTGCTTAACGTCTTCAAACTGAGCACCAAGCACTCTAAATTTATTCTCAAACTTGATGTATTTTCCTTTATTTTTTTCTAAATTTTTTCAAGCATACCTTTAAAGGTTGCCTCAAAGAGATTACTTAAATGTTTTTCTTTGTCTAGTATCCTGAAGCAGCTTCTGCTGCTTTTGCCCTTTATTTCCTTCCTTATATCATTTATGTCCAACAGGTGGACCAGAATCTCCTCGAAGCCGTCCGAAAGTCATTCTCCATAATCTCCCCAAACTCCTCCCACACCCCAGTTTTTGCATCAGCAACCACCGAAGCTGCATTCCGCTTGGCCTGCCGGTACCTATCAGCTGCCTCCAGAGTCCCACAGGACAAAAGGGTCCGGGTAGGACTTCTTCTTCACCTTGACGGCATCCCTCACCGCCGGCGTCCACCAACGGGTTCGGGGATTGCCGCCATGACAGGCACTGACCACCTTACGGCCACAGCTCCATTTAGCCGCCTCAACAATAGTGGCACAGAACATGGCCCATTCGGACTCAATGTCCCCCACCTCCCTCGGGATGCGGTCAAAGTTCTGCCGAAGGTGGGAGTTGAAGCTGCTTCTGACAGTCAGCCAGATATTAATACCTCTCACAAGATGGCCGAGCTGTTAGTGTGTGAGACATTCGTTCATGCCGTCCCTGACCATATCGCCCAGCAAGTCTGGAAGCATATTTTCGACAACATGGATACCCTTATCCAAATAGCTGAGCATCACTGGGCGGCTTGTAAATCAGGGCGGTCCGAACGGTTCCCTCAACATACCTAACAGGTATGTGGGGCAGATCCTGAGCCTTACCGACAAGCTCCCGAGCCTACCGTCCGAAAGAGGGACAGACCAGTCAGTCTTCCCCGCTGTTTCAAGTGTGGGGAGATTGGACATCTGTCCCCCAACTGTACATTCAAGCCCATGGATTGCTAATTGGTAAAGGGAGAAAGGTATTATGCCACGGTGACTAACCCTTTGTCTCTTCCATACACAGGTGCAGTTATTATAAATGGCAGGAAGGTAAAGGCAATGTTTGATTCTGGGAGTAACATCTCTATTGTTGCTGCCCGATGTGTTTTACCGCAACAATGGACTAAAATCAAAACTAGTCTAAAATGTATTCATGGGGATATCCGGTTTTATAAGACCGCTAGATGTGTGGTATCTGTTGATCATAACCTAATGGGTATGGCCATGGCTGTATTGCCAGATCCCCCTTTTCCAGTCATATTAGGAAGAGATTGGAATAAAATTACCAGCAGTAATAACAACTTTACCTAAGAAATATTTGGGCTTAGTAATGGAGAATGCTGCTCCGACTGCCTCCACGCCATGTCCCTCAGTAGCACAGACCCATACGGGTACCCAATGCGAAGAAATTTAATGTCCCATCGTCCTCTGTGGGAGCTAGTACAGTTAACGTAGAGGACATGGAGGCAGAAACTTCTCCCATTGAGGTCGAATGAGACCCTATACAAGACTTATCTACTCAATTCCTGTTAACACCTTCATGATTCCTTAAAATTTGCAAGGAATGCAGTAGTATCTACCGAGGGGTATACAATCCTGAATCCCATGCCACCGATGCCGTTCTTTGTAATTAAAAACAATTATATAGAGTGGGAGAACACATGGGTGAAGTGCGAGCATTGCTGTTAATTCCACGCATCTTTCGGCGACAGGTGTGTGAGTTGGTGCATGCTAACCTCCTAGGAGCCTATTTAGGCTCCGATAGAACATTGGAGAGAATAAAACTCTGATTTTATTGGCCGGGAGTTAATGAGGAGGTCCGGCGATTTTGCACATCTTATCCAGAGTGTGAACTTCGCCAAATTCCAAGACAGACCCGAGCTCCTCTCGTTCCCCTTCCACTTATTAATATCCCTTTTGAATGAGTTGGTATTGATCTCGTTGGACCCCTTAACCCGTCATTAAAAGGCTTTAAATATATTTTAGTCCTGGTTGATTATGCCACTCGCTTCCCCGAAGCTGTTCCGTTGCGCTCAGCTAATACAAAAAACATCGCATGGGAATTAGTAGGGATATTCGCTCGTGTTGGGATCCCCAAAGAGGTTTTAAACAGACCAAGGGACTCCCTTCACTTCAGAGATGTTCAGGGAAGTAGCTAAAATTACTCAGAATAAAACATATGAAAACGTCTGTCTATCATCCACAAACTGACGGGTTGGTTTAACGTTTTAATCAAACTTTGAAACAGATGTTATGTAAAGTAGTTAACGAGGATTGAAGAAACTGGGATCAGTTGCTTCCTCTCATTTTGTTTGCTTATCGGGAAGTCCCACATACCTCTACTGGTTTCTCTTTTGAATTATTATATGGAAGACAACCCAGAGGCCTTTTGGATATGCTAAAAGAAGGATGGGAAGAGGAGGTCCTCCCTACTTCAAATATTCTTGAATATATCGCGCAATTAGGCGATATTGTGAAATAAATTGTGAATTTCCCCTTGGGATTAATAAAGTATCTATCTATCTCTATCTAGATTGGAGAAAATTAGACCTATTCTAAAAGAGAATTTGGAAAAAGGACAAGCAGCGCAGTCCCGTTATTATAACAGGAACACCACCATTCGGGAATTTGTCCCAGCTAATCGTGTAATGGTACTCGTCCCAACGTCCCATTCAAAGTTGTTAGCACATTGGCAAGGCCCTTATGAAGTTAAGGAAAGGAAAGGACTCGTTGATTTGGTTAAACAACCTAATCGTCGACCGAGTGAACGTGTGTATCACATTAATTTGCTGAAACCGTGAAAGGAAAGGGAACTTGATTCCTCCTCCGGCCAGCCTCGTTCCCTTTTTATGTCATGTGCTAACCTTAGTTTTGGTTCTGATTTGACCCTTGAACAACGACAAGATCTCGAGCTGGCTATCTTGTCTGTACCCAAAGTTGTGAATGAAATACCTGGACGAACTGCGTTGATTGTTCATGACATCATTACTAACCCTGGAGTGATTGTCAGAGACCATATAGGTTCCCAGAGGCAAAGAAAGTGGAAGTAGAGTTGGAAATTAGACGAATGCTAGAGTTAGGGGTTATTAAAGAAAGCCATAGCCCTTGGTCTAGTCTAATTGTCTTAGTTTCTAAACCGGATGGGTCATGGAGGTTCTGTAATGACTTCCGTTGACTTAATCAGGTCTCTAAATTTGATGTGTATCCTATGCCGCGAGTGGATGATTTACTCGATCGGTTGGGGAATGCTCAATTCCTAACTACTCTCAACATGACAAAAGGGTATTGGCAAATTCCCTTAACGGGCTCCGCTAAAGAAAAACACTTTTAGTATACCTAGTGGACATTGGCAATACAGGGTCCTTCCTTTTGGCTTGCACGGGGCACCAGCTATCTTCCAGCATCTGGTAGACACACTGCTACGGCCCCACAATTCATACAGTGCCGCCTACCTGGATGACATTGTCATTTATTCCAGTACATGGAAAGACCATGTATGGCAGGTTAAAACAATACTCTCCACGCTAGCATCAGCAGGGCTTCGTATTAATCCGAAGAAATGTTTTTTCGGATTAAGAGAAGCCTAATGTTTAGGCTACCTAGTGGGCAGGGATGTTGTTAAACCACAATGTAATAAAATTGATGCCATCATGAATTGGCCCCATCCGATGAATAGGCAGGTACAAATATTTTTAGGATTGGCTGGTTACTATTGCCGTTTTGTACCGCATTTCTCCAAAATTGCTATGCCCTTATCTAATTTAACAAGGAAACGAGCACCTTTAAAAGTGGTATGGGATAATGCAGTTGATAAAGCATTCAGTGACCTGAAATTGGCCCTTACATCAGCACCTGTTTTAAAATCTTGGGATTTTTCTATTCTTTTCATCCTTCAGACTGACGCATCGGCCACAGGACTGAATGCCGTGCTGAGCCAATACGTCGATGGTGCTGAACACCCCGCTATGTACTCTTAGCTGGAAACTGCTGGACCGGGCTATCACATCATTAAGGTACTACCTATTGGGGTGTGAATTTGCTCTGGTGACGGATCATGTCACTTTACAGTGGATGTCCCTTCATCGGGAGTCTAATCCTTGCATCACTAGGTGGTTTTTAGATCTTCAGCCTTATTGTTTTAGTGTCATTTATCGTAAAGGTTCCTTGCAGGCCAATGCAGATGCTCTCTCCCGTGTTCACAACCTCTCGGTGCAGGATGTCTGACCCAATAGGTCTGGGCTGTGGGGGGGGGGGGTCATGTCACAAATATGCAATTAGGAGGCAGTCAAAGAGCCCAGAGGTGAGTGAAATATCACGAGACAGAGGGTCATCACGTGGTACTTACCCAAATCTCTTTTATCAACAGAAAAATGGAAGACAAATAAAACCTCAACTTCCGGCTTCCAAAATGGCTGCAACAACGTCACTTCCAATTTCCCAGATCACCTCACTCCAGTCATTTCCTGCTAACCATTTCCTGTCCCCATAATTCATTTTGTATATAAATGCCATTTTCATTCAGTAAAAATTGTTCACTGTAATTCAACTGCATTGAATCGATTTATTTCTTTATTGTCTGCACGACAATATACGGGGACAGTCCCCAAAACTTTGACTGTGATATTTTTTATTCATGAAGACTCTTTCACAATACATACTGAAAGAATAACTATTGCACTATTGGGTTATTGCACATTATTTAAATACTGGAAAGAATAAATAACTATTGCAGAAAGGCTGCATGACTGCATGTTTAAAAAGTGCTGGTACTTGTCCAGAAATTAGGGAACAAATTATAATTGATAGAATAGAATGACCTACGCTGTCAAATGCCTCTTTTAATACCAAAGGAAGAATAGGGTCTAAAGCATATGTGGAAGGTTTCAAATTTGAGACAACTTTATATAGCTGAGAAAAAGAGATAGGATGAAAGGTTTTTAAGGTAGGGGTGCATGCTGGGTTAGCTACTACATGAGCATGGATAGCAGATGGCTCTGAGGCTAAGGATCTGCGCTGGTATCCAGAAGGTTGCCGGTTTGAATCCCTGTCACTGCCAAAAGAGATCCTACTCTGCTGGGCCCTTGAGCAAGGCCCTTAACCTTCAATTGCTCCAGGGAGCTTTACATTGGCTGACCCTGTGCTTTGACCCCAAGGGGTATGCGCAAGCTAACAAATTCCTAATACAAGAAATTGTATAAGGCAAAATAAAGAACAAAAAAACAAAAAAGAAATTCAAGAAAATATCACAACTCAGTGAGGATATATTACCATTGTCACTTACAGGGGGTTATTAAAATGCCTAATGTAGTGAAAAGGACTTTTGGTTGGTGCTTGTGTTTTGCTAACACTTCTGAAAAATATCTAGCTGTAGCTGACTTAAAGGTCTCTTAGATAACTGCTAAGGAATGTTTTAGGATTTCATAAGAGATCTGTAGGCTATCTTTCTTGCACTTTCTTTCTGCCCTTCTGCAGGTTTGTCTGAACACTCTGGAGGTTTTATCGAGGCCTGGCTCAAAGGGGCCACATAGTCCACAGGACGAATTAATGTTCACCAACTCGTCTGTAAAACAACTTTTAAATGCATTTATTACAGTGGTCATAGCAGCGAAAGTGCTAGCAAACCAGGTTATAGTCAAATTTTTTTGATAGCCCGCGAGTAGAAGCCTGGAGCACTAAGCACAAGTCATACTATCAGAAATACAGGGTGCACAGATTTGCAGATTACTGATATTAAATCCATTCAATAAAACCAGATCCAACGTGTGGCCACATTCATGTGTTGGGCTGAAAACAGATGAGTTACATTAAAAGCTTTGATTAAATTAATATAGAACCCATCATAATCGGCTAATCAGAACAGCAAATATGAATACTGATATCCACCACAATTAATAATCTATCCCATTTTGGCACAGTCATACCAAGAAAGTCTGAGAAATCTTGTATGAAATTACAAATAAAAGTGACTTTGATCAACTTTAATTAAAAGCTCTTATAAGATTCTCCAGGCAGCAAGCAACTGCAATAACAGTTTTTTATAAACAGTAGTGATCCCTCCACCTCTACCAGATAGCCTAGGTGAGTTAAAACAGCCAGAGTTCTCCGGGACAAGCTTGTAGCGGTCAGAAGACGCTAAGATTCACACCGTCGTGCGTGACGGTGATTTATTTATTTTATACGAGGATTACCAGGGACAACCCCAGCCTTGGCACGACACACACACACACACACACACACTACAGAGACAAAGAAAAACGCGCTGGGAACTTAAACGATAAAAAGTATAATGAAATTAAATTAATTAAATGAAAACAATAATACCACCCCCGATCCCTTCGGCGATATTACAATTAACAGATAAACACGACAAACACGCAGTAAAGTCCATGTATGAAATGATCAGCGGTGAAGTTATGTCCAGTGATTTGTATGAAGCGAGGGAAATGGAAAAACACAGTCCTACCGGTAATTGCTGAAGTATGATGACCGATGAATGGTTCAGGAGCGCTCCTTCTTCTGTGAAAGCCAATGAATCCAGACAACGTCCTCAGTAACAGAAAACAGGTAGACAAATGATTCCAGACCCCAACACACAATACAATCCAGGACACGAAGATGTATAGCAGAAAAACGGCAGGCAGTTCAACAGATATATACAAGTACGAAACAAACAAAACAAACTTTTTTTTCTCTTTGACACCTGCCCTCCTTTTAAACCCCTCTGGCCACCCTTGACCCCAACAGCCCCTGCAGGGACTGCTGGGAGATGCAGTTCTAACTAATGGTAGCACCGCTACAAGCTCATTTAAAACAACCACCTTACCTGTGCTTAGCCGAAACTCACATAGGAAGAATATATCCAAATCATGAGATTTGATAAAATCGCTTAAAACGGACGACTTATTAGCGATGGATCTTATGGTCACCGGGGCCATTGTCAGAACAGATATCGCAGTTTGAGGAGTGCAGCTCTTAGGGTGTGGGTGCACGTGCACCCCAAAGTTAACTCCTCGCTTTGCACAGGGGAATCGCCTTTGCTTAAGGCAGCCAGATGCCATATCAGATACAACAGGACAAAGTGGGATCAAGCAAGACAAGCGAAACATGGGAATGTTGTAATCCAATCTCAATCTTGAGAGGCATCGTTAACACATGTGAACAACCTCCCAGTTAAAACCCAGTCTCAGTAGCCATCTTTGTTGCACCTGGGGCCTCATGTATAAACTTATGCCCATTTCCATGCTCTCATCTCAATGTATAAAAGCCACACACAACTTTTCGGCTAAGTTTTGCAAACTGGCGGCACCCTGCATCAAAGCAGTGCTGCTGTTCCTTTGTGGTTTCCCTTTATTTTTTAGATTTGCATCCCTGACGCGGCTTTATCAAATACACTGAAAATAGTCGCATATCTTTATAAATTTAAGGTATCTGATTGCAATCATCCTATAACAACATAATAGTCCACGGAATGGCCAAACTATTCCAAATACCACAGCTGTTTTAGCGCTGTTACTTTCAGTGCACCACTCACTCCCTCAGTCATGTGCACAACCTATTTGAACTTTTCCCATTCGACAAACAGAGGCTTTCCTGCACAAACCTTGTGGTTCAGACACAGTTTCATCCCAAGAGCTATAAACACACTCAATCGGTCCATCAAGTGCTCCTGGTAGAACTATTTGTGCTTATAAGTACAATTACCTCACTGTAAACTTGCACTATAGTTGTAATATTGCATAGCTTGAGCCACTTTATGAACCATTTTCACTATCTGCACTATATATGTGTACATGTATATTGTACTTATGCTTTCATATAGTGTATTTTTCATTGCTTTTATTGTATTATTATTTTATAGAAAAATAAGTTTATAGAGGCATTGCATATTGAATCTCATTGTACCATACAATCACAATAAAGGAGTTCAATTCAATTCAATAGAAGAGATCATGTATTTACAGATGATGACGGCTGGCTTCTAAGTCAATTTAGATTTCCAAGAGCCATCTTCTTGGAGCTCTTGATATCATTTGTAATATGAAATGCATTCAAGTATGTATATTACATTATACAGATAAATTGTTAAATTAATTTAAATAATGTATACTGTTAGTAATAAAACGTGTGGGCACAGTGGCGGAGTGGTAGCAATGAGCTGGTGCCCACATGCTGGTTTTTCCACATGCTTTTTCCATTATCTTTTAACCAAACACTGAGCAGAAAAGGGTATTTATATTGGTTTGCATCTTAAAATATGCAAAATTCTGAGAGGAGTTGGGTTGGGGTGGCAGGCGTGTGCACAAGCGTTACTTTTCACGCTGACCGGGATTTATGTAGCAGGAGTGTATGGAAGTTGGATTACGCATGGTTTTGTGTATCTGAATTTTTTGTGCTTGCGCACATTTCCACTTTTGTCCGTACGCCATGTTTTAGTGTGAATTCTAAACATAGCATTATGCATGAGGCCCCTGGAGTAGTGGCCTCATCTTTTTTGCCTCCAGGGGTGGTCTATGCAGATTGCCTCGCCAAGATACATCCGAACATGTGGGTCTACGTCACTTCTTGTGCATTCAAACCCCAGAAGATTTAAAACAGAAGAATGAGAGTTTTTCATTTACTATCTTCTATTCAAGAGTGTCTGTCAATCGTACTTAAAAAGCCACACTTGTAGAGGTTGCAATTAAGCACATAAAACAAAACAGTATGGACAAAAACAGGATAGATGAAGGCAGACCTTCTGCAGTGAAACCAAACGCAGGTGCCATCTGTTTCAAGTGTAATAATAATAATAATAATTGCTGTCCTCAATATCTTCCATTCATTCACATATTTTTCTCTGCTAAAGGCATAAAAATAATAATCCATCCATCCATCTTCCTAACCCACTTAGCGAGGGTGCAAGGCAGGAATAACACCTGGATAATACATTTGGTAAGTTTAGCATAGATGTTTTAACATAGGCAGAGTGGTAGCGCAGAGCTATCATTCCTGCCAAACAGTGCCAAGTTCTACAGTTTGCATGTTTTCCCTGTTTATTTATGGATTCTTTGATATCAGTGAGTGTCAGTGATTTTTCACTTAAAAACATTGTCTAAAGTTCCTTTATTACAGTATATTCAGCAAGAGCGGCTCATCATGCATTAGAAAATTCAATAATTGGTTTGTGATGCTACAATCTGCTTTATCATACATTATGCTCTTTTAATTTTTTAAAACACAAAGTACGACGTGTAGGTAATTTGGTTCATTCAAAAACCTAATACTTTTATTAAAAATGTAATGAAGTGTAATTAGTTCAGTTCAGGTCTTTTTGTTATATATGCAAAGTAAATTGAAACTCATATGTGCTCTTTTCACTATGCTGCCAGTTAGCATACATCTTGCTCCATAGATTTTGTAAAATAACAACAGAAAATAATAGGGTAAAAGAAGGTACTGTTCGGAAAAAATAATCATAAAGGCTGAACACAACCACTGACGAAACAAAAATGAAGATTCCAAAGTAAGATAGTAAGCAGAATATAACTTGGTGAATATGTTATGAAAAAACATCACCAGTCTCAGAACATTATTTCTACACCTACTTTTGATCATGTTACTGTTTTTGCGTGCAAAAAAGGAAGTAAAGTAGGTGTTATCTTAAGTAATACTGCAATGAAAAACTTATATAATTATACAGTAGCTGTAACTAGTCACAAAAAATAAAAAATAAAAAAATCAATTGCAAGTAATGTGTAATTTGTGCACTTACAACAATATTAATAAATGAAGCAAAACTACATCAGCAAACATTTCAAGAAAACAGAAAAGGGTAAAAATAACAAAAATTATATTCCAAGTAGTAAATCACCATAAGGCAAACTTTTATACTGTAGTAATTAATGCAATTACTGTAAACTGGGATGGTCAGAAAGTCCATATACAGGAAATACTCCTTCTAATAAGGGTTTTCACCACAGCAAGTTAACATGAGGGTGGCACGATGGCACAGTGGGTAGCGCTGCTGCCTCGCAGTTAGGAGATCTTTGTTTGTTTCCCGGGTCCTCCCTGCGTGGAGTTTGCATGTTCTCCCCGTGTCTGCGTGGGTTTCCTCCGGGTACTCCGGTTTCCTCCCACAGTCCAAAGACATGCAGGTTAGGTGCATTGGCGATTCTAAATTGTCCCCAGTGTGTGTGCTTGGTGTGTGTGTGCCCTGCGGTGGGCTGGCACCCTGCCCAGGGTTTGTTTCCTGCCTTGCGCCCTGTGTTGGCTGGGATTGGCTCTAGCAGACCTCCTTGACCCTGTAGTTAGGATATAGCGGGTTGGATAATGGATGGATGGAAGATAACATGACATTCATTTATTTTATAATAGATATGTTCCGTCAACCAACGTGTTTCATGCATTGCTCGATATTACAAAAAAAGACAAGTAAATAATATATATTAATAATAATATTGCAATATATAGGTACTGCATATGGCTTACATTAATGAAGACACTAAAGGATTTGGAGGCAAAGTGAACTAAGTCCAGGATGCAAATAATGCTTAAATTTAAAATTGTCTAGAGCACAGGTTCTTGAAATTTTTAAACTGAGGTCCCAAAGAAAAAATAATCAATACATTGTTATTTGCCATACATAGACAAATAACAATGGCTATAAAATAAAAAAAGAGTAAAGATTTTTGTTTCCATTCAAGCATATTTCTCATGTGAATATTACTACAAGATAAATTTAGAAAGAAAACACATTGTTAATTAAACAAATGAGTGTCATTCAAAACAGGAATACATTCCTGAGGTATATCACTGGAAGTGGAAACACTTAGTGTAAGGTTAAGTGAACCTGTGCTCAAACACTTTTTTTTTATAACAGGTGCAGCATGAGCACATGATTAATTTGAAAGGATAGTGTGAATGATCAATTAACCTAGTCACTTAACTCATAGAGATAAAGAATATAAAGTGGTCAAAAAATAATTAATTGATACCATTTATTTACATTGTTCTAAATAATTATTAAACTATATTATTCCAAAACAGTGTATGTGGCATTTGTATTTTAAACAGATGATTGGATAATTCAGCCAACAGTCCATTCTGAAATATTTAATGCTGCAGAATGATGTCATGCTGAATGCAGAAGTCCAATCTACAGCTTGTCTCAAACATTTTTATATTTTCTAGTGTTCTTAATCAATTTTCAGTGGTCCAACACATAGAGCCATTAGATTAATTAAATTACTTTATAACAGTGAAAAGAGAAGGAATTTTTGCTTGCAAATAAATAAATTTAATACAAAATATGTGTGCCTCTGGTACAGATTTACTGTGGATTCAATTTATGATCTATACAAATAAAAGGCAAAGCCCTCACTGACTGACTCACTCACTCACTCACTCATCACTAATTCTCCAGCTTCCCGTGTAAGTAGAAGGCTGAAATTTGGCAGGCTCATTCCTTACAGCTTACTTACAAAAGTTAGGCAGGTTTCATTTCGAAATTCTATGCGTAACAGTCATAACTGAATCCTACTTACGTACATATATACGTCCATAGCCTGCAGCTCGGTCGCCATGTGAGATGGAGTTGCGTCCTCCATCAGCACGCCTCCCACGTAATTGAGTGCCTGCCCATATAAGGCCGTCCATCGCTCCGGTCTCTTGGTTCCCTTCCTTCGATGCATGTACTCCGAGCGGCTCACGTGAACTGACTGTGAACGCAGTACACAGACAACAAGCAAAAGCTCCAAAGAGCGCTAAACAAAAAACGCATTACACAATTGAGAAGGCAGCAAAAGAAT
This sequence comes from Polypterus bichir lapradei, assembly GCA_026402145.1. NCBI lineage: Eukaryota > Metazoa > Chordata > Cladistia > Polypteriformes > Polypteridae > Polypterus > Polypterus bichir. Next base: position 115,817,014 of record JANRMT010062813.1, read on the forward strand.
ATGAAGCGAGTGACGCATACAAGCATATTCATAAGTGCAGCTACTGCGGAAACAAAGCACACGGTGGAAAAAGTCAATGTCCAGCTAAAGGAAGACAGTGCAAATGAAGATGAAATGGTCAGGGATAGAATAGTGTTTGGCACAAATTCAGCGAAAGTGCGAGAGAAACTTTTAAGTGCCAGGTCTGAGCTAACATTAAATAAAGCCGTGGACATCGCAAGATCGCACGAGATATTCGCGAGATACAAGTTTAATGAGAAGACACAGGGTATAAACGAGACTTTTGATCACTTTGTAACAGAGTTAAAATTGCTGGTGAAGGACTGTGCTTATGCAAACGAAGATGAGATGGTCAGGGATAGAATAGTGTTTGGCACAAACTTAGTGAAAGTGCGAGAGAGACTTTTAAGTACCGGGTGTGAGCTAACATTAAATAAAGCCGTGGACATCGCAAGATCGCATGAGATAGCACAAGCCTAGCTGAGAACCTTCGATGCATGTACTCCGAGCGGCTCACGTGAACTGACTGTGAACGCAGTACGCACACAAAAAGCAAGAGCTCCAAAGAGCGCTGAACAAAAAATGCATTACACAATTGAGAAGGCAGCAAAAGAATATGAAGTGAGTGATGCATACAAGCATATTCATAAGTGCAGGTACTGCAGAAACAAAGCACACGGTGGAAAAAGTCAATGTCCAGCTAAAGGAAGACTGTGTAAAAAATGTGGTAAATTGAACCACTTTACTAAAGTTTGCAGGACTGGGAAAGGTAAACCCATGCATGGAGTGTGTGATGTCTCAGATAAAGAGGAAGACGAGCTGTTTATTGATGCAGTAAGAAAGGAACAACCCTCTGAAGCTGAACAAGCCTTTGTAGACATATCAATAGGAAATCAAGGTGTAAAGCTTAAGTTTAAATTAAGTTTATAGACACGCTGCCGCTAAATATTCGCAGGCAAATTCACAACTTAATACCGGGAATGCCTGTTAAACATCTTAGATTCACGAGTACCGATTTGGGAAGTGAACACTTCGATGAATGAAACCTGTTATCTTTACAACGGTTGACAAACACGGAATATAACTTGAACACAACACATCCTCCAAATACGAACCTGATTGAAAGAAATAATGATAATCAAATCCTTGATGACAGCAACACTCATAACAGTCACAAAACAATTACATTGACAATCATGTTACGTTATTTTTAAAATGTTTCCTTTTCTTTTTCATAACTTCTTTAACACACTACTTCTCCGCTGCGAAGCGCGGGTATTTTGCTAGTATAATAATAAACACTTGATGAGACACCAATCTGTTGTACGTCACCACTAAAATTGTATTAAGTATAAAACTATTCCACAGCACTAAATAGACCCCCACCACACAGACTCAAGCCACAACACCTTAAAAATCACCACAATCCTTGTACTTCACTAAGTCTTAGTTTCAATGTTCCATACTAATGTTCCAGTCCTTTTACCTCATAAGCTTGTCAGTGTCATTCCCTCCTCTCTTCCACTTTCTTATACATGTCTTTGCTTGTCAGTCATCTCAGTTTTAAAGTTTCAAATGTTGGTGTCATGGGGAATATTAATTTATTTTTTGTACCATAGAAATAGAAGTCTTATGTGAGGCATCAGTAATGGTCTTTATGAGCTATGTCTCAGATTACATACTACTGCAACAAACAGTACGCTAAATAGAGGGTGATATATCATTCATCATAGAATTCATACTTTGACCAACCCAGGTAAATTTACTACACAATCATGTGACAACCCATCACAAACATGTCTGGCCTGAGAGCCATAGTTTAAGAAATGCTGGTCTAGAAGGATTTAATGATATTTAAAAAAACAAAAAAACCTAGACCTTGTTAATCCTGTATCTTTATAGGTGTCGAGTCAAGGACATTTCTGTAAGGAAATGGTTTAACTGAATGAAGTGGCAAGCTACAGGATGTTTCTCAGGATAACATCTGATGCAACTCTTGTGTTCAGCAATTCTGTGTCAGACACTTTTAAACATTTTTCAAACATATCACAATGGAAAAGGGCACTTTGATGAGTAAATGAAACCTGTAGTACTACAGTTAGACCTACAGTATTTTTGAAATGAAATTGTCAACAGGGGTGTTTAATGATATTACCTTCAAAGGTCTTATTGCAGACTGTATATATACAGTGCATCCGGAAAGTATTCACAGCGCATTACTTTTCCACATTTTGTTATGTTACAGCCTTATTCCAAAATGGATTAAATTCATTGTTTTCCTCAGAATTCTACACACAACACCCCAAAATGACAACGTGAAAAAAGTTTACTTGAGATTTTTGCAAATTTATTAAAAATAAAAAAAGTTAGAAAGCACATGTACATAAGTATTCACAGCCTTTGCCATGAAGCTTCAAATTGAGCTCATGTGCATCCTGTTTCCCCTGATCATCCTTGAGATGTTTCTGCAGCTTAATTGGAGTCCACCTGTGCTAAATTCAGTTGATTGGACATGATTTGGAAAGGCACACACCTGTCTATATAAGTTCCCACAGTTGACAGTTCATGTCAGAGTACAAACCAAGCATGAAGTCAAAGGAATTGTCTGTGGACCTCTGAGACAGGATTGTCTCGAGGCACAAATCTGGGGAAGGTTACAGAAAAATTTCTGCTGCTTTGAAGGTCCCAATGAGCACAGTGGCCTCCATCATCCGTAAGTGGAAGAAGTTTGAAAACACCACGACTCTTCCTACAGCTGGCCGGCCATCTAAACTGAGCGATCGGGGGAGAAGGGCCTTAGTCAGGGAGGTGACCAAGAACCCAATGGTCACTCTGTCAGAGCTCCAGAGGTCCTCTGTGGAGAGAGGAGAACCTTCCAGAAGGACAACCATCTCTGCAGCAATCCACCAATCAGGCCTGTATGGTAGAGTGGACAGACGGAAGCCACTCCTTAGTAAAAGGCACATGGCAGTCCACCTGGAGTTTGCCAAAAGGCACCTGAAGGACTCTCAGACCATTAGAAACAAAATTCTCTGGTCTTATGAAACAAAGATGGAACTCTTTGGTGTGAATGCCAGGCGTCACGTTTGGAGGAAACCAGGCACCGCTCATCACCAGGCCAATACTATCCCTACAGTGAAGCATGGTGGTGGCAGCATCATGATGTGGGGATGTTTTTCAGCAGCAGGAACTGAGAGACTAGTCAGGATAAAGGGAAAGATGACTGCAGCAATGTACAGAGACATCCTGGATGAAAACCTGCTCCAGAGCGCTCTTAACCTCAGACTGGGGTGACGGTTCATCTTTCAGCAGAACAATGACCCTAAGCACACAGTCAAGATATCAAAGGAGTGGCTTCAGGACAACTCTGTGAGTGTCCTTGAGTGGCCCAGCCAGAGCCCAGACTTGAATCCGATTGAACATCTCTGGAGAGATCTTAAAATGGCTGTCCACCGACGCTTCCCATCCAACCTGATGGAGCTTGAGAGGTGCTGCAAAGAGAAATGGGCGAAACTGGCCAAGGATAGGTGTGCCAAGCTTGTGGCATCATATTCAAAAAGACTTGAGGCTGTAATTGCTGCCAAAGGTGCATCGAAAAAGTATTGAGCAAAGGCTGTGAATACTTATGTACATGTGATTTCTCAGTTTTTTTTAATAAATTTGCAAAAACCTCAAGTAAACTTTTTTCACGTTGTCATTACAGGGTGTTGTGTGTAGAATTCTGAGGAAAAAAATGAATTTAATCCATTTTGGAATAAGGATGTAACAAAACAAAATGTGGGAAAAGTGATGCGCTGTGAATACTTTCCGGATGCACTGTAACTGCAGTAATGTGGTATGTGCTATTGCATATGTGCTATGTCATAGAAACCTCCATACAAACAAGTAGGTTTGTGTGTCAATACCCATATCTCAAAGATGAAATATGCAAAGTCCCTGAACTAGTAGTTTGTTAGATTTATAAAATCAGTAATATAAAAATTAGTAAATTGTGTAAGAGGTTTTATTTAAGAATCGTTACCAAGAACTTTTGGAGGCCCAGTTAGGTTATGGACATTTTTATATATCTTAGGAAGAATTTAAAATATCTGGATATTGTTTTTGCCTGCAACATCACCATATTTAAATGAGATATCCAAGCTGGAGCCCCAACCATTCCTACGGTTACTTCTGATTTATTCACAGTAGACAATTAGAATTTAGTTTCAACGCAAACCTCTAAATGTATTTCAGATCTGCCTCCTGTAGAAAAGCATCACTCATCTAGTATCTATAATTTTTGTGAATTTTACTTGTATGCAGCATGTCACACTTCTCTACATTGATCATATTTTCAAATATTTGTTCTCAGTTCAAGATTATCCAGGTCTTTTTGAATTATTTCTGCCACACCCTTAGTATTTATTATTCCTCCAATTTTTGTGCCATGCACACATTTTAGAAGTCTATTAATTAAATTAAATCAATGTTATTAATTTAAATTAGAAAGAAAAATGGCCCAATCACAGACATTTGAGGTGCTCCCTTTATAAACATACATCACATGGTTTTTTCTCATATTTCTAATTTTTGTTATATGGCTTATTGTATTAGTCAACTTGAAATTCAGTTCTGGATTCCCCTGTGAGGCTTTCAAAATTAAAATTTAGTTTAAACCAATCATTTTCTGAAAGTCTAAATAAATAGTTTTATATACTTTCCTTTAGTGTAGTGTAGTGTATCTGTTCTGAAAAGTCTAATAATCAAATATGGGAGGATATTCCTCTCATGAGCACATGTTGTCTTTTAGTTAGCAAACCTCCTTGCTGTTAGGTCCATGAGAAATGCCTCTATAACAATAAATACACACCCAGTAACTGGGAAAAGTCATGGCTCACCTAGCTTTTCCCCTTCCCCATGCACATTTGTAATGGTTCCTGGTTTGTGGCCAACACTTCAAAATCCCCTCTTCAACATATGAATTTGTAGGATTCTTAATTCCTCAACCATTCTACTGCCTACTCTGTCTTCTAACTCCCTTCAGCTATGTAGCTTCTCCTTGATCATAATCTCATTAATTTGACACTCCAACTCCCTTCACCCTCCTGGGGGATCTCTTCATACAGTCTCATCCACTGCCACTGAAATTGCAGAAATCATGGTGCTTCTATTTAAAACACCTTCAACGCAGAGTTCCCAGCTCCTGAACAGTGCCTCCTATAAACTTATAGAACACACAAGATACTGTACTTCTAGAAAGTTCACTGTTAAATTTGGTAGAACTGCAGGCAGATGGCTCTAGACAATTAATAAGTACTGCTTATATGTGGACCAACACAGTATATTAGTTTCATATATGTTGTCTTCTCATTTATTTCTAATTATTTTAACAATAATTTTGTAAAATTATGTATTAATTACAAAACAATGTATTTAGTATAATCAATATAACTTTTACAAGAGTCTCTTTCAACAGTGTCATTGAAAGCAAGTCTTACAGTTTCATTTTAGTAATAAATAGCTTGACTTTTTGTTTTATTATTAAGATAATGTCCAAAAGTAGTATTCTAATTATTATAGTTGACAGTTCAGATTTTAAATAAACGAGTCTCAATGAAATGTAGAGTTGTTTTTATTTTCTTATATTACTTCAGAATATTAGCCTTAACAAGTCATGCTGACAGCTATTGCATTCAACACAATTTGTCTGTCACTATAGTATATCTTGAACTTTGGTTTTTTTCTATTTTTGTTTGTGGCATTGTGATATAACCATTATAACTTTTCATTTACTATTTTTTTCATGAATAGTTTCACAAGAGAGTCGTGATGTTGGTATTTGATCTACATTGGTTTCATAGTTAAATGTAAAGTCCTTGGAATATCATCAATTTTAGAAGTATCACCATGAGTAAGTTACTGTATTGAAATGGTTCTGAAAAAGAAAGAGATTTCTGAGTGAAGATAGTAAGAGACCCCCTAAACATCTTGAAAGACCTACAGAGTTTAATAACTAAGAGTTGAGTAAAGGTGAAACAATATACTTTATCCAAACCTCTGCATAACATTTGCATGTATGGAAGGGTGTCAAAAACAGAAACTGTTACTCTAAAAGAATTATCTAAATGTTAGTTTGTGCACAACAGTGATCCTGACCAAATGTTTTATTGTAAACCAAACACTGGTTATTCCTCTGCAGCAGTATCATAGTGTGCTGCTCATCTGTATTGACTGGAAAACATCTCAGAGTTAAACAACGGTAAAAAGTAGGGACTAAAAGGAACATTAGTATTGTTTAAGAGAAAAAAGTGGTTGTTGTAAAGTGGCCTTGTCAATGACCCAAGCTCAGCCCCATTAAGAATTTATGGTGAGATATGAAAAAATGGTTTGTGTAGGATCAGTATTATCACATGTACAAAGTACAATGAAATTCTTGCATTTTCTAACTAACATGGTTGTCTTACAAAAACTGTCCTACAGACTAGAATGAATTGGAGCAAATCTACTAAAATGAGAGGGCAAATGTCACTTCTAAACAGTGTACGAAGCTGCTAGGCACCTATGTAAAGTCACAAAACTGTTATTGAGGTTCAGGTAAAAATTAATACATCTAATTAACAGATATAAATGCTTACTCAAGTATCATATATCAGATTGTTTAGTACTAATTTAGCATTTTTTCTTGAATACATACAATTACAGTAAAATACAGAATGGTACAAGATCTTTAAGTACAGTGCATCCGGAAAGTATTCACAGCGCATCACTTTTTCTACATTTTGTTATGTTACATCCTTATTCCAAAATGGATTAAATTCATTTTTTTCCTCAGAATTCTACACACAACACCCCATAATGACAACATGAAAAAAGTTTACTTGAGGTTTTTGTAAATTTATTAAAAATAAGCTGAGAAATCACATGTACATAAGTATTCACAGCCTTTGCTCAATACTTTGTCGATGCACCTTTGGCAGCAATTACAGCCTCAAGTCTTTTTGAATATGATGCCACAAGCTTGACACACCTATCCTTGGCCAGTTTCGCCCATTCCATTCTGCAGCACCTCTCAAGCTCCATCAGGTTGGATGGGAAGCGTCGGTGCACAGCCATTTTAAGATCTCTCCAGAGATGTTCAATCGGATTCAAGTCTGGGCTCTGGCTGGGCCACTCAAGGACATTCACAGAGTTGTCCTGAAGCCACTCCTTTGATATCTTGACTGTGTGCTTAGGGTCGTTGTCCTGCTGAAAGATGAACCGTCGCCCCAGTCTGAGGTCAAGAGCGCTCTGGAGCAGGTTTTCATCCAGGATGTCTCTGTACATTGCTGCAGTCATCTTTCCCTTTATCCTGACTAGTCTCCCAGTTCCTGCCACTGAAAAACATCCCCACAGCATGATGCTGCCACCACCATGCTTCACTGTAGGGACAGTATTGGCCTCGTGATGAGCGGTGCCTGGTTTCCTCCAAACGTGACACCTGGCATTCACACCAAAGAGTTCAATCTTTGACTCATCAGACCAGAGAATTTTGTTTCTCATAGTCTGAGAGGCCTTCAGGTGCCTTTTGGCAAACTCCAGGCGGGCTGCCATGTGCCTTTTACTAAGGAGTGACTTCCGTCTGGCCACTCTACCATATAGGCCTGATTGGTGGATTGCTGCAGAGATGGTTGTCCTTCTGGAAGGTTCTCCTCTCTCCACAAAGGACCTCTGGAGCTCTGACAGAGTGACCATCGGGTTCTTGGTCACCTCCCTGACTAAGGCCCTTCTCCCCCGATCGCTCAGTTTAGATGGCCGGCCAGCTCTAGGAAGAGTCGTGGTGGTTTTGAACTTCTTTCACTTACGGATGATGGAGGCCACTGTGCTCATTGGGACCTTCAAAGCAGCAGAAATTTTTCTGTAACCTTCCCCAGATTTGTGCCTCAAGACAATTCCTTTGACTTCATGCTTGGTTTGTGCTCTGACATGAACTGTCAACTGTGGGACCTTATATAGACAGGTGTGTGCCTTTCCAAATCATGTCCAATCAACTGAATTTAGCACAGGTGGACTCCAATTAAGCTGCAGAAACATCTCAAGGATGATCAGGGGAAACAGGATGCACATGAGCTCAATTTGGAGCTTCATGGCAAAGGCTGTGAATACTTATGTACATGTGCTTTCTCAGTTTTTTTTATTTTTAATAAATTTGCAAAAACCTCAAGTAATCTTTTTTCATGTTGTCATTATGGGGTATTGTGTGTAGAATTCTGAGGAAAAAAATTAATTTGATCCATTTTGGAATAAGGCTGTAACATAACAAAATGTGGAAAAAGTGATGCGCTGTGAATACTTTCCAGATGCACTGTATATAGTAATCTGGTGGCTAAAAACAATTTTTATCTTTAAAAGCACATTGACACCTGAGCATTTTTATAGCATTTTATTGTTAGACCTGAATGCTATTAAACGACTTGAAAAGTTATTTGCTATCATTTTCAATAGCGTTATTCATACCCAGGGGTTTAGGGCCAAGCAGTTTAGAAAGCTGTTTGTGTGCAGTAATTTGAATGTTTTTAGCCAAATACTTATTCCAAAGAAATCAATAGTAACATTCATAAAATGCTGGTAAAAGAAAACAAAGAGCATTTTGAAGGTGCTTTTACAGAAGGTCACTTCCTGTATCTGGATGAAGCAGCTCATCAAAACAAAACAAAAAAGAATATCATGTTATTTTGCATTCACAAGCTTTGGTCATGTATTAATAGCTATTGAGAGACAGTTCAGGTGTGCACATACTGTTCCTTTGCAATTAAGTGACATGAATTCAACCAAAGCAATATATATTTTATTTTAATCACGTTAAAGTTTAGTACAGATGTTTTAACATACAGATGAAGTGGTAGCACAGAGCTGCGATTCCTGCCTTACAGTGGCAACTGTATGGGGTTTACATGCTCTGTCCATACATTTCTGGATTGATTGGTATTAGTAAGTGTGTTCAACTGAGTATTATTACCTGTTTTAACAATGAATACTGGAAATCTGTCAGTAAAATTTTTCAGTTAAAAACATACATCCCCAATCTGAGCCCCCGGGTGAACATTGGCCACTACTGCACTAGATCACATTCTTTCAAAATATCTTTATCAAATAAATTACAACTGAAAACAATGGCAAATAACTTTTCAAGTGGTTTAGGAGTTTTCTAGTCTACCACTAATATGCTAGAAGAATGCTTAGGTATGAATAGGCCTTTATTTTTGCATTATATTTATCTAACAGTTCTCTGAAAAATGATTGCGGGGAGCCAGAAAATGTCCTTGCCATGACTGACTGGAATTAGTAATTATGCTTTCGGTAAAATACACCAGAACTAATTTTCCTTAATGATAATTTTCAATGGTATCATTAAAGAGGAAGACATAAAGTAACAGTTAAATCTCATCTGTAATTCACCATTCAAAGTCAAAGTCAAAAGTCAAAGTGAACTTTATTGTCATCTAAACCATAAACAAGTATACAGATAGACAAAATTGCGAAGTTCAGGGTCCACAGTGTAACAACATGGCGTGCAAATAATAAATTAAAAATAAATAAATTCCTTAAGGCTTCCTCCATAAAGAAGTCACTGAACTACTGATGTATATATATTTGGAGAGATGAGAAATTCTATGTCTAGAGAAGAAATGCAGTACAGAGTTCAATTTTAACACTAAACACTTTTAACTTCTTCTTATTTCCATGAATGGCCTTGATATTTATTACACATACTGGCAATGTTTACCTTTCAGTAAGATGAAGACAAGCTTTTATTTAATATGTGTGCTCAGTGGGAAGACAGAATGAAGAGGGCTTATTTTGTAGCTTTCATTAAATTTTATTACCTATTTTACTTCAAATGTGTTCACATGAATATATTGCTCACCAATTAAAGCATTCACTTTGCTTCTTCTGTAAAAAATAGGTTATTTGTAATATAACTTTAATATGGGATGAAAGTAAGGAACATATAAAAGCTGTCACAAATATTTTGATTATTTTGTCACCTTGGGCCTTGTATAGAAATTCAGTGTAGGTATAAAATAAACTGTTCACATTGAACATTTTTACAGATCACAGTAATGTAGCAATTTTTATCAATCCCCTTTGATATCTATTTATCATGATAAAGAAAACAGGTGATGGAGCTCATCCTGGTAGATTTCCAAACTAGAGATTAGTCCACATTAAGGTTACCAAACCATCCAATAAAATATGGAATTGTACCATAATTGGCAAGTAAAAGACATGCTCCATCCCTTTTAATGTATTTCAATAAAGCCATATGTATTATAGCATCTTGCCTGGGGTTGTTTCATTGTCCTTTATGTCACCTCATGGGACAAAGTGTCATTTCCCATTCTGCTGTACTTAAGTAGCACAGATTTAACAGGAATACAGGCATCCACCTGTGCCTTCCCCCACTTGCATTCCAAACTACGAGACTGAACTCCAGCTTGTACCAGAATCTGCCAGAACTTCATCTGATAACAATGGTGTAAATCAGAGTTAAAGTGACATCTCTCCAGAGGGCTCTTTGCAGACCTCTTGAGCCAGAAGTCTCAAAAAAGAATCAAGCAAGGACAAAGGCCTAAGGGATGGCAACTAAGATTGACCGAAGAACTTGTCTGTTAGAAGTCACTGATTTTGCAATCCTGAATTGAGTTTAATCCAATAAGGAGAAGTTATTCATTCCTTTAAAACTCTCTGCACCATTCTGAAGAATCTCTCTGGACACTCACTGACCTTTCTGGGGATTTTCTCAGGGCACCCTCTCTGAAATTCTCTCAGGAAGGCGTAAATATGCAAAATGGCCTTCTGAAACCTGGTCTCTGAAAACTAAAAAGTTATGAGCTGCTCTTCTTTGCAGAGCTGAATCCGACTAACTCTTCACTTTGTGAACTTGACAGCTGAGTTCCAGTTTGCCAAGCTAAACAGTGACCCTGTCTGAAGGTTGAGAAGAAGCCATCACTTCAAAGAAATGAAATTCAACATCTAAACTGTTGTGCCAGAAAATGTAATGCAAAGGTTCTAACAGCAGAAAGCAATATCACAAAACACTGCAAACAATGGATTATGCAGGAAGGAGAAAAAGTGTGCTCCAATGCATGAATAATCCTCCACTTTAATTCAAATCAACAACTAGACAATAACTCCACACAACACTGGACATTATCAAGACTTGGTATTTGTAAAATTAAATGATCTCTGCCAAGACAAGTTACAACTCTAAATAACCCGTAAACAGCCAGGCTAATATGTTATACAGTATGTTTGTCTGCCTAGTCTGCATGCGTCCAGGCATATATGTCAAAATATTTAGGTATATTTCTATAACCCTTGTGTTAATTAAAATGTTCCTTAAAATAAGTGTGCCTCAGTTACCTTAATGTATGTCTAAAATGGTGTACATCTAAAATGTAAATCTAAAATGTCTTTTTAAAATCCTACAAAGGCGGCAACCCTAGTCCTCATCACCCATAGCAATTTATTCATCTTCATTCAATAATAGGTATACACAACACAATATGACTTTCTATATGGGAATCCAGATCATAACATTAAGCATCTCAGAATCATACCGTTTACAGTTGGTATCAGATAAGAAGTGTCTTTTCCATTTTTTACATGTAAAACATAAAACACTGTTTTAGAATTTGAAAGTGATAGCTGAAATTTTTAAAGATTTTTAAGAATGTTCTATATGGTATTTTATGAGGAATACATTTAATTTTTTGCCAAATCCAGTATATATTTAAAATATTATCCATTCATCTCCTTCCTGCTGTCTTAGAGTTTTACACTAATATTAGTAATATATTTTGTTTATAAGTTACAGATTTAGTTTTGATGTCTCATAATTCCAGAGCCCTGGATCCACAGTCCCTTTGTAAAGGTTGCACCCTCTTTTAGTATGTATGTAGGTTTTCCTCTCACATAGACACATAAATAAGTTTAATAAACACCTCAAAGTTGGTCCTATATAATCTGTAATCAGTTTCTGTGAACAGCTAGTGGTTCACTGTTAACCTTGTCAATCCACATAGTTCTTGGTTCAAATTATGGTCAAGCACTGTTTCTAGAAAGCTTGCATGCTATCCTAATATCTTTGTGTGTATTTCTCTGCATACTTCACTTTTCCACTTACCTCCCAAAGATCCATATGAGTATGAATATGTCTGCAAGTATACCCTTTGATGTACTATTGGCTCAGCCAGAGTAGGTTTCTGCCAAGCACCTGATGTAGCAGACATAAGCACCATCACCCTGAAACTCCAAACTGGTTACAAAATGGATAAATGCCACTGTAGAGAAGATCTAAAGCAGTCTTGTAACTGCATGTTTTTATATTCCCCGCAGTTTCGCAAATCAATGAGTCACTCTTCTGTCTAATTCATCTTAATTATTTAATTAGCTGAACCTTTTTCTTCTTTTATTTTGTATACAGAAAAGTGCTCTGATATGAAATTTCCATTTTGAAGAATTTTAATATGACCAGCTTCATAAACCAATGGATAAGCCTTACTTCTAATTGACCTTATTGTTTAATTAGCTTGCATTACTTTGAATTCTCAAAAATATTCTAGTATGAAATTTACACACTGAAAAAAACTATTTTGACAAACTTTTAAATGCTTAACTTTCTTATTATATTTTACTTTAAATCCATCTTTTTCTGTGGAGTTTTCTACTTTAATCATATTGAAATACTGAAAGTGACAAACAGTGTAGACATATGTGCACATATGACAATGGATCATGAAGAGAGCAGCTACTTCGATGTCATGTCCATTTGTGTGCTAAATTAGTAAGAAAAAGCTTAATTTTGTGCTTATGAAGTCCATTGTACCACCTTAACTGCTTTCATCTCAACCACCTTGTGCTTTTAAGTGGACTCCTGCCTTCAGTCAGCACACTGTTATTTATTAGTTTTTGTCTTTTTTCTGTCAATTCAGAAATTTTAAAATGTCATGATTTTTCTTATATTTGTATCCAAACATTTTCGCTCCCGTAAGTGACTTATCAACAATGGTTTGTGCAGCCTGGGAATGTCCAGGCATGGAATCAGGCCAGGTTGGAAGCTGTTCTGTGGAAGTTGTCATCCTGGGCATGCCTGGGCAGGTCTGAACGAGCTTGGTGCTGTCTCAGCATGCTATAAAGGTGGCTTGCATACACCGATCCTGCTCATTTGGTTTATATAGATAGTCAGTGTGTATGTATAGTATCAGTATAGTAAAGTATAGTATCTGTAACAATATAACAGTAAGTAAGTTTGATACTATAGACATTTTGGTTTCAGGTGATATGTCTCGTCAATGTCGCAACAGCTGTGATACATTCTGCTATATCTATGGCAAATATACACTTGAGCCTCAGAGACGTTGGATGACTGCTCTTGTGAAGAAAGCTTATCATCTGTATTTTGGCTGCAAAATTGGTGATCAAGACAAGGAATGGGCGTCTCACATTTGCTGTGCGACATGTGCTGTCAGTCTGAGAGCCTGGCTCAGAGGCACTCGAAAGACGATGCCATTTGCTGTTCCGATGATATGGTGAGAACAGAAAGACCATGTGATGGACTGTTACTTCTGTTTGACTAATGTGTCTGGTTTCTCTGCCAAAAACAAGAAGTCAATTGAATATCCTAATCTGCCTTCAGCAATGAGACCCGTGCCACATGACGACAGTCTTCCAATTCCGAAACCACCAGAGGATTGGACCTTCGACGAACCAGATGAAGAAACTGCAATGCAGGGTACTGACAGTGACATTGACCTGGATTTTGAACCGTGCTCATCAGCCGATCCACATCTGATAACACAGTCCAAATTGAACAATTTGGTCAGAGATTTGGGTCTGTCAAAAGCAAAAGCCGAGCTGCTGGGTTTGAGACTGCAGGAATGGTGTTCGCTGTCACCAGGTACGAAAATTTCAGTGTTTCGAGGCCGACATTATGATTTAACCAAATTTCTTGCACAAGTCGACAGTCTCTGTTTCTGCTGTGACATTGAAGAATTGTTCTCAGTCTTGGGTTGCGATGATAACCCTGAAGAGTGTTGTCTCTTCATTGATTCGTCAATGATAAGCCTGAAAGCTGTTCTGCTACACAATGGAAAAGTTTATCCTTCAGTACCTGTTGGCTATGCAGCACGCATGAAACAAACATATGAGAATATGCTGAAGCACGTCCAGTATAGCAGGTACAACTTGAATATCTGTGAAGATCTTAAAGTCGTTGCTCTGTTACTAGGACTGCAGCTCGGCTATACAAAGTACTGTTGTTTCATCTGTGAATGGGACAGCCGTGCCAAAGAGTCACATTATTCTCGATAGAACTGGCCACTCCATATAAAGTTAGTTCCAGGACAGAAAAATGTGGCACATGAATCACTTGTTGACCCGGCAAAGACATTTTTGCCTCCTCTTCACATAAAACTGGGACTCATGAAGAATTTCGTGAAAGCACTGAACAAGGAAGGCGAAGGTTTTCGTTATTTAAGACAGATGTTCCCAAGAATAACTGACGCCAGGATCAAAGAGGGCATTTTTGTTGGCTCCCAGATCAGACATGTTATGAGTGACAAGCGGTTTGAAGATCTGTTAGTTGGGCCGGAAAAAATTGCCTGGAAAGCCTCCAAAGACGTCATTGACAATTTTCTGGGCAACTACAGAGTCCCAAACTACATTCAGCTGGTAGGCAAACTTCTCAAAGCATACAAGACAATGAAGTGCAACATGTCACTCAAGATTCATTTCCTCCACTCACACTTGGACTTCCTCCCCGCAAATCTTGTGCTGTCAGTGACAAACACGGTGAAAGGTTTCACCAGGACATTGCTATGATGGAGAAACGATACCAGGGCAACTGGAATCTGTCAATGCTTGTTGACTACTGTTGGACACTGCAACGTGATGCACCAGACATTGAATACGAAAGAAAATCAGGAGCAAAACACTTTTAATTCTGTTTAATTTGATAGCTTAGGTGAAACATAAACGTGACTAAATACGTTATTGGCAGTAAACATATAAATGCCTATTTCTAAGAGTTAATACGTGATGCAGTAAAACCAAAACTATATTTGTGCATACCAAGTAGGTACCAGTCAAAACCAGCAAAACCTTTTTAGGAAGTAAGACTTTTCAAAAAAATTGTTGTACAGTGTTATTTGGCTTATTTTTTAATATTTTGTTTTTTTAATATTCTGGTTATTTAAGCCTTTTCTTACTAATTAGCATGCAAGTAAATATGACACTGAAGTAGCTGTTCCATTTACCACCTGTGTCTGCACTGCTAATTACTAATTTTTAGTTTATGAATACAATTAAGGGAGAAAACTCCACAGAAAAAGGTTAATTCTAAGGGACATGGTAAAAGAAATATATGCATTTAAAAATATGGCAGAAAATGCTAATTACTTAATTTCTTTCACATATCATACTAAAACATTTTTATGAATACAAATGATTTGTATATAAGTGGTTGCAGCCACTGAGGTGTCCAGGATTAAACATCAGAATCCCTGATATCAAGGACAATTTATGGAGCTTCTTGTGCAAATAATATGGCTTTGTTGCATTATCATTAAGCCATTTCCAAGACTGTGTGGCTTCATTAACAATGCTACAACAACAAGTCATTAGGTTTTGCAAAAAAAGATAATATCTATGATTTCTGTCACCCCTCTAAAGTTTTAACTTATACATTTCCTAGCATTAGAGATTCAGGACCTGCACCTGCTAAATCCATCTCTCACAAAGACTCATAGCTTCAGACCTTATTTAACTTTTAAGAATTGACTGCTGTTTACCCGAATCCAAAACAACTTACTGTAGGAACTAATAAAATAATTTTATTTTTATTTTAAATTTTATTTGAAAAATAAATGATTCCTAAAAATCAGAGCATAAAATTAAATAAAAATTAATTCTTACATGGAATTAACATCAAAAAGAAATGCACAAACAACACAAATTGTGTGACTAAAATAAACAAAAAACTGTGCATGAAATTAATATCAAAAAGTGGACACGAAATTAACCAAAACTGAAGGATAAAAACTGACACTCACTCTCTGGATGCAAAGGAGCCCCTTTCACACCATATGGTATCCCTGGAATTTACTAGTGTACCAGTTGAAGACATGTAAACAAAAGCACAAAGAATCAATGTCTAACAATCACAAGTCTTGCTTAAGTTGAGACTGATTTTTTCTTAAAACTGTTTGGGAAAAATTAGGTGGCTCATTCAGTGTCAAACTTCTGAAACAATACAATGCCCCATGACAGGGACACTCAAACTAGGGAACGTAATCTTCAACTGCAAAGAGCAATGTTGCTCTCATTCAGTGTTGCCACGTCTGCGGATTTCCCACCCAATTGGGCTAGGGCTATTTTTCATTGTTGTCCTCTGGAAAAAAATAGTTTATGCAGGTTGTGTTTTTGGGGCTTCCTTTATTAAAAATGTTGTTGTATTTTGGGTGATTTTTTAATGTAAAAAATACCATCATTTTGATTGTGTGTAGTTCATTTTCATAAAAATTGTGAGAAAGGAACAACACTGAATTTGGGGGGGGGGGGGGGGGGGTGTAATTGAGTCCTTAACCTAATCAGGCATATCACAGACATCTAAACCTCAGTAGAGCCAACATGATAGCGAGTGGCGTATCAGTTCAGTGCAAGTGCACAGGTTAAAGTTAGTGAACTCAAACGAAGGTGATTTTAATGTAATAAAACACCTTAAGGGCACAACTAACTGTAAATAAGGGAAAACAACAACAAAAACATTTATTTATATAGCACATTTTCACACAAATGATGTAGCTCAAAGTGCTTTGCATGATGAAGAAAGAGAAAAAAAAGACAAAATAAATAAGACAATAGAATTAGGGAAGAATAATTAACCTAGAATAAAAGTACAGTCCTATGGCCAGGGAGGACAGAAAAAAAAACTCCAGACGGCTGTAGAAAAAAAAAAAATCTGCAGGGGTTCTGAGGCCACAAGACCACCTAGCCCCCTCTAGGCATTCTACCTGACATAAATGACCTCAATCAGTTCTCATTGTATTTCTGGGTTCACATGGAAGAACTTGATGATGACGGTAATGTGGACTTCTGGCCTTTAATCCATCAATGCCTACTAGGGACATCATGGTGCTTTGATCAGGTGGTGGTGGCACAGATCACCAGCACAGAACACCGGAAAAAGAATAGAAGAGAAAGTAGGGGTTAGTACGGATTTTGGAGCCACCATGAATGTTAATGATAATTAATTGAATATACAGAGCATCAAAGTAAAATGAAGCTATGAGAAAGCCATGTTAAAGTAATGTGTTTTCAGCAGTGTTTTAAAGTGCTCCACTGTATTAGCCTGGCGAATTCCTATTGGCAAGCTATTCCAGATTTTAGGTGCATAACAGCAGAAGGCTGCCTCACCACTTCTTTTAAGTTTAGCTCTTGGAATAATAAGCAGATACTTATTTGAAGATCTAAGGTTACAATTTGGAGTGTAAGGTGAAAGACATTCTGAAATATAGGATGGAGCGAGATTATTTAAGGCTTTGTAAACTGTAAGCAGTATTTTAAAGTCAATTCTAAATGACACAGGTAACCAATGTAGTGACATCAAAACTGGAGAGATGTGCTCATATTTTCTTTTCCTAGTTAGGATTCTAGCAGCTGCATTCTGCACTAGTTGCGACTGATTGATGTCTTTTTTGGGTAGTCTTGAGAGGAGTGTGTTGCAGTAATCTAGCCGACTGAAAACAAAAGCGTGAACTAATTTCTCAGAATCTTGCAATGTTATAAGAGGTCTAACTTTTGCTATATTTGTTAAGTGGAAAAATGCTGTCCTAGTAATCTGATTAATATGTGATTTAAAATTCAGGTCAGAGTCAATAGTTACTCCTAAATTCTTTATCTCCGTCTTGACTTTTAATTCTAATGCATGAAGTTTATTTCTAATAACCTCATTACAGTATATCCATTTTTGCCAATCACTAAAATTTCTGTTTTCTCCTTATTTAGTTTGAGAAAATTACTACTCATCCATTCAGAAACACAAGTAAGACATTGATTGTGTCAGTGAATCAAGAGTGTTGGGGTCATCAGGCACTATTGATGTATCGATTATGTATAAAATATAAGAAGGAAAAAATACTTGTGACTTTGTGAAAATGCCTTTAAGCAAATGGACCAAGTATTCAAAAGGGTACAGCAAGGACTGGGAAAAAGAGAAAGAGTTGCAGGACTGGATTAGAAGCATGCCAGGCAATGATACAAAAGCTGGATGTAGGTACTGTAAGTGTGATATGCGAACTTACCATAGTGACCTCACCTCATAGCAAGATAGAGAAACATATTAAAAATATTGCACCCTTTTCTTCTGCAACATATCTTTTTAAAACAGGAGTAAATAAACTAAAAATTGATAATTCTGTGATGATATGTGTATTGAAGCTAACAGCTCACGTTGCTTGCCATTCAAGTATTATTACAATTGACCACCTAGGAAGTTTAGTTGGTGATCTGTCTCAGAAAGATATTAACCTGCACAGAACACAATGTGCATGCTCTAATTAAATCAGTTCTAGGGCTTGTAGTTCAAAAGTAATTGCTTGGAAAAATGTCATATTCTTTAATTGGCTCTGAAAGTACATTGTTATAACATACCTCAGCAAAAACCTTCATCACATTGTCACAACATTTGCTGGTATTGTTAAACTACCTTTTGGAGATGCTGATAGTATTGCTACTTATTTGTTCAGTTTTTTTGGCAGTTTAATATAAAACTTTGCATATGCTTAGCAACAGATGGATGCAACACAATGTGTGGGAAACATAATTCTGTACTTGCATAGTTTCAAGAGATTAATCCAAAAATAGTGTATATTAAATGTGTGTGTCATTCTTTGCAGCTATGTTCTTCAAAAGTGATTAATGACTTACCTAGAAATGTTGAGTACATCACAGATGTTCTCATGGTTTTCATACAGTACTGTATTGTTAAAAGTAGATACCAAGCTCTTTATGCAGCAATTAATATAAGGGAAACCCCTTTCAAGATTTTGCAGCTTTGTGGTACAAGATGG
This sequence comes from Polypterus bichir lapradei, assembly GCA_026402145.1. Classification (NCBI taxonomy): domain Eukaryota; kingdom Metazoa; phylum Chordata; class Cladistia; order Polypteriformes; family Polypteridae; genus Polypterus; species Polypterus bichir. The sequence continues at coordinate 115,836,102 of JANRMT010062813.1, forward strand.
CTTGCAATAAGCCAGTGTGTTGATAGAGTTCTCTTCCAGTATGAAGAGGTACAGTTAGATATTCATATTTCAAAGAATACTGAAAGAAGCCAGTGTCACAGGTGGCTGGGGGGGTGACCCGGCTGGGATGCCACAGAGGACCGGAGGAGGGCTTACACCTTCCCCAGACCACGTGGGGGCGACTGCCCTGATGCCTAAGGGGATCATGGGTACAGAGCTTTGAAGCTCAACCCTGTAGGGGCCCGTGGTCCCTGCCAGGGGGAGCCCCAATCTCTTTGGAGCCCTGGACCTCAGCACTTCCGCCACACCCGCAAGTGCTGGGGGAAGAGGATCAAGGACACGGAAGACTGGCGGAATGCACCTGGAGCACATCCGGGTGACTATAAAAGGGGCCACCTCCCTCCATAAGATGGCTTGAGTCGGGAGTGGAGAATTACGGAGCTCGGGAGGAGAGGCAAGGAGGTGGCCTGAAGAGAAAGAGGCAGTGTGGTATTGGCCTGGACGTTTGGGGACTTTGGGGGTTGTGTGTGCACTTTATACTGTACATAATAGTTGTAAATAAACGTGGGTAAACCAGTGATGTCCGTCTGTCTGTGTCCGGGCTGACTACCACACCATATTGCTGAACTACTGTCCCAAATGTATTCAGACCCTGCCAATAAAACATATTTGATTTTTTCACAGCCAGTTGTCAATGAATTCTACAGAATAAACAAGCTCTTTCAGTGTGAAAATCCTAATGCAAAAACATTTTTGTTTAATAATCTTCAATCTTACTTGAAAAGTAAAACTGCCAGCATGTTAAAATATTTTAATTCTTAAGGATTTTAGTATATATAGTAATTTCATAATTAGCTGACTTTTGTATGAAAGCTGGAACTGCAACAAAGGTAAATGGTATCCAATATTTTGTTTTCTGTGAGCAGAAGTATAATGTAAAGCTGCAACTTCTTTGTATGAGAGATTTTGCTTTTGGAAATGTGCTGGTACTTAGTGTCTTTGAATTTAAATTCCATATACAGTCGAGGCCAAAAGTTTTGAGAATGACCCAAGTATTGGTTTTCACAAAGTTTGCTGCTTCAGTGTTTTTTAAACGTTTTGTCAGATTTTTCTATGGTATGCTGAAGTATAATTGCAAGCATTTCGTAAGTTTCAAAGGCTTTTATTAGATAGATAGATAGATAGATAGATAGATAGATAGATAGATAGATAGATA
>JANRMT010062813.1:115866315-115888192 GCA_026402145.1 Polypterus bichir lapradei
TATATATATATATGTAGTGTATATTTTTATGAAAAGAAATGCAAATCATAGTGTGGCTACCTGTAAATGAACCATGAAGAATGCTTTAAGAGATTTATTGCAGCAGCCTTTTAAGCATTATTGATTTCTTTTGTCTAGTTTACAGAACAAAACATTTTCCTTGCTGTCAGTAGTTGAAGTGATGATGCTGGCAGTTTAAATGCCAGTGGGACCAAAAGAGGTAGGATGGGAGGCAGGACTTTCTTTTGGTTGATACTTCCAGGCTGGAAAAACAAAATGCAGGTTATTAGCTTGCTGTATGACATTCAGTTCCTCCATTTGTGTACTCTTTATATTAGACCCTTATAGAGGCTGGCTTTTATCTCATATGACACTTCCTATACTGTATACTGTATGTGCACATACAGCTGACTCAGTTTAATGATGCAGTTTAACCATTTAAAAGCATTCAAGCCTCAATGACAATATTCTATTTTTCTCCTGTGCTGGTCCTTAGCTGATCTTATTGGACTTTGTCGGTAGTGGACTGTAAGAGGTGGAGCTTGGAATGATGTTACTGGTCCTCTACATACACTTACAAATTGTTTTCTTGTATGAATCTGATTAAAATTCCAGATTAATATATAAAACCAGAAACATCCCTTGTGTACTGTTAAGAACAATGTTTAATTTAACAAAGCAGAAATCTGAACAGCCATTTTAAATACCTTTAAGCATTAGTAGCAGTTACGTCTTTGATCGGAAAATAGATAACAAACCTTGGATTTCAAAATCTTATCAATAACAATATTGTAGCATCAAGCAATATTTTTCCTTGTGCACACAATCTTCTCAAATAATTCCTACTAAATAACAGAATATACAATTTTGAAACTTATCAGCTGTCTCTTACACACAGTCCCAGCTACATTAATGAAAAAACACAACTGTTCCTGCAGAATTCTTAATATTGTTAATACATCTCCGGGGATTTGCACCATTCCTAATGGTCTAAAAGTGACTATTGTCTGGCCATTATTGAAGAAAACATTCATGCTTAACAATTATAGACCAATTTCAGATATACCTTCCCTTTCTAAAGTACATGAAAAGCTTCAATCTTGCTGTCAACTACATAGAATAATTATTATGGGTATTGCTCTGTTAAAGTTAAGGGCTTTTAGCCATATTCACCACATTATTTCAGGCAATGAGGCAAGGCTTTTCCAAGGATTAGATCAAACTTATCCATTTCAGTATATTCAGAAATTTGAAGCAAGTACTCTACCATTGTTTTAGGTAGTTAGATAAAGTCCTTTGTTCCTCATACAGGGGCAATTGCTGTGTACAATTTACTTATGGTGTTATGTGTCAATTTATAATGTAAGACTGCCTTTAATTTTCATCAGAATTAAAAAAAAAAAATAAAAAATTTCTTTGAGATTTCTAAAGAACAAGGTTAATTTAGGAATTTCATGTGTTTGACGTCTGCTTAATTATTTTTCTCAGTTTTGCTTTGCTCCTACTTCATCCAATTATACTTTCCTCTGCCTATTTAGGGTTAATATTTATTTATTCTAAACCCCTTGCAGTCAGTTCTTTGTCAGTGAATACTGTTCACTTTAGATAAATGCATTCTGCTGGTTGCACTTACTCTGACTTCTGATATGTCTGTTTCTAATTCACATTATACAGGGCAATCAGGACGACATAAAACTGGAGACGTTGAAAAAAGACTTCTCAGAAGAACAACTTTTGGGCTTTGTTATTCCAAAGATGCCATTTCATTAAATAAGTAATTATAGATAAATTTGAACTAAAATTCTTAATAAAGTTCCTGTGATTTGTGCAACCTATAACTCTTGAACTCGAGTCACTGATTTTGGAGTGGACTATTCCAAAACAGCTTTTTCTAAACCAGTACTGCTATTTATGTTTGCTAAAAGCTGAATCGAGTATTTATGAAAATCCAATTTTTCTAATTTAAATAATCTTTTACAATGTATTCTCTCTGTATTAATGTATATTGGTGAATACATTTTTTCATAAATAAAAATATATTTTCTAAATAAAAAACAAAAGGGTCAAAGCACAGGCAAGATAAATTAAAAATCAGTCATATAAGTGAAATTCTTAATTCTTAAATGACTTTCTTTCAAGTATGCCCATTACATTATAATCTGATACATGTACCACAGCACCAAGCAATGTACAAAAATCAGTGCATCACATTGAGGTGAGTAGTGTCATTAAATGAAATAAAATCCAAAAATAGAAAAGGTCTTATTGTTATTAACTAACAAAGATGAGAATAACTTAAGAAAACTTACCTTCAACACAATACCTAATTCTATTCCTTTTCAAAATACAGTGCAACTACCAAGCAATATTTCTGTCCTTTAATGGATTAATTCAATCGTTTGTTGGAATTAATTTAATATGTTCATGTAGAGATTTTCTGACATTTTGTGTTATTTCCCCACTTTATGTTTTTCATTACTGTTTTTCTTTTATTAACAGCAAAAATGTTCTTACAGTTTTACACCTTGCAAGTTTCTTATTGCTATTGATTCTTCTTTGACTCTCATTCTCTCTCTTTCTTTCCTAGGTCACGAAATGGAAGTGGAAGTAGAAGCAGACAACGGTCGACAGTGAGATGAATCGCGTTGCCGTCGTCGTTGAAGAACTCCAGGCACTCGACAAACAGATTCAGAAACTGCTGTCCAGACGAAGGTACCTTAGACATTTGAAGGCTCGCCTGCTGGATAAACCATCCTTGACATCTGAAGTCGACATAACATCAACCCCACCTCGTGCTGCTCAATTCCAAGGACAAGTAAGCTTCACCCCCATGCCTCGTAGGAGCGACGACGATGCCGATGAAGACCTCGGCGTGTTTCAGCTATGCAGCTAGGCGTTTAAGACTAGAACACCTCCATCGGCACAGGCGAACATCTCAATCCAAAACCGGTTCGACCCTATCCATGTGCCCAGTTTGCCTTCAACCCCGGGTGATGTAATCGTGGTAGATGATTCGATTGTACAAAACCTGAATATCACATGCCCTAATCGAAAATCTTTTGTTTCTTGTTTTCCAGGTGCTTGAGTCCGAGATGGGATAAGACGTGTTCTGACCATCTACGAGAAGCACAAGAGGGCAGTTGGATCCATTATTTTACATGCCGGCGTAAACGACATAAGGCGCCGACAGACGGAGATTCTCAAGGCAAACTTCACAGCACTAATTAAAGACACGAAGGAGAGGACCCCATCAGCAAAAATCTTCATCTCGGGTCCACTACCTCTCGTCAGACGATGAAATGAATACTACAGTTGTCTGCTGGGATTAAACAACTGGCTGAAAGGCTTCAGCGAGACTCAAGACATCGGGTTCATCGACAATTGGGACCTCTTTTGGGAAAGGCCGCGTTTCTTCAAGCGGGATGGCCTGCATCCAAATAGATTCGGCAACTGGGTCCTCTCCGAAAACATCGCTAAGGTAATTCGTCTATCTTGACTGTCTATTTCTACTTTAAGCCCCTTCCATAATGCTACTGCTTTGCTAGGACATAATGGCTTAACAAAGTCTTCCGTAAAAGTGCACAACATTAATAATCTAATAACCAATCTTAATGCATGTAAAAAATCTAGGCAGTGTGGCATAAACACCAATAATTTAATTGCAATTACTACTTTAGATCAACAATGCATTAAAACTATAAAAACAGATCGTAGATTACATAAAAAATACACACAGAGCGGCGTTAACAAAAATAATAACTTAGTTTCTGTTCCAAATACCAATAACGTGCATAGAATTCAGCTCTGCCCCTCCGAAACATTAAATATTGCACTATTAAATGTTAGAGCTTTAACTAACAAGACGTTTTTATGCGATCTTATTAGTGATAGAAACATTGATTTTATTGCACTAAGTGAAACGTGGCTTAACTCAGATGGCGCAGCTGTTTTAATCGAATCTGCGCCTCCGGATTACAGTTTTACTCGTGCAGACCGCCAGGGAAAAAAGGGGGGTGGCTTGGCAAACATTTACTCGAGCCGGTTAAAGTGTAAAGATGTTAGTTTTGGTAAATTTAACTCCTTTGAGTATCTCGCCATTGTTATTCATGGAGATTCTCACGTTCTAGTATTATTCGTGTATAGACCTCCTAAATATAACGCGACTTTCTTTGAGGAATTCTCAGACTTAATGTCAATTTTAATTACGAACTATGACACACTCTTAATTGTCGGTGACTTTAACTTTCATATCAATAATCAGTGTGACCTAAAAGTAAAGGAATTCATGAAACTCCTGGACTCTTTTTTGATTTGAGACAGCTTGTTAATCAACCTACACATAAAGCAGGTCATACATTAGACTTAGTAATTACCAAAGGACTAAAAGTTGATGTGAAGCAGATTATTGATATTGGTCTATCAGACCACTTTCTTCTACTATTTAATATAGAAATAATGATAGAAAGCATTCATGAGAAGCATATTGTTAAAAAACGCTTCTTTGACTCATCAGCAGCTTTAAAACTTAAAAACATTCTAAGCAATCAGTCCGTTTATAGTGCCAACTATAATAGCGAGGACAATGTAAATAGTAAGGTGGAAAACTTTAATTCTAAAGTAAGAGCTGCTGTTGACATAGTTGCACCTGAAAAGATATTAGAAATAACATAGTACATCTTCCCAACACTGCAGAACCTCCTAAGCCCCAGTACTCCGTTATAAACAAATTAAATTCTTTCGCCAGGATAGATTTACCTGATTTACATAGAATAATCTCTCAACTGAAACCCTCCACCTGCGTCCTTGACCCAATATCAACAAGGTTTTTCAAGGAAGTATCAGGCATGCTAATTGATAATATTCTTAAAATAGTAAATTCGTCATTAAATACGGGGGTCTTCCCAGACTGTCTTAAGACTGCTGTAGTTAAACCTCTACTGAAGAAAAATAATTTTGACCCCTCTGCTTTTGAAAATTTTAGACCCATCTCTAACCTGCCCTTCTTAAGTAAAATTCTAGAGAAGGCAGTCATTATGCAGTTAAATGACCACCTCAATAAACATGCTATTCTTGATAAATTTCAGTCAGGTTTTAGAACAAATCACAGCACAGAAACTGCACTCGTTAAAGTAGTAAATGACTTGCGGTTAAATGCAGACAGAGGCCATTTATCTGTTCTCATGCTCCTAGATCTGAGTGCCGCATTTGACACCATTGATCACAATATTCTTAGAAATCACCTTAGTCAATGGGTGGGCCTCTCTGGCAGTGTCTTAAATTGGTTTGAATCCTACCTGGCAGGGAGAAAATACTTTGTTAGTTGTGGTAATCACAACTCAAAGACACATGATATCCGATATGGTGTTCCACAAGGCTCTATCCTGGGTCCGCTGCTCTTCTCAATCTATATGCTTCCGTTAGGTCAGATTATCTCAGGTTACAATGTGAGCTACCACAGCTATGCTGATGACACACAGCTGTACTTATCAATAGCAAAGAGGACTGTTTCATTTATGTTAGGTAGATTGCCCAGAGGGGACTGGGCGGTCTCATAGTCTGGAATCCCTGCAGATTTTATTTTTTTTTCCAGCCGTCTGGAGTTTTTTTTGTTTTTTCTGTCCACCCTGGCCATCGGACCTTACTTTTATTCTATGTTAATTAATGTTGACTTTTTTTTAAATTTTATTTTCTTACTGTGTCTTTTATTTTTCTCTTCTTCATTTTGTGAAGCACTTTGAGCTACATTTTTTTGTATGAAAATGTGCTATATAAATAAATGTTGTTGTTGTTGTTCTTTGTAATTAAGGAATTTTATTGATTTCAAAAAATAAAATTCATTCATCTTTCCTTTTAACTCTTGGTTTTTCTTTATGTTTCTTTCAGCGTTCACTCTATATTATCATTGGATAACTCTGTATTCTGACTTTTATGTTACTGTTGTTACATCTACATTTCTCCATCCTTTCAATTTTTATCAGAAACTTTCCATTGACTACAGAACCTTGTCTCAAATCTTCCAGTTTTTATGAAACATTTTCTAGATCTATCTTATTTAAAGATCTTATTTGTGATTTCTTTGTTCCTTTCATATACTTAATAATGCTTGTTTAGCTTTGTTATCAACTTGAATTCCTTTATATTTCTTCTGTAGATATCAATGACTCCAGTAGCTTTGTCCAGCCTAACTGTGGTAGAGCTATAGAAAACCCTTATTGGCCAATTTTTTTCAGTATTTTGTCAAGCTTGGCCACTTTTCTGTGTCTAGTTTATACTTGTTATACTAAATCTGTTAAATTATTTCTTTGTAATTTATTAAAAAATTTATAAATGTTTTTAAAAAAAAAAAAAACCCACAACAATCAGAAAGCCGCTTTGCAAATCCTATAGGACTGATGTGCATGCTTTGATGTTTGATGAATGGTTCAATGTGGTGAAGCAAAATGTCGACATACAAATGCATTTGTGGTGTGTTTATATTCAAGCGTTGCATATTCCACATTGTAATGACATGATACATTTTTTTTATATCTTATTGATTTTATTGTAATCATTCCATTCAAATAGATCAATTTTTACAAAAAATAGGATTGAAAACAAATCGACCCCCATCCCTGAGAAAGAGAGCATGGCTAACAGAGTAAATCATAGAGCTAGTAAAAATAAGTAAATTGATGAATTTAATAAGTGGATAAAGATAATTGGAGAAGAAAAAGAAATGGGAAGAGGATCTGCTTCCTCAGTGCTTTAAGAGCTTAATCTAAAATGTTATTGATTAGATCCTGCCAGGTTTTGAAAAAATTCTGCATATATCTTCTAAATGAGAATTTGACATTTTCCAATTTCAAATAGTATAAAACATCAGTTACCCACTGACTTAAAAGAGGAGAGTTAGGATTCTTCCAGTTGAGCAAGATAAGTCTGCGTGCCAATAGTGTAGTAAAGTCAATCACAGTTTGTTTTTCCTTCTCCACTTTAAGCCCATCTGGGAGTACACCAAACACAGCTGTTAATGGGTTAGGAGGGATTGTGACACCAAGGTTATCTAAAAGGCATTTAAAGATTTTGGTCCAGAATGATGTGAGCAGCAGTCAGCAATCACCACACAGAACAGATTAAATGTATGATATTCCAGCTCTATACACATTTAGATTCCTTAGATTTATACTTGATATCACTTTCATAATGAAATACATTGAAGTATATATATTACATTTTACAGATGAATAGTTAATTTAAATAATGAATACAGTAGTGGAGAAGTAGTGCTGCTGTCTCGTAGGGAGTCACGTCACTGGTGTTCTCTGCCTGGAGTTTGCATGTTTTCCTGGTGGGTTTCCACAGTGTGCTCCGGTTTCCTTCCAAAGATATGCAGGATTTGGTGATGCTAAAATGACACTAGTGTATGGGAGTGCTTGTATTCACCTTGCAATGAGCTGATGCCCCGTCCAGGGATTGTTTCTGCCTCGTGCCCAATGCTTGCTGGAATGGGCGCATCCCTGGATTGATGGATTTAATCATTAAACATCCATCCTTTTCAGAGATATTTTGGCAAGGAGTCCTCGGAATTTAATGAGTGTTTCAGGCAATTCACAACACAGCAAAGCCAAACCTGTTCTCACCGTGATGATATTTCGTACTGCCACCTGGTGGAATCTTTCAGATTCACATAAAGAATGCACGCAAGTATAAACAGTACAACACTTAGGTTGCAGTAGCGTGCGCTGGCCTACTCTTCCACTGCTATGAGGTTGCGGGAGGCACGCGCATGAGTATAACACAGACAATGCCATCCCAGCCAGACAATGGCAGAGTCGTCTTTCCTCTCCTGCACAAGACCCAATGCGACGCTCTACAGAAGCTGCTCTTATTGTCTGCGAAGATGTCCCTCTGCACTTTCTAAATGGACAAGAAGGCAAGTTTTATTTCTTTATACCTTATTTGTCCTTTTTCTCGCAAATGAATGCCTCTCTCTCAAAACTGCAGAGGACACAAAACTAACTTTATTTAATGGCTGGTAATGCCAGTGAGGCACATTACCACAGTCCAAAATGTAATGGATCGTTTGAGATCAAAGACACATTTGCTGTGGTCACAACTGTCCTGAGGAAACAATGCTAGTGTGCAGGTGGTGACTAAGCCTATATTCCCTTCTGACTTTAGCCCAATTGCTTTGATTTGGGCTTGCTTTTAAACATTTATTTGCACAGCACAAATTTTATTATTTTATTCTACTTCAATTTTTTGAATGCCGTATTATAAAGCTTTATTTTCAAGTATGTGTTTCATTTTCATGCTCTTGTTCAAAGACTTTGATTTTTTTCTTTTTAAAGTTTAAGTGTGTCACAACTCAGTTAATGAGTTGCAAGTATGCACATCATAGTTGCTAAAGCACACATCACAAAGGCTTGGTAGTAAATTCCAGCAAAGCAACAGGACTCATCAGCCTAAGCAATGAGGACCAAATGCAAATCCTTCAAAGAAAAATACATTTTTGAAGTTGAAAATTTGTGGCAAAACGCCATTAAAGTAAAGTTAAAATTTCAAGTTTGAATATTTTACCAACAATTAGTGCCTCTTCAAGTGGTAAATGCTTGCCTTCCATTAACAGAGAATTTTTGAAACCATATCCCTTAATTCCATGATTTATATTGGAGATTATGTCATTGTGTTGCTGCAAACACAATTCCCATATGACTGTATCATAAAGTATATTATTTACATTTTCTTTAATTTAATCATTCCCTTGTATGATATGATATTGTCAGATCATGTTTTTCTCTTGCTTTAGCTTTAAAAACATTGACATTTGTATTTGTCATGTTCCAACATTACAGAATTCTCTTTGAGTTGTATTTTGTAGATAAATGGCAGGGCAACAAATCTGTGAGGACTTCAAAAAACAGTATGATGGAACACTCCAAGCTAGGTGTGAATTCAGGTGCCTTCTAGTTTTAATTTGTTTTACACTGTCTTTGATTTAGTTGATGATCTGTATGTGTTTCATCTCATAGAAGTACATAGTCTTTTTTGAACAGTAACTAATATTATGCTGTGCTGCTTTGCTTTTGTTACTCATTACAGTTCACAGACATTTTGTGTCTGAACTACTTGACTGTTGAAAGCTTTCAGTGAGCTTTCTCTGTAATGTACGTGCATTTTAATTTTCTTTTATTCCATCCATCCATCCATCCATCCATTTTCCAACCCGCTGAATCCGAACACAGGGTCACGGGGGTCTGCTGGAGCCAATCCCAGTCAACACAGGGCACAAGGCAGGAACCAATCCTGGGCAGGGTGCCAACCCACCGCAGGACACACACAAACACTCCCACACACACACCAAGCACACACTAGGGCCAATTTAGAATCGCCAATCCACCTAACCTGCATGTCTTTGGACTGTGGAAGGAAACCGGAGCGCCCGGAGGAAACCCAAGCAGACACGGGGAGAACATGCAGACTCCACGCAGGGAGGACCCGGGAAGTGAACCTGGGTCTCCTAACTGCGAGGCAGCAGCGCTACCACTGCATCACCATGCCGCCCTTCTTTCATTACATCCTCTTCAAATTTATTACATATTTTACACCAGGATTGATTTTCAATGGAATTCTTGTTCTACATAATTTCAAATGTGCTGTCCATATTTTATAATTTACTTATCTTATTTTCTTATAATCCCATGACCCTGTATTAGGATATAGCGGGTTGGATAATGACTGACTGACTGATTTTCTTATAATAATAATAACTGCCTTGCAGTTAGGAGACCCGGGTTCGTTTCTCGGGTCCTCCCTGCGTGGAGTTTGCATGTTCTCCGTTCACCCTGCGTGGGTTTCCTCCAGGTGCTCCAGTTTCCTCCCACAGTCCAAAGACATGTAGGTTAGGTGCATTGGCGATTCTAAATTGTCCCTAGTGTGTGCTTGGTGTGTGTTTGTGTCTTTGTGTGCGCCCTATGGTGGGCTGGCACCCTGCCCATGGTTTGTTTCCTGCCTTGCGCCCTGTGTTGGCTGGGATTGCCTCCAGCAGACCCCAGTGACCCTGTAGTTAGGATATAGCGGGTTGGATGATGGATGGATGGATAATAATACATTTTAATGATAAGTGCCTTTCATAACACTAATAATAAATTAAAACAAAAAACATAAAAATAAAAATGAGTAAATAAGCCAAATGAGATTAAAAACTGATAAAAAATTGTATTTGTTGAAAACAAAGCGTCAATGTTTTAGTAACTAACACCATCTTGTTTGAAAGCAAGAACTTTTAAAATTCATTTTAATTTCATTTTATGTAAAACGTAAAACACTTTCATTTTTAGCATAGAAACACATTTAGTAAACTAAATATAGTATAGGAAAAATTAAACAGAAAAGCATAAAAAACATAAAACAACTAATACAATCATTCAATAATAGAAATGTGTAATATGAGCAAATAAATAAATGAAGAATGTTATTATATAATTTTTGTGAATTTCTGACACACAAAACAAAAAAGCAGAGCAGTCCTCAAATCCCACACTAAAAGGTCAGAATGTCCTCTTAATTCAGGTCTGGGCCTTTGGATCTGACCTCACCCTAGGCAGCCTTAACTACACAAAAGACAAGATTTGGCCTGCACACAAGGATGGGGTCTGCATGAAGATGGTACTCCAGCTGCCTAAATAGGTCGATCCACCTCCTTAGGTTCCACATCCAGGAAGTAAGACAGATAACAAAAAATACTGAATACATATTTATAATGTATACTACATACTACCGTATGTCTCCAAAAATTAGACCATGTCTTATATTAATTTTTACTCTAAAAGATGCACTAGGGCTTATTTTCAGGTAATATCTTATATTTATTCATGTAGAACAATCTACATTTATTCAAATACAGCCATGTCATCTTTTTCTGGAAAATCGTCACATTTCTTGTGACTCCAATTCCTGTAGAACAAATGGCCTCAATCTCTCATGTGCAGCAATAGAGCTCTCCTTAAATGAGCACTTCTTTTTCAAGAAGACACCCCTCTGATCAATTGTTGTTTGAGATTCTTGGCCCATAACTGCAGTTTCATCCATGGCAATCATGTTGGAGAGTTGGTATTTTGGAAAAGTCTCTCAATCCAGGTGGTTTGCTATGTGGTGGGTGTAATCAGCGCATGCACCCAACCAACCTATGCCATCAACAAAGGACTTGAATGCAAGTGCACGTATAATAACTTCAGTGTCTACTAGCTTGAACAGTGTTGTCCATCTTCTTCGAGACAGTTCATGTCGCTGAAGGAAGCCATCCAGTTAGTGTTGTGATGCTTTGAATTCTTCTGGGGATATTTTTAGCTGTGGTGCCATTTCAAGGGCAAATACTTGAATATCAGCACTGCACACAACCAAAGCCTTTGCTCTCCTGTCAGCAATCCATTTATAGATGATGTCTTCTAGCTCAGGAAATAATGGTTGCCAACCTGATCCACACTTCTTAGCATTTCCCTCGCCCACCTGTTGACTGAGATTATTGTACTCTGCTTGCAATTTTCTGACTATCTGGAGATCCAACTTCTTCGCTGTGCAGAAAGCTGTGAGAGTCTTGCCCTGGGAGTCCTCCACGATTCCTTTCTTGTACTCGACAGAATAGCTTTCTTTTTGTACTCATCTTGTCCACATCTAAAAATATTACTCCCCTCAAATCTGCCATTAAATCAAGTGTCAGCTGTTTCTAAGGCACCTTATATTTCAGCTGACGATCTTAACTAGGGCTTATTTTTGGGGTAGGGCTTATATTACAGAGCAGCCTGAAAATCATGCTAGGACTTATTTTCAGAGTAGGTCTTATTTTCTGGGAAATACTTTACATCTCTAATGGCAGTGGTGCAAGGACAGCTCCGTAGCTGCTGTGCTGGATCTGGTAAACAGTAAACCAAGGGCAAAGTAACTGGCTGATCTGTGCACGATCAAAATTACTGTCTAACGTGCTTGTCGCACAATGTTTAGATCATTTAACCCTGGGGTTTGACCTGCCGTTCCTCACAATGTCCTGATCTCTCTTCTCCAGTCTGCATCTGTCAATGCAGCGATTCAGAGTCTCTGGTGTTCTTCTAATCTGAAGATGGGAGCAAAAGCAAGATGCTCCGCCATGTCATAGCTCCTATCTCGTGTGCTTGAGTGCTCCTATTTTGAATGAAATCTTGAGGTTGTGCCTGCCTTCTCTATACAGTAATAAAGTACCTGTATTTTCCTTGAAAACATGGAGTCACCTTCCAGTCTCTTGTACAACTCAGTGACCCAAGCTTGACAAATCCTGTGTAAAAAACAGAGCTTCCTAAACTACAGAAAATGTTTTATTTGAAAATGAGATGTTAGATTTATTTTTTTTTTAAATAGAAATACAGGTATGAACAAAGAATGAAAATGAGATGTTAGGTGTAACCTTTTTAAATAGAAATGCAGGGATGAAAATACAAAATGAAAAAAAGAAATTAGATGAAGACGAAGGCACAATTTCAAATACTTTTGCATTGTCATTTTTCTTCATTCTGGAATAAACTTTTTCCAGAATTGTTAAAATTTCTTTTAGCGTAAACACATGCCATTTCTCACCTTTTTTGTTATTCTCAAACTTTGAGAACCAGTATGAAACTCAAACAGTGCTGTATCTGCACACAACACAACTATCCATGCAGATGCTCAGTGGAGCACTACCTCAGAATTTGGCTATGTGTATGATTTTGTTCTTACACTCTCACTGACACTTCCTAAGACTGGAAATTTCACAAGACTATCACTTTCATTTGGTCTAACAAGACAGCCTGATGCACGGTTCTCGAGAATCTGTGAAAAGTATAGGTGCAGCATTAAGTATTTTTGCATCATGGTATTATCTTTGATGGCCATTTTGTTTTGAAAAAATGCTTGTTATACTGAAATTTTAATTTTGTTGAAATGAAATTTGTTTAACATGATGTTGTAGGAATGCTTGTCCAGGCCAGCAAAATGTATTTGTTATTCTGAAAATGTCATTACTTCGGTAGTCGCTATAAAGGGATTCAAGCTGGTGTAGCAATGCAATTTTCTTTACTTGATAGTGTCAACTTACTGATATTTTGGGGATGTCATATAAAAATTACCTACTTTAGGACGCTGCATTTCAGTGTGCCTTGTTGGAACTCCGAGATGTTCCCAGACTTATGTTTATTTTCCTTTTCTGTTTTCTTTGATCATTTAAAAAGTATGATTTTTCATGTGTTTATTGTATTTATGTTAGTACATCCTTATGCAGTGGGCAATGGTGCCACCCTAACATCACTACTAGAGGACCACCTTTAGAGTACATATTGTCACATATGTTCACTTGGGGAGCAACCTAAGGGCTTAGGTAAGTGTAACTTACCACTGAGACACGAGGGAGAACTGTCTAATAATGCTCTCTTTTTCTTCTCCCTCTGCAGAAAGGAAGATTGACACGTCCCCGTTCTGGTGTCAGACCACCTGGACCCGCATTCCTCCCAGAATTCCTCATAAAGGGAAATGATGTCATCTTAAGATAGACCGACCTGGGAATTGATGACGTCTCAACTTTGTGTAGTACCACACATTTTATTTTATTTTCAAATATTTTCATGTGCCCCAGACCCTTAATCTTGTGCCTTTTGTCTTTTTACAGTATATAATGTGATTGTGAAAGTGGCTCCTTCAGCAGTTTATTGAGTGATGTTTGAGGAGAGTGCAACATTGTATTTTTATTTTTTTGTGTTGTGATTTTTGGGGGGGGCGGCACGGTGGCGCAGTGTTAGCACTGCTGCCTTGCAGTAAGGAAACCTGGGTTCTCTTCTCAGGTCCTCCCTGTATGGAGTTTGCATGTTCTCCTTGTGTCTGTGTGGGTTTCCTCCGGGTGCTCCTGTTTCCTCCCACAGTCCAAAGACATGCAGGTTAGGTACATTGGCGATCCTAAATTGTTCCTAGTGTGTGTGTGTGTGTGTGCCCTGCGGTGGACTGGCGCTCTGTGTTAACTGGGATTGGCTCCAGCAGACCCCTGTGACCCTGTGTTAGGATATAGCGGGTTGGATAATGGATGGATTATCTTGTTTCTGTTTTGTAGTTTCAGTTTAGAATTTAATTTTGGAACTTGTTCAGTTTGGATGGATTTTTGGCAACTCCTTATTGCCTGTTCTGTTCTTTTTTTGCCATTTTTGTTAACATTTTTATTCTAACAAATAAATATCAGTATTTATAGAGATTTGATGTTGAACTGATGTACAGTATAACATTACTTTATATATTTTGGAGTGCCATTCCCCCTACATTCCAAGTCATAACCTTAGATCTTCTAATAGCAGGCTTCTAACTATTACAAGAGCTTAGCATAATAGAAGTATTGAAGCAGCCTTTTGCTGTTCTGCACCAAAAATCTGGAATACCTTACCAATAGAGATATGCCAGGCTAATCATTAAAAAAACTCATAAAAAACCACTTTTTTAATTTGGGTTTTTGTTGCTACATTTTAGTTCTAGCCTTTAATAAACTAGATGGGCATAAAATTATCGTACACTTCAATGAACTTGAACTACTTTTCTCTTTTTTTTCTGTTTCTACAGATTAAAATGTTGTGCAGTTACCTGTAATCCTTGAATGAAAGTGGATACCACAGCCTGCCACAGGACCCACTGCATTGAAGCCTTAAAAAAATAAAGAACTTCAGGGGCTGATTGTCTTTTGGTCTATAACCTCTATAGATTTTTTTAGATCAGTGTAGTTTAGTATATATGTAATAAAAAGAAAATATTTACAAAGCCATCAAGTAAAACAACTGCTCCTTCAATAGCTTAGCAGTGCTAAACTCTACCTTTCCTTTAGATCCACCGACAACCCCTGTTGGCTGTCAACTCCTAAAATATAAAAAATATAAAAGGCAAGATAATCCAGCCAGTCTGCCACCCTCATCTACCCCATGTACCTATCCAGGTAAATGCTGGCATATTCACGCCATGTGCCACAAGATGCCATGCGAAACTTTCTATTTAAAATCAGACCCCTATCGGTCACGCGCATGTAGGCCCCACAGATGTCCAACAGTTATGCTGGGCTCAAGTACGCTGGTTGCTGACACTCTGGCAAGTAAACTTTATTTACTTAGAATATGGAATCACTATCTCTGACTGAAACTCAATTACAAATTCAGATACCGGCTATCTCTACCAGGCGCACCACACCTTAAACTGCCTGCAATGAGCAGGCTGCAAGAACACAGGCATGTGAAACTGAACACCTGTGGAGGAACCTGTACTGGCCATTATAGCAGCTCCACGTGTGCCCAAACCCACTCCGCCTCACAGTATACACCCCCTGAAATGGCTCAGTCAGCAGCAGCATCTTTAATGCACAAACAGTAAACACCCTTCCTTTACACTGGCGTACTTTTACCCTTATAAGCAATGATGTTCTGTTTAGTGTTACTTAAATTGCTAATGCACTGAGTCACACATTACCACAACTACACACATCTGACCACTTTTCTATTCAGTTCTTTCTGCTCCTTTCCATTTCTTCAACAGTCATTCCTCCCACTGTGTCCTTCTTTTGTCACCATCACTTCCTCTCTCCCACCTATCTTATCTGCTGTCCCTCCTCCTGGCCACATCTTCTTACTTGACACCAATGCTGACACTGACACCATAACTTTGTTCTCGTGCCTTGATGCTGTCTATCCTCTTTCCTCAAGGCCTGCATATGAGAAACCCTCTGGCCCATGGCTTTCTGAGGCTTTATTTAGTCTACAGGTACAAGGAAGTCATGGAAGAAGTCAAAGGCCCAGGCTGATCTGGACAAGTATCTTTCTCTTCTATCTTCCTTGTCTTCCTCTACTACCAGTGCTAAGGTAGGTTTCTTTCAAAACAGACTTCACCGCACTGCTGATATTTGGGGCTTGTTCTATGCTTTCACCACTCTCTTCAAACTACCACCACTGACACCCTCAAACTCTTTGACTTTTGATGACTTTGAAACCTTTTTTCAGTAAAAGGTGGCATTCATCAACAGTGAGTTGTCATCAACTCTTCCAGCCAATCTGCTTACTCCTAAATATTTCACAACATTCTTCTCTTTCTCTCACCTTTAGTCACCCCTCTACTTGTCCACTTGACCCCATACACTAAAATTCCTTCCAGGCTATCTCTCCCTCACTCATTTCAACAGCTGTACCTGTTGTTCCTTCCAGGGGGCCTCAGGGTATCAGGTAGTATCCATGTTTCACTGATATCGCAACCAAATGAACGAATACTATCTCTAAATACTAAAGATGGCTCTTCTTGTTATCCATGCTGAACCATCAATTTATCATCCCTTCTCTGTTCATATTGGCTCATTAGCACTAACACCTTCCGAGTTTGTATAGGTTTATAATTAATGGTAAGCTATTCTTCAGACACCATGTTGCATCAGTGTCTCAGTCTTGCAGTTTTACTTTATATAATATCTGCAAGATCAGACCATATCTGACAACGTATGCTGTAAAAATCCTGGTCCAAACTTTGGTCTTGTCATGTCTTGACTTCTGCAACTTTCTGTTGGCAGGAGTACCGGCATGAGTCTCCAAGCTGCTGCAGATATTCAGTCGATCAAGATGGGTGCATGTCATTCCTCTTTCCTGATCAAAACATTGGGTTCCTGTAGTGACTTATATTAAGATCAAATCTTTGATGTTTGACTACACAGTAGTCAATGGGCCAGAACCTACTGTATATATGTATAGAGACATTTCTGAGGCCTTATACTCTTTAGTGACCAATCAGGTCTGTTGATAAACAGTGTCTGGTGACACTACCTCTACATGGTATCAAATCCAGACTTTTTTCATGTGTAGCAAGCTGCTCACCTCCATTCGACTAACTCCCTCAATGTATTTAGGAGCCGTTTCAAGACTTTGGAGTTTGGTGAAATTCTATCTAACTGATATTAGCTGTTAGGTTTTGTAATCTAGGAATGATGATTATATTGTATTTTGTTCTGAGCGTTTATGTTCTGATTAATGATCCTTCTAAGCTGACTACATGAGCAATTGCACATACATTTTGTATCATTATGCATGGATTGTACATGGTTGCTAACAAAAAAGCAAACAGACTTTCAAACAAAATTAAACTATTCAAAATTAAGTAAAAATTAATTAAGCTAAATTAATTACCAACCCTATTTAAACAAGTTTCAAATAAAATTGTGCTATATGAAACGTTCAATGCAATTGTTTCTTTGTAACTTCTGCTATTGTATTTTTGTTCCTTTAACTATTTCTAAGCAAAAAGCAGAAGAGAGTTCAAGTATTAGATTAAAGAAATGGTATTTTGTGTTTAAAACATAATGGTTAACACTGGAATGTTTTGTTAAAACAGATTCACTGCATAGTGATGGACAGCATATGCTTCTGGCAGAAATTTTGAACTACTCAGAGACGGATAGTGTAATTTGCAAAATATGTTTAAAAGCATATTTAACAAATTTACCTGAGGACAAGCATTGAGCAGTTGCAATATGGATCATCTCAATTTGTACCAGCAATCTCATATCAATTCAGTCACAAAACTTGAAAATCAATCGAAAGGTTTGTTGCAAAAACATTACCAGAATCAAAGCAAGAATGTAAAGACAGAAAAGAAATTGTGCAGAAAAAACTAGCCACATCCAACAGAGTAAGAGTTTTAATAGATAACGTCTTGATGGCTGTGAAAATTCTCTGTTGGCAGTCCAGGATATTCATAATCATGTTGCCAAATACATGAAAAAAACAAATAGTTGGAAAAGTAAGAGTTTTGCTTTTGTGTTCATGGAGTGCATACATTCAACCATCAAAACCAATGTGTTAAATAAATGGACCTGTGAGTAAACAATCCTTGGAAAGACATTCCCCTGATGAGTGATATTGAATCTTTATGTGTTATTTGCACAATTTTCTGCAGGTCACCTGTTAAGAAGGCACAATTTGAATGACTTGTCAAAACTACATAGGCTCAAGATACTGATTTAAGGAAAAATTAAAAAGTGGAACTATAAAGACATTTTCAAATATGGTTACACTTACTAAATACCAGGATCACTTCAAGAAGTTATTTTTACTTTTAAATATTTGTGATATATTCCAGGCCTTGAGTGCAGACTGCGAAAAAGGATTTAGTCTAATGAGCAATATAAAATATAGTTTTTTAATTGTTTAGATGCTGAGCACTTTGGAGAACTTGATGAGAATTAAACTCTTTTTAAATTCTGTACAGACTATTAATGTTCATTGAGTTTAAAACTTATGTATATAGCACAAAAATCACCATAAATCATATATATGGTAACATTAAATATACAATACAGTAAATAAAGTGATATAAACAAGTTTTTTAATTAAAAATGTAATGCTTCTCAAAAGTTCACTGAATATTCAAAGAATTTCTTTTCTGACCTTTTCTGTGGCGACCCCTAATGGGAGCAGCCAAAAGAAGAAGAAGAAGATACAGAAATGTTGGCTTTAGAACTTGTTGCTTATGCAAAAAACAAAATTCCATGCACCAGGCTTAATCTTAGAGGAAACATTGCTTGTGATGATCAATTTTGTAACCCAGACTAATATTACTCAATTATGTTGACTCCTTTTGTAAGCAAATAAATGTAAAATGTAATAAATGAGTACAAATGGTTCAGAAATTGCTCCAACCTTGTATGCTCTGGTGGAGGTATTTGTTTTAGAAACTGTTTTGCAATATTTAGTCTCACGAGTATTGACAACTCTTTTTTCAAAGGTTTTCCATATAAAAAAGGAAAAAGCAGGTACAGACAGCCAAACATTACATACTTCATGAAATACAATTACTATAATTAATGTAATTGTACTTAGATTAGACCATTCACATTTTTAAAATATCATTATTATGGATTATATAGGAAATTAAGCTAAAATAAAAATATGTTTTTGTACATTAAGAAATACCATAAAAGCTTATGCTCAGCTTTTCTACAGTGAAAGGAAAAATAAATATGATTGTTAGTAAAAACTGTTTTTGCAAATTGAATCCTCATAGGTATTCCTCACTTTCCCCTTCTGAAAATCATTAGAATGCATCAAAACTCAAAGAAAGCAGACACTGTATCAATGGCCCACATTTTAATTTTTTTTATAAGGTTTTCAATTTGTGACCCATAGTTGTCAGAAATGAAATGAAAATTGAAACTATCTGAGTGCAAGGATAACTTAATGATGGAGTTTGTCATTAAAAAGGAAAATGTGTTTTTCAATTACTTTGCACATTATTTGCACAATTAAAAAATGGAATGTGATTTTGCTGCCTAATAGTGCATGTGCTCCATCATAAAACCTTTTAGCATCTTCCTGGCAAAATAAAACATCTACTTATAATCAGAAAAAGAAACTTCCTTAGTTTTTTTTTTTTTTAATCTGTAACTAGAGGTGAAATAGCCAAACTCCTGGCCATGAAAACTGAAAATTGGCTCATATGCAGGAAACAGAATGACTTTAAGGAGCTTTGTTAAACAGAAAAGAAACACAGTAATGAAGAGTAATTGGTATGAATCTTTCAGGACTCCATACATATTATGAGAGAGCAGCTTGTTTCCCTTATTTACTCCAGCTTCTCTACTTCTTGGTTGACATCTTTTTATTAAGCCTGATCTTATTTGGTTGGGAGAGTGGATGACACTCTAATTACTAATCAGAGTTAATGTTTAGTTTTCTCTATCAAATCAATCAGGGAAATGCTTTGAAAGATATATATTCACCCATTCACTTAACTCTTTGGCATTCCCGGGCATGCAGACACTTGGGAACACAAGACTACTGTGGATGATATATAGTACAAATCATAAATGACCACACCGTAATTATTGCTTATATTACTACCTGCTATAGAATGCTTTTACTTCTGTTAATATCAAAGTTTAAATATTTATATAATTATTTCATATCTGATTTTGCCATTGCACCTCAGGGAAGTACTGCACTGATAGATAAAATTGTATAATTTAGCAGTGAAAACAGGGTCAGTCAGATTCTAACAAGGCAAGCTTTTCATTTAGTTGCTCTTCTTAAGACATTATGAGTAGATACTAATCATTGGTTCAATGATCCACTTTATTCTCTAAAATCTAACATCACAAATTAGAATTTAGATGGAAAACTACAAAATTAAAAGTTTAATAGTTTGCATTTACTATCAGCATTAGGGGTGGCATGGTGGTGCAGTGGGTAACGCTGCTGCCTTGCAGTTAGGAGACCTGAGTTCGCTTCCTAAGTCCTCCCTGCATGGAGTTTGCATGTTCTCCCTTATCCTGTGTGGGTTTTAATCCCACAGTCCAAAGACATGAAGGTTAGGTGCATTGGTGATTCTAAATTGTCCTAGGTATGTGTGAGGGCTGGTGCCATGCCCAGGGTTTGTTTCCTGCCTTGTGCCCTGTGTTGGCTGGGATTGGCTCCAGCAGACCCCCGTGACCCTGTAGTTAGGATAGAGTGGGTTGGATAATGGATGTTAGCATTAACACTAGAATTACCAAAACCAAGAAAAAAATTGTAAATCTGGCCCACCTTAAATCCCTTTGCACCTCTCCATCAGCGTTTTTTGTCCTGCAGATGTGCCGATAAAGACAAGCAGCAAGCACCCTGCTATTCCACCCCCCCATAATTATCTTGCCTTGATTATCTGGGAGTGAGTTTTAGAGTGGAAATAATAGATCATTATTTGGAACACATGCATTTCATATGTGTTCCATTTCTACAATAATCTGTGTAAACACATTGTTAAAACAGAAACGTTTTTCATATTTTACTAATAATTGACAAAATGTTGGCATAAACTATATAATGTGTGAAGCCTGAAGTCCAAAGATCAAATAAACACTTTCACAAAAGGTTCAAAGACATTGCAACAGCTTCTGTGGTGTAATGGTAAGAATTACTGACTTGTAATCAAGAATCACCGGTTCAATCCTGACTGCCTCCTATATTTACTGTTTTCAGTAGTGAGCTGCTCTTATTGTTAATATTATACAATAAACACATACATTTGGTTTGCATCTGTAACAGCCGGTGTACATTTATAGTACTTGTAAAAGTTACCTTATTTTTCACTTTTATTCTCTTAGTCTTGATCACAATACATACTACTGCCCGACCACCAAGGGATCTGATGCTGTTACTTTTTATCTGAAACTTGGAATAACTGTAGATGTGAGTGGTGTTTTGAGGCAATGGAACTGGACATTCTCTGATCTGGATGGATAAAAGCTGACACACAAATGCTGGTTAATCTGCCCTCTTTATATCTCACTGTCACTTGATTTTTTTTTTAATTCAGTTTTATTGAGTGTTCCTGCTCACACTGAATTAGTATGCGCCTTATGGTCCTTGATGTCAAAGCCACACTGACTAAAAAAAACAGAGACACAGGTATATATGATATTTGGAATTATTCATTTTATGACCTGTATAGTACATTTCGGAAAACATTGTGGCACGGATGCAACATTATTCATATTCATTTGCATAAAATGTTGCGATTGTAATCAGTGACCGCGTGTTTTTTTTTTTTTTCCCCAACACTAACACTAGAATTACCGAAGCCTACGAAAAAATCCCATCCCCCCAGAAAAAGAAGTTGCCTTACAGTAACTTAATGACATTGGTGGTGCAATGTCAGTATTCATCCAGTTCCCAGAGGGCATCCTCAGTAATTACTCTGATTACTTAATCTTTTAAAGCCAGAGCAGCAGCAGCTCTATTTTAAAATCTTTTATGTGCCTCACACTGTCACAGAGAGTGAGCCAGGCATTCTTTATTTTAGTCACTTGTATCCTGATACTTTTCAGACTGTTAAGGCAAATTGTACCTGACAAACCATAGATATT
>JANRMT010062813.1:115888202-115931925 GCA_026402145.1 Polypterus bichir lapradei
TAGCAATAGGTATAGCTATCAGTATAAAGAATGTTTTTTAATTCCTTAACACTAGAATTACTGAAGCCTACAAAAAAACTTGTAATCCCAGCCCACCTTAAATCCCTGTTAGTCCTGGAAAGTACGCTCCACCAAACCAATGTTCCAAAAACCAACCAAACTTACTGTTATCTGCTCGAACCAACACCGACTTACTATACTTGGTGGTCCAGCGGCGTCACTAAAGCATTCGAACATTCTTAGCCAATCATGTAATACTGTGTCCGTGTTTGCCACGTTATGTTCTAACTACAGAGGCAGAGTCCCATTGCATGGTTCTAACTTGTATTGAGTCGAGGTATTGACGCAAACACCATACATATGGAGTATTGTCGCGAGCACCATACATACGGGGTATTGACGCGAACACCATGCATAACGGGGCATTGATGCGAACACCATACATACAGATAGTATCAAATTATATATAAGGATAGTAATAAAAATAGCAGCTCACCACTCAAAATTGTAACTGGTGGACCCAGGAATTGAACCAGCAACCTCTTGATTATGAGTCAGGAACTCTTACTGCTGCACCACCCATGACACTGACTTACTCTGCAGAAACTTCTTTTTCTTTATTTATATTCTTGAATTAAAGCTCACTTTTATTGTTATGCTTGTACATTTTGTGAAAGTGTTTATTTGATATTTGGACTTCAGCCTTCACACATTACACACTTCATGTCTACATTTTGTCAATTATTACTAAAACATGAAAAACATTTCAGTTTTAGCGATGTGCTTACATAGATCATTGTAGACATGGAACACACATGAAATGCATGTATTCCAAATGACGATATATTATTTACCCTCTACAATTCTAGGCATTTCTCTCCCAGATAAACCACTTGAGCACTGAGAATTTTCTTTGTGACTTGAGCTGCGGCAGTGGAGGGGGCTGGGGTAGCGGGCTGCTGCTGCTTGTGCTGATCAGCACATTTACAACACAAAAGATGGTAACGGAGAGATGTGAAGGGATTTAAGGTGGGCTGGGATTACAAGTTTTTTGGTAGGCTTCAGTAATTCTAGTGTTAAGGAATTAAAAAACATTCTTTATACTGATAGCTATACCTATTGCTATGGAAGCAATATCTATGGTTTGTCAGGTACAATTTGCCTTAACAGTCTGAAAAGTATCAGGATACAAGTGACTAAAATAAAGAATGCCTGGCTCACTCTCTGTGACAGTGTGAGGCACATAAAAGATTTTAAAATAGAGCTGCTGCTGCTCTGGCTTTAAAAGATTAAGGTAATCAGAGTAATTACTGAGGATGCCCTCTGGGAACTGGATGAATACTGACTTAAGGAGTCTCAACATCCGATGGAGGGGTTTTTGTTGAACTCTAAACTGGCCAGAGATAATCTGAAATTTCCAAAGAAGGTGCTGGGCACTTAAAAACATACCTAAACTTTTATCACTAAAACCCTCAGCAAAATAAGTATGTGGAAAATGAGAACAAAGTTATTTCAGTATAAGTGATTTGCTTTATTTTTAAGGTGCCATCAGAGAGTTCACCAAGAAGAAAAGTTAATCTACCCAAATGAAATGAATTACATGTAAGTCTTTTGCTCTAAATTGTGGAAACCTTCTAACTTTTATTTAAAACATGTTCTATTATACAACCCATTAAGATTTTTTTTATGAAATTAGCAGTGGGTGGAAGAGAGAAGATAACCCTGGATAGCGGTTTTAATTTGTCATAGATCTCACTCACATACATGCAGACAGGGAAATTTTAATGCAATATTAACTGTATCTCCAATGAGGAATTACCAATGAACCTACCCAGTATATTTTGTTAGGGAAGTGATAGAACAATGGCACAACATGTAAATGCCACACAAACAATGAATTTGAACCTAGAAGAAACCCAAAAAATATTTTTTGAATGAGGTACCTCATGAACAAGTAGTCTGTAATCCAAGTGAGAAGGGCAAATAAGTAAATAATTGACTTCAACATAGAAAAAAATGGGTTATGATGCAGGGATTTTTTATGATGCAACAAGTGAATGTACAGCATTTGCATACTTATGCTAGATTTTGCTATTGTATACTCCGAAAAAGTAAGTGTGTCTTTCCCTTTCATCTATATCCCAGTGTGCCATTGTGCTTATTGGGCCATATTGTTAAGGAAAAGTTGTCTATTTGCCTTTTGAAGTAGATCTCAAAATCATCTCCCTAATTTTTAATGATGTGGTTCAAATTTAAGTCACCTGAATTACTTATATTCCAAGATGAGCGCCACAATGGTAAAATGGCTAGGATTAGCAAATTTAGTTTGTACTAAACTCTGGAATAAATTCTTCTTCTCCTTTAAGCTGCTCCCGTTAGGGGTTGCCACAGCGGATCATCTTTTTCCATACCTTTCTGTCCTCTGCATCTTGCTCTGTTAATAAACTCAGGAATAAATGCACTGTCAAAATGTAACACTGTACATGTGACAGTGCGGGTCCTGCTCCATGCTCCCTCTTCTCTTCTGGGAGCTCTTGAACTCAACACCGTCGATAATGTAACTGGATGAACTGTGTAAATGGGAACAAATCAACTCAGCGCAAGGGGATGGTGGAAATATGTTTTTATTAAAACAAAAAACAAATCCAAAACAGTGTTGATAGTGCAGTGAACCAAACGTTAATAAATAAATCCATTAAAAGCAGCGAAGTGGAGGTTAAAATGTCAATAAATAATTCCTTTAAAAACAAGGTTAAAATACTGCCAGGAGTGCTTAAAACGTTCCATTCCCTAGTCCTTCCCTCTTCAAACTGACGCTTATCCTTCCTAGGTCTTGCAGCACAGAGAGACGTACACCAACAGATGCAGACATCCATTACACCTGGCATGTGTCCCTACCACCTGATCCACGGCGTTCCTCAGGGAGCTGGCTGACCCAGCTCCTGGTCCCACCACTGCCAATCCAGGCTCCTCCTGGCGAAAGAACAACATCCTCACACTGCTGCCAATCCAGGCTCCACCTGGCAAGAAGACATCTGGGAGGAGCAGCGATTAGGAGGAGTGATCCTTCTCCTCCTCCTCCTCCTCCTGAGGCAACATCCCCATCCACCAGTTTACTCCAACTCCTCCCTTTCCTTCTGTCTATTAACATCCCTTCAGGGTTTTCTCTCTTTTTCCTTTCTTTATTTTCCCCATAATCTTCTATGCTGGCCCGTACTTAAACAGCTCCATGGACACAGCGGCTCAATCATGCGCTGCAAGAAGCCAATGAGAAAGATTGCACCCTCACATGCAGGTGCGACTCACTCCAATTACCTCTTCAACTCCCCACGGATGCACGAGCACACCCAAGAAAACTGAAATGGCCAAATGGAATTATTTTAAAAACTGTCATTCTTTTGGAGCCGAGGACCCGCTATAAGTCTTCCGCAAAAGTGCACTGCATTACTAATCTAATAACTAACCTCAATGCATGTAAAAAATCTAGGCAGTGCGGCATAAATATGAATAATTTAATTACAATTACATCTTTAGATGAACAATGTATTAAATCTATAAAAACAGATTATAGATTAAATAAAAAATACGCACAGAGCAGTGCTAATAAAAATAACTTAATTTATATCTTGAATTCCCATAACGCACATAAAATTCAGCTCTGCTCTTCTGAAACATTAAATATGGCTGTTTTAATCGAATCTGCGCCTCCGAAATACAGCTTTACTTGTGCGGATCGCCAAAGAAAGAGAGGCGGCGGTTTAGCAAACATTTACTCTAGTCAATTAAAGTGTAAAGATGTTTGTTTTGGTAAATTCAAGTCCTTTGAGTATCTTGCCATTGCTATTCATGGAGTTTCTTAGTTCTTAGTCTTATCCATGTATAGACTTCCTAAATACAATGCGTCTTTCTTTGAGGAATTCTCAGACTTGGTGTCAATTATAATTACGAACTATGACATGCTCCTAATAGTTAGTGACTTTAACTTAAATATCGATAAACAATGTGACCAAAAAGTGAAAGAATTTATGAACCCCCTGGACTCTTTTGATTTGAGACAGCTTGTTAATCAGCTTAAACATACAGCAGGTCATACGTTAGATTTAGTAATTACTAAAGGACTGAAAGTTGATGTGAAGCAGATCATTGATATTGGTCTATCAGACCATTTTCTTTTACTATTTAATATAGAAATAATGATAGAAAACATTCACGAGAAGCATATTGTTAAAAAACGCTTCTTTGATTCATCAGCAGTTTCAAAATTTACAAACATTCTAAGCAACCAGTCCGTTTGTAGTGTTAACTACAATAGCGAGGATAATGTAAATAATAAGGTGGAAAAATGTAATACTAAGGTAAGAAATGCTGCTGACATAGTTGCACCTGAAAAGACAGTTAAAAAAATCTTCTAGCATTGTTATACCATGGAAGACCCAAACATTGTCTGATTTAAAGAGAACATGCTGTAGAGCTGAGTGTAAATGGAGAAAAACTAAACTAACTATCCACTATGAGATATTGAAGGTTAAAATAACAGAATACAATAACACAGTCCATCTTGAGAGGCACTGCTATTTCTCTAGAATTATAAAAAAACAATGCTAGTAATCCCAGAGTCTTGTTCTCTATGATTGATCGTCTGCTAAACCCAGGTCACTCAATGGAATGCCTCCAGAATACTTCCAGTGAAACTTGTGAGGCTATTGCTGTATTTTTCAATCAAAAAATTAATGATATTAGAAATAATATAGTATATATCCCCAACACTGTGCATCCTCTTAAGCCCCATTACTCCGTTGTAAACAAATTAAATTCTTTCACCAGGATAGATTTACCTGATTTATATAAAATAGTTTCTCAACTGAGACCCTCTACCTGCGTCCTTGACCCAATACCAACAAGTTTTTTCAAAGTATCAGGCGTGCTAATTGATAGTACTCTTGACATAGTAAACTCATTATTAGATATGGAGGTCTTCCCAGACTCTCTTAAAACTGCTATAGTTAAACCCCTACTCAAGAAAAATAATCTCGACTCCTCTGCTTTTAAAATTTTTAGACCTATTTCTAACCTGCCTTTCTTAACTAAAATTCTAGAGAAGGCAGTCATTATGCAGCTAAATGATCACCTCAATAAACATGCTATTCTTGATAAGTTTCAGTCGGGTTTCAGAACAAATCACAGTACAGAAACTGCATTTGTTAAAGAACTAAATGACTTGCGGGTAAATGCAGACAGAGGCCATTTATCTGTTCTCATCCTCTTAGATCTGAGTGCCGCATTTGATACCATTGATCACAATATTGTTAAAAATTGCCTTAGTCAGTGGGTGGGCCTCTCTGGCAGTGTCTTAAATTGGTTTGAATCCTACCTGGCAGGTAGAAAATTCTTGTTAGTTGTGGTAATTATACTTCAAAGACACATGATATTCTATATGGTGTTCCAGAAGGCTCTGTCCTGGGTCTGCTGCTCTTTTCGATTTACATGTTTCCGTTAGGTCAGATTATCTCGGGGCATAATGTGAACTACCACAGCTATGCTGATGACATGCAACTGTAGTTATCAATAGCACCTGATTAACTCGACTCTGTTGTTTCACTAACACAATATCTTACTTGTGTTTCTGAGTGGATGAGTAGTAATTTTCTCAAGCTAAATAAAGATAAAACTGAAATTTTAGTGATTGGAAATAATGGATATAATGATTAGAAATAAACTTGATGCATTAGGATTAAAAGTCAAGATGGAGGTACAGAATTTAGAGGTAACTGTGACCTGAATTTTAAATCACATATTAATCAGATTACTGGGACAGCATTTTTTCACTTAAAAAATATAGCAAAAGTTAGACCTCTTACAGTGGTGTGAAAAACTATTTGCCCCCTTCCTGATTTCTTATTCTTTTGCATGTTTGTCACACAAAATGTTGCTGATCATCAAACACATGTAACCATTAGTCAAATATAACACAAGTAAACACAAAATGCAGTTTTTAAATGATGGTTTTTATTATTTAGGGAGAAAAAAAATCTAAAACTACATGGCCCTGTGTGAAAAAGTAATTGCCCCCTTGTTAAAAAATAACCTAACTGTGGTGTATCACACCTGAGTTCAATTTCCGTAGCCACCCCCAGGCCTGATTACTGCCACACCTGTTTCAATCAAGAAATCACTTAAATAGGAGCTGCCTGACACAGAGAAGTAGACCAAAAGCACCTCAAAAGCTAGACATCATGCCAAAATTCAAAGAAATTCAGGAACAAATGAGAACAGAAGTAATTGAGATCTATCAGTCTGGTAAAGGTTATAAAGCCATTTCTAAAGCTTTGGGACTCCAGCGAACCACAGTGAGAGCCATTATCCACAAATGGCAAAAACATGGAACAGTGGTGAACCTTCCCAGGAGTGGCCGGCCGACCAAAATTACCCCAAGAGCGCAGAGACGACTCATCCGAGAGGTCACAAAAGACCCCAGGACAACGTCTAAAGAACTGCAGGCCTCACTTGCCTCAATTAAGGTCATTGTTCACGACTCCACCATAAGAAAGAGACTGGGCAAAAACGGCCTGCATGGCAGATTTCCAAGACGCAAACCACTGTTAAGCAAAAAGAACATTAGGGCTTATCTCAATTTTGCTAAGAAACATCTCAATGATTGCCAAGACTTTTGGGAAAATACCTTGTGGACTGATGAGACAAAAGTTGAACTTTTTGGAAGGCAAATGTCCCGTTACATCTGGCGTAAAAGGAACACAGCATTTCAGAAAAAGAACATCATACCAACAGTAAAATATGGTGGTGGTAGTGTGATGGTCTGGGGTTGTTTTGCTGCTTCAGGACCTGGAAGGCTTGCTGTGATAGATGGAACCATGAATTCTACTGTCTACCAAAAAATCCTGAAGGAGAATTTCCGGCCATCTGTTCGTCAACTCAAGCTGAAGCGATCTTGGGTGCTGCAACAGGACAATGACCCAAAACACACCTGCAAATCCACCTCTGAATGGCTGAAGAAAAACAAAATGAAGACTTTGGAGTGGCCTAGTCAAAGTCCTGACCTGAATCCAATTGAGATGCTATGGCATGACCTTAAAAAGGCGGTTAATGCTAGAAAACCCTCAAATAAAGCTGAATTACAACAATTCTGCAAAGATGAGTGGGCCAAAATTCCTCCAGAGCACTGTAAAAGACTCATTGCAAGTTATCGCAAACGCTTGATTGCAGTTATTGCTGCTAAGGGTGGCCCAACCAGTTATTAGGTTCAGGGGGCAATTACTTTTTCACACAGGGCCATGTAAGTTTGGATTTTTTTTCTCCCTAAATAATAAAAACCATCATTTTGTGTTTACTTGTGTTATATTTGACTAATGGTTAAATGTGTTTGATGATCAGAAACATTTTGTGTGACAAACATGCAAAAGAATAAGAAATCAGGAAGGGGGCAAATAGTTTTTCACACCACTGTATATCATTGAAAGATGCTGAGGAATTAGTTCATGCTTTTGTTTTCAGTCGACTAGATTACTATAACGCACTCCTCTCCTACCCAAAAAAGACATAAATTGACTTCAACTAGTGCAGAATGCAGCTGCTAGAATCCTAACTAGGAAAAGAAAATCAGAGCACATTTCTCCAGTTTTGATGTCACTACAATGGTTACCTATGTCATTCAGAATTGACTTTAAAATACTGCTTATAGTTTAAAAAGCCTTAAAGAATCTCACTCCATCTTATATATTGGAGTGTCTGGCATCTTATATTCCAAATCGTAACCTTAGATCTTCAAATTAGTGTCTGCTTAGAATTCCAAAAGCTAAACTTAAAAGAAGTGGTGAGGCGGCCTTCTGCTGTTATGCACCTAAAATCTGGAATAGCCTGCCAATAGGAATTCACCAGGCTGATACAGTGGAGCACTTTAAAAAACCGCTAAAAGCACATTACTTTAACATGGCTTTCTCATAACTTCATTTTAATTTAATCCTGATGCTCTGCTCTGAATTAATTATCATTACTATTTATGGAGGCTCCAAAATCCATACTAACCCCTACTCTCTCTTCTGTTCTTTTTCCGGTTTTCTGTGGTGGCGACCTGCACCACCACCACCTAATCAAAGCACCATGATGTCCCTACATTGATGGATTAAAGGCCAGAAGTCCACGTGAGCGTCATCATCAAGTCCTTCCATGAGAACCCTGAATACAATGACGACTGATCATTTATGTTAGGTAGAATGCCTAGAGGGGGCTGGGTTGTCTCATGGCTTGGAACCCCTGTAGATTTTATTTTTTCTCCAGCCATCTGGAGTTCTTTTTTGTTTTTTCTGTCCTCCCTGGCCATTGAATCTTACTTTTATTCTATGTTAATTAGTGTTCTCTGATTTTAATTCTTAGTTTGTCTTGTTTCTCTTTCTTCATCATGTAAAGCACTTTGAGCTACATTATTTGTATGAAAATGTGCTATATATATAAATTTTGTTGTTGTTATATCACATGTACATATATGCTCAGTTTAGAACTCCTGATGCTCCTGTTCAGGTTGCATTATTGTTAAATTATTTTTAAGCTTCCATGTTATTACTGTATGTAATATGATTCCTATATTTCAAAATTCATGTAGAGTAAAATTATTTCCTAAGGAATGGTATTGTGCATCAAGAATAACCAGTAAATTACTGTAGTTTATGATTCATATGTTGGGCCAATTGATGAGCTCTCAAGTCATCTCCAAGCCCAGGCAATTAGCAATCAAGTCCTAACTACACCCAAAATTACCTATTAGGAAAATTAAAACTGCATAACCATGAATAACGGTTGTTTGCCTACATAGGCTAACTGCAATTCAATTAAATCACTTGTGCCACAACTAGCTAACCATTTGACTCATACTCCTGTTCTCCTTCAGCCATTTCTCATACCTTTTGATCTCATCCACCTCCTTGCCTTCTACACACCATATTCTATATCCCCAAATAAATGTTCAGTGGCTTTTTAATGAATGACCTTGCATAATCTGAAAAGATGGGTCAGTCATAGTCGTAGAGCAAGGAGAACATCTGATTAGTTTTCATGATGTCACTTTTTGGTTTCTATTCTGTGAAGGTTATAAATGGATGTAAAATACTATATTAACTAAGAATGGAAACATAACAATAAAGAAGAAAGGAAAAAGGCATTCTATATAATAAATACAACATATATATTACTTGTCTTTTATATGTGCTTGAATGTTTGCCTACATTTACTTGTGTGTACTTTGATTATGCATGGTTTACAATATACCTTTCTGCATTTGGTATACTTTAACTGATTTTATAATGATTTCTGGATAAGAAAGGTTCAATGAGGACATATTTATAATTGTTAATAATTGTTAGATTGAGACTGGAATAAATGAGCCAAAGCTGTTTATAATATTTAAAACTTACCATATTAAAACCATTCATATTTTATGACAGAGGCACACTCTCATAAAAAAGTTAGTGCAATTATTCTTTAGTTTTATAGAGATATTTTTTCTGTTCTCCGAGGAGTAGAAAGTTTCTGGTGTTTACTGTTTTTAACAGAGCATAA
This sequence comes from Polypterus bichir lapradei, assembly GCA_026402145.1. Classification (NCBI taxonomy): domain Eukaryota; kingdom Metazoa; phylum Chordata; class Cladistia; order Polypteriformes; family Polypteridae; genus Polypterus; species Polypterus bichir. The sequence goes on from JANRMT010062813.1 coordinate 115,897,770, forward strand.
TTCTAATTTAGCTAGTGCCCCCATGACGTATACACCAATAAAATTAAATTTAGACGAACGTAAGTAGTATGAAAAAAAAAGAATTTAAGAAAGAAAAACACAGCAGCTGATTTTAGTAAAAACATTCATTTTCTGAGCATAGAAAAAAAGCTAGCAAAGAGGAACTTCAGCATACACATAAAAGAAGATAATTACAGAAATTAATTCCGTAGTATGAACTAAGGTTAGTGAGCTAAAACATTTAACTAATATATTTAAAAATATTACAAGTCTCTATGTTTTGGAATGCAATGAAGGATGATCTAATGCAAGCAAATTCCTTAGATGTCATAGGTTAATATGCTACAAACAGAACTGTAAACCATTGAGGATCTTTGAAATACAGGATACTATTATTTTTTCATAGATTGGAAGCTGCATGTCCAGGCAAATGTCACTGAAATTGTACAAAATTGTGTCACTTAAATTACCCTTCATAATGCTGCTTTTATGAAGATGTTAGAAAAGACATTTTACGAAATTGTGTGCACATTGTGACAGCGACTGGTTTTCCAAATAAAAACGAAAGGACCTTCAGTGCGCCATTCACAGACTAATTTCATCACTTAACAAAAAAACATTAAAGTCCAGATGTAAGTTTTAAATAAAAAAATAGCAAAGATGCCACCAGGCATAATATATTCATAATATATTCAGATCAAAGTAAATTGATCAGTATGTAATATATCACTACACTACTTGTAGTTCCTGGGATTGTGTTATGTTTGGATGCAGAAAAAGCTTTGAGAGGAAATGGCATAACTTGTTTTTCTACAATGCAAATTCACATTTGGACTAATATGTGTGTTTGAATCAAATGACCATATTCTACCCCAGCACCTCTATTATGCTAATAATATAAACTGTGATTATTTTACATTAAAACTTGCAACCAGACAGAGAGGTCCTCTATTGCCAGTGTTTTTGCAATTGTTATAGAACCCATAGATAAAGGAGATTATGCTGAAAATATGGAATTGAACGTCACCAATGCCAATTGTATTGAATACATTGGAAGAATCTTACAGGATCTCTGGGCTCTAAATTAAACATGGGAAAGAGTATACTGTTTCAATCAAATCTCTTACACATCAGATTGAATTAATTCACTTTTTGTTGATTGTCCTGGAACAGTTGAGATATCAAGTTACAAAGAAGTGTAAGAATCTATTCAATTTAATTTGTAATTTGTAATTTTGTCATTTGTATTGGTCATTTCTGTAGTTATCTTTAACTGGGAGAATTACTATTGCTAAAATTAATGTTTTCCAAAAATCATTTACTGTGTTTTTCCCAGCATTTTTATATATACTAATGTGAACTAGTATTCATGTCATAGTCATTGTTTGGTATCGAGACCTTTAGTGACCTCTGTATTAACTGTGTATGTCCATCCATCCATCCATCCATCATCAGACCCGCTATATCCTAACTACAGGGTCACGGAGGTCTGCTGGAGCCAATCCCAGCCAACACAGGACACAAGGCAGGAAACAAATCCTGGGCAGGGCATTAGTCCACTGCAGGGCACACACACACACACACACACACACACGCACACACACACCAAACACACACTAGGGACAATTTAGAATCTCCAATGCACCTAACCTGCATGTCTTTGGACTGTGAACTATGTATGTGTATCTTAAAATTAGCAGTGAGTATAATATAGACTTTAAGAAAACACACTTTTTTTCTGTACAATATAAAAAGAAAAAACTGCCCAATATTTCCTAATCTGTCATTAATATTTGTGCCAGAATATGTTTAATCTAGTAATTATTAATATATCTACAGATTTTATTAACAAGTTTCATGGTGCACACTCTTAATAAACAATTGTAAAGGGATCTCTCTATTAATAACTCAGACAAGGAATGTTACTCAATTATTCATAATATACACAACTGAGTTGTGTAATTAATCTTAACATTGTGTATTGCACACACCCAACAAAATTAAAATTATATAAAATGTCGCAGAACTATGGACAATGTTACTATGCACTGCAATTTTGGGTAATATATTTTGGAAATATCCCAAACTAAGTCCATTCATGGGAATAACATCTGCTTGTTTGTCATATAGCATTGGGCTCACCATACTTATGATCCACTAATACGTAGCATTATTTGGAGTAAAACCAAATGGTGAAAGATTGTGTAATGAATAATCTACTGTGATGTTCTATGCTGCACTGCTTGTGTGTTGATTACTTTGCTTCTTTAGGATAATCCTAACACATCACTTTACAACTCATTTTAAAATAAGTCTAGGAAAAAAACTTTTTTTTTCTTTTATAAAGAAAAATTATGCAACAATTCATTAATGTTTTCACTAAAATGGTCTTCCAGACCCAAGTCTCTCTTTTGCATCAGAACTTTAGAGTGACTAGGCTGATTTCAGGGTTACAAGGGATGAATTATGAGCTAAGATTAAAAGAGCAGTTTAAGCAAAAGAAGACTAAGAAGAGACCTGATTGAAGTGTTTAAAATTATGAAAGGAATTAATGAAATGGATCAAGACAATTATTTTAAAATTATTTCATCAAGAACACAGGGACATAGTTGGAAACTATGCTAAGAGTAAATTTTGCACAAACTTTACAGTTTTTCTTCACACAGAGAATCATAGACACTTGGAGTAAGCTACCTCATAGTGTGGAAGACAGTAAGACTTTAGGATCTTTCAAAACTAGACTTTGATGTTATTTTAAAAGAATTAAGTGGATAGGACTGACAAGCTTTGTTGGGCTGAATGGCCTGTTCTCCCCTAGATTGTTCTAATGTATGTTTGGTGTCAGGTGTGTGTGGCCGCCTTGCGATAGACTAGCACCAGAGTCCAGGGTTTGTTCCTGCCTTGCACCCTAGGCTAGTTGGGATAAGCTCCAGTACATCCTGTGACCCTTGTTTCAGAATTAAGTGGTTGAAAAATGACATGACACTGTGGTTGTTCAGTACCTTTGCTCACCGAGTAATCCAAATAGCTGGCCTGAATCTGTCCGAAAATAATTTCTTAGCATTAGCATCTCCTCATGGGATTTTGGTTCATATGGCTTACTGAAAGAGGCAGGGGTTGGGTATTACATGTTCACTAGGATTTTAATGTACAGTATGTTGCATTTTATACTCTTGATTGAATCATTTTGCTTGTTGTGGGTGATTTTTAAGTTTAATAAAAGAGAAACATTTAAAATGAAAAGGAAATAGCAAATGAAATGAGCAAGTGTTTCTAAAAAAAGATAACAATGGAATGCCCCATGCCAAAGTAAAAACAAGTTCTGAGTTATTAGAATTTAAAAAAGAATAGTGAGATGAGCTTCAAGTTCTTGATACTTGAAAGACTAATAAAAACCCTGAACATGATTGGATTTTACTGCATGTAGTAAAACATATGAAAGACGTCAAATGTAATCCCTTATTAGGTATATTTGAGTAGTCACTTGAGAAATAGAATAATAGGGGGGACTGGGATGTTGCAAAACTGACTCCAGTCTTCAAGAAGAGTGCAAACTGGATCCTGGTGATTACTGACCAATAAGAAATGGAAATGTACCTATACAAAAATAATATATGGAAATAAAAGCCTTTGATATGGTCCCATACTGAAGATTAAAGCATAAGAGATAACCTACATTATGTCTTTTCATAGATGCAGAAGGGCCACAGGTTAACAACAGGTGTTGTCATATTTTATTCAATATAGCAAGAATAATAACTGCATGTTCCACAAAAACAAAAAGAACCACATGTTAATTGAACCCCTTACTGGCCTGCATTTTCTTTTTTTATCCTGTAGTTTGACCTTTGTGGACGAAGACTTCAGACCAGACAGCAAGTGTGGTTATAAAGCAGCTTTATTTTGCAGAGTCACAGTGAGAAGAGTTTCAGAAAAGCAGACAATCAATAATACATGACAGCGTCAGGGCTCTTCTGAACCCCGTCTGTTGGGTGGGGCAAGTTTTTATACCCCTAGAATGCATGATTTAATATCATTATGAAATGTAACAGTTGACACTTTTATTATACACAATCCTTGAGCCCCTTCAACGCCCCTTGTAAAACTTGATTTCTTGGCCCCATTTGTTATGGCATTCAGATGTAAACTAAGGGAAAACGTGATAAGGCAGACTCATGTGTGGAATACTCAGACCTTGAGTCCTTTGGACAAATATTTTTCTGTTTTGCTCAGCAAAGCATGCTTTTATATCAGACATGAATTAGTACAAGGGAACGAAGAGAACATTCGTCTTCCACATTCCCCCCTTTTGAGCAAACAAAAAATATTTGATCAGGGGAGAGTTGAGTGGGAAAGGGTAGGAGAGGGGGATGGAGTGGGCGGAGGAGTGTGGGGTGGTTGTGCTGATCTGAAGCATTTTTTCTTCGTGTAAAAAGTAAGCCTTTGCCATAGAGGCAGTAAAATACTTGGATACAGTGTATCTTATCAAGGGAACAATACAGCAAGCTACAAGCAGGAGAATGATAAAATCAACTGTAAGAGAGATGAAAACTGAATTAAGCCATTTAACCAGGTTGAGTGGAGGTGTGTTCTGATTCAGGACCCACAACAGTGGCTAAAGCTAAACTAAATGAGCCACCAGAAACCTACAAACAGGAACAAAGCACAAGAAGTCCCCGGCGACTTGAAAATAAATCACCCTAAAATGTCCAAATATTGCTGTTCGTATAGCTGAAAGTGCATACATTTTTACTATTATGTTCTAGAAAATAATCTATAGGAAGAACAAAATCCAGCTTTCTTTCAAGCCGTGCTTTATATAGCATCTTTCATATATTTATCAGTCCATCCATTTTCTAACCCGCTTGAGTTCAGGGTCATGGTCAGCTGGCACCTATCAAAGTTGTGGGCACTGGAACCCTTGAACTGGATGCCATCCTATCACAGGGCACACTCGTTCACATGTCCATAAAGAAACACCAGGCAAAAGTAAATTATCCAGTTAACCCAGTTTTTACATCTTCAGGATATGGCAGCAAACAAGAATACCACAATCAAGGGTGCCATCTTTTGCAATGTGAGACGTGAATCCAAGCAGGCAGTCCCTCAACTTTAACAGCGTGTGGTGTCGACAGCAGAACTTGGAACAGTCCTCTCCACCGACGGTGATGCCAATGTTTCCTTCGAGTATCTCTCACCAAAATCCAGGTTCCTAACGGAATCGGGGAGTCCTTTGATGGAGGACTAGTTCTCCAGGCCTGATTCACCTGCTCGTGGACTTCCTTCAGAGAAGCTCGGAGACCTGTAAGATGGGAAAGAAGATCATTGTCCACAGTATGCAGTGTAACATTACCTATCACCATGCCGACTGGCATGGGCCGTCCGGTCAGAATTTCGAATGGCGACAGCCCTAACTGCCGATGTGTTCTTCCCCTTAATCCCATCAGGGCCAGGGGTAGAGCATCAGGCCAAGTTAAATTTGTTTGCTCACAGATTTTAGCCAATTTAGATTTCAAGGTACTATTGCATCTCTCTACTATACCGCCACTTTGAGGATGGTATTTGCAATAATGATGTACATTTATCTGGAGCCAAGTAGTCAATTCATTAATTACAGAATTCACAAAATGACTACCATTATCAGTCTGCAATTTCTGTGGTATTCCCCATCTTGGAAGGATTTCCTTTATCAAAGCTTTTGCCACAGTTTTGGCATCTGCATGTTTGGAAGGGAAAGCTTCCACCCATCGGGAGAACACATCAACAATTACTAAACAGTATCGGTACCCCTTTGATGGTATTAATTCAATGAAGTCCATTTGAAGGTGTTCGAATGGACCCATTGGGTTAGGTGTAATGGCGGGACTTACCTGGGTGCCCTTTCCTACATTAAACTTTTGACATAATGCACAGCACCTGCAGAACTGCTCTGTATATGTAGAGAAACCTACAGCTTCCCAATGTTTTTCAACATCCTTTCCAGCGTGATCCAGGCCATGTGCAATTTTTGCCACACCTGGAAAAGAAGCTTTAGGAAGGAAAGGTTTGTTAGTTTGCTTATGGGTCCAGACTCCATCAGAGAGGGACCCTTCTTTGGACCATTTTCTCTTCTCTGTGTCCGTGGCTGCACTCTGTAAAGAAATAATTTGATTATCAGTGTTCTGGTCATTTCTTTGTTGGAATAAAGAGATTGGTGTGTTATTATACGCAGCCCGTTTAGCAAAATGATCAGCTAATTCGTTTCCTTTGCTGACAGGATCCTGTTTTCCTGTGTGAGCTTGACATTTAACGATCGCTAGCTTTGATGGTTTAGTTATGGCCTCTAAGAGGGATTCTATTAGTTTTTGATGCTGAATGGACTTGCCAGTACTGGTCTTGAATCCCCTGAGTTTCCATAATGCCCCATGATCATGGCAGACTCCAAAAGCATATCTAGAATCAGTATAGATAGTTACAATTTTTCCCTCTGACAACTGACAAGCTCGGGTGAGAGCTATCAACTCAGCTGCCTGCGCGCTTAAACTTGAAGAAATTTGGTTTGCTTCCAGCAGGTGGTCACCTTTGACCACTGCAGAGCTGGTTGAAGGTGTTCCATTTTCCAATCGTAAAGAACATCCATCCACAAAAATTATCTCCCCTGTTCCTAAGGGTGTTTCCTGTAGGTCTGGTCTAGGTTTTATAACCTTAGTTATTTCGTCATGACAGCTGTGGGGCTCCCCTTCCTCTTCAGTTGGAAGAAGTGTAGCTGGATTTAAGGTGGAGCACCTTTCTATGTACAGAGTATATTTTGATAGTGTATTGCCCTAGCAGTAGTGAGATGTGAGGTTTTAGCCTGTACTAAAATGGAGTGTATGGTGTGAGGCACTTTTACCACTAGGGGGCTCATGAGCACTATATCTGTACTGGCTAGCACGGCCACTGTTGTGGCTGCTACAGCTCTGAGACAGGTTGGAAGTCCCGCAGCCACTGGATCCAATTTTTTCGAAAAATAGGCTATTGGCCTTTGTTTTTCTCCATGGAGTTGTGTAAGAACTGCATTCATATATTTCCCCCTTTTCGTCCACGAACAGAGTGAATGGACGAGAATAGTCAGGGAGTTTCTAACGCTGGCGCAGAACAGTAGTGCACTTTTTAAGTCACACAGAGCCTTCTCAGCCTGATCATTCTATGCCACCTGACCAGAAAGGGGGAGATCAGGGGTGTTCGCTAAAGTTTGCAAAGGCTGTGCTCTTTCAGTGAAGTTTAAAATCCATTGCTGGCAGTATCCTAGAATGCCTAATACAGACATAACCTGTTGCTTTGTAACAGGTCTAGGAAGATTTTGAATGGTGTTTATACGGTCGCTAGAGAGAGAGAGCTCTTGTTTCACAAGAAATGTCATGACCTAAATATTTCCCAGTTGTTTGAACTAACTGCAGTTTTGTTTTAGAAACATTATGGCCATTTTCTGCTAAAAATAATAACAATTTCTGAGTATCATGTGCACAATCTTCTTCCGTAGTACTACACAACATTATATCATCTACATACTGTATCAATACACTGTCTTTATCTGGCCAAATACCTTCTAAATTTTGAGCAAGAGCTTGTCCAAATACACAAGGGGCTTCAGTATATCCCTGAGGCATAACGGTCCATGTCTAACGGCGGCTTTGGAAAGTAAAGGCAAACCAGAATTGAGAGTCGGGGTGCACAGGAATAGAAAAGTAAGCGTTAGCAAGGTCAATAACAGAGAAATAACGGGCGGACAGGGGTATCGTAGAAAGAATAGTGGAAGGATTAGGAACAATGGGTGCCCTAGGAAAAACTGCAGAATTAACTTGTCGAAGATCTTAAACAAAACGCCATGAACCATCAGCCTTTTTAACAGGTAAAATGGGGGAGTTGACTGGAGAGTATTTAATTAGAATGATTGCTCCACGTTTCACGAGATCGGAATGTATGGCGGAGATGCCAGCCTCTGCTTCTGGAGACAGAGGATACTGGGCGCGATGTAGGCGGAAGGAGGATTTTGGGTAAATCACCAGTGGCTCACAGTGTGCTATCCTTCCATAATCATTTTTCCCCTGGGACCAGAGTGCATCGGGAAGTGAGGAAAGCCAAGAGGGATATGAAGTCTGTAATGAAAATGTGGAGAGGGTGGGATGGCATAATGAACGGATTACTGGAAGGTCATCTTGAAATAAAACCTTAGTTATCAAATGATCTGAAGTATCAAAAATACCCGGAGCAGCATGTAGCCAGTCCGTCCTATCAAAAAATTGTTCCAGCCATTCTCCAATTTCGCCCCAGTGAACGGTGCTAGATTTGGCTAAGGAAACATGGGGAGCCGAACCTCCTAAATAGAAAACGCTTTGTGAATATGTAAGGTGCACCGGAGCAGCGGCTTTGGTGGATGAGAAAAAAATGCAAGGGATATGGAGGGTCTCTGAGCTAGTACCTGAAGAGAGAAAAGATTCTAACAAAGGTGTGTCCACTTCAGCAGGCAAGTACTGGGCAGTACAGTGGAGGGTGTTAGGGACTTGCAAGCGGGGAAAAAGACATGAAGGAAAAGAGTGTAGGGCTTTAAGGAGAATGGTGTGTGAGGAGATGTTCAGGGTAAAAGAGGGCTTAGTGTGGGGGGAGGTTTGGCACAGGAGTTTAGGAATAGAACAGTAAAACCCTTGTTCGGTTAGAGAAATAGAGAGGGAGAGCTTAGTCATTAGATCCCTTCCTAACAAATTAACAGGGCAGAGCTGTTTTAACAAAATCCGGTGCATCAAAGTGGAACCATTGGAATGAAGCTGAACCCGAAGAGGTTTAGACACCAGCAAAACATGTGGTTGTCCAGAAGCAGTAAGCAAAGTCACTGTATCGTTCGAGGCAGGGACCTCCTTCAGCGAAAGAGTGGAACGTGTAGCTTCAGTGTCAACAAGAAAAGCAGTTTCAGTGCCATTCACTAGCAAAGTCAAAAAAGGATCTGTGTCCGCATGGTGAGTGAGCAAAGGCAACTGAAGAGAGTGGCTGGGGGTCCCTGCGAATTCCTAGGACCAAGAAATATCCTCAGGTTCAGGTAAGGGAGGTGGGGGAGGAAACTTATGTGGGCAATTGCGGCGGAAGTGTCCCGTCTCACCGCACCCGTAACAGGTATAAGATGTAGGTGCTTGATCTGATGGGAGAGGCGGCTGAGCAGACGAAGAATTCGGATTAGGAAGCAAAAAATCTGCGACCTCTCCCCCGGCCTCGCCCCTGTCCTCGGAAAAATCCACGTCCTCCACGTCCTCGGCCACTACCTGAGGCGGCTCCGCTTGCATAATAATTCATTTGTGCCGCAATTAACTTGGTCTGGGTATTTGACTCTTTTTGCTTAGTCTGTCGTTCAGCATGTTCCGCGTGTCTTTTAACTTCATCAAAAGTGGCACTTTCCCATCCAATACAGGACGTGCGTACCTTATTTTGGATATCACTTCTGAGTCCTGACACAAAAGGAGAAACAGCTGCCTTGGCACGGTTGTCTGGGCTGTCTAAACCAGAATGGTTTTTCATCAAGTCCTGAATTCGGTGTGCCCATTCATCTACCGTCTCATCTTTCTTTTGTTTGGCAGCTGAAATAAGGGACCAGTCAGTGCCCTTTTTATATTTTGCGGCTACTGCAGTTTTCACGTGTCGTCTAGTTGCTGCACCTGTTCTACAAAGTTCAACCCACCGATTACCTTAGGATCAGGCAATTCAGACACTACGTCTCTCAGCTCTTGAATATCCCAGTTACGTTGTATCATTACAGTAGTGGGGTTATCATTTCCTGGGGGTAGTGTGGGATCATGTCGGGGGTTAGGGACCTCAATTAAAGGGCATGAAAATGTGGGTGCTAAAGGTTTTGGGGACTTAAATGGGGTAAAGTTTTCAGGGAACTTATCTTGGAGGGTCTTGCTTCTAGTACGTTGTGAAATGGAGGGCTTTTTGTGTGAGTTAGAAGAGCCTCCCATAGCCCCTAACAAGTGGCCGTCAGTCTCATCATCTGGATCCGTAAGTGAGGAGGGGTCGCACTGATATTGTTCATCAAAGAAATCATCAGTAGCTGGGGCATCGGTAACCACAGGAGACGTTGGGGCAATGATTAAATGTGGCGGTGGAAGGGGTTGTGGGTAAAGTGTTGGGGAAGAGAGAACAGGATATAAAGGGTCTTTTTTATCACTCCTCTTCCTCCTTCCTTCAGACTGGGGTCCCGAAATCAGCCTGCACTTTCTGTAAAGCTATAAGCAGCTCTTCCTTTTCCTTTCTAGTCTTAACTTCGGCAGCTAAAAGCTCATTCCGTTTCTGTGCTGCTTCCAACGTACGGTCTTTAATAACCAATTCCCATCTGTCATACATATCCACCCGATAAGGACCTCCATTACAACAACCCTGTGTATTTCTGCACAGTATTTTTCTAATTTCCTGTATCTTACTCATATCTCCGGTTCCTTCCACTGGCCATCTACCTCCACTGTCCTTATTCCACTTCCTACATGCCTTTTAAAAATCTAATCCTGTCTTCTTTTCAATGAGCTTTCTAGGGGACCCGCCTTTTGATCCCGACAGCGCACTAGGAGCTTGGTGATCCCCCGAAAATAATCCTTCTAACATTAGGATTTTAGGACCCTGAGGGGACTGTTTGACTGGCTTGCTGATTGTTTTTTCCATAGTGAGCGGCAGGATCTCAGCAGAAAAATGACTCAGCCCTCGATAAATCCCGTTCCACCCGCCGTCCGCTCCTATCCCCAGATTACAGCTTCAGGTGACTTCGTGTCCGTTTATTTGCATCAGCAGAATCCTACATCAATACGCCCCATGGAGTCCGGAATATGGAGGGTTGTACCCCGATCCCTTCATCAGATGGTTTGTATGCGTCAATCTGCCAGGGTATTGTCTCCGTCACCTTAGCCACACGTTGAGACAAGAGTATTACTAGACAGCGGATGAAAACTCGACCTCCCGTTTATTTAGACACACATTCTCTAAATACGCCCTTTCACCCCCATTCCTCTAATTATTATAGGAGCGTGCCACTCGCCCCTTTCTATTCCAGTTCACAAGGGGTGACTTGCTAACATTCACACTGTGCCGTTTTCCGTAGGGTCCCAAAGCCACTTTCCGTGAGTCCCTAGAACCCTCCTATGGTTCTGATACAGTATGCTCTCTTATTCTTTATTTTGCATATGCTTTCTATTCTTTTTTCTTTCTATATTCGTATTACTTCTGGCACACCAGTCAAACTAACGGGAATCCCCCGATCTACTCACAGTGACTCCATCCACCTGCCTGGAAATGCCCGTCAAGTCGTGCCACGTATCGGCTAGGAGGAGGTCAGGGACTCCCCACGCAGGAAACGCCCAAGGCAGGCCAGTCCTAACTTTTACCGAAGCTGGACCCGATCCGGCCGGAATCGGCTCCACTACGGTCCTCTGGACGATCCTGCTCGAGGAGTCGTCTGCCCGTCTCCTGCCCCACGTTTGGGCACCAAAAAACTGTGGACGAAGACTTCAGACCAGACAGCAAGTGTGGTTATAAAGCAGCTTTATTTTGCAGAGTTACAGTGAGAAGAGTTTCAGAAAAGCAGACAATCAATAATACATGACAGCGTCAGGGCTCTTCTGAACCCTGTCTGTTGGGTGGAGCAAGTTTTTATACCCCTAGAATGCATGATTTAATATCATTATGAAATGTAACAGTTGACACTTTTATTATACACAATTCTTGAGCCCCTTCAACGCCCCTTGTAAAACTTGATTTCTTGGCCCCGTTTGTTATGGCGTTCAGATGTAAACTAAGGGAAAACGTGATAAGGCAGACTCATGTGTGGAATGCTCAGACCTTTGGACAAATATTTTTCTGTTTTGCTCAGCAAAGCATGCTTTTACATCAGACATGAATTAGTACAAGGGAACGAAGAGAACATTCGTCTTCCACACCTTCCAACCCTTAAAAAACATCACTCAAACTGAACCTTTCTTTATACTGTATTTACAAACACAGATGAACAGTAAAAGGCACATCTCTAAATTCCTTATTTTTAACACAACCTAAAAAATGCAATATATACAAGGTTAGTCTATTAAATAATGAGACTGACACAGTAACTCACTTTTATTTATATAACAATCCTAATGCTTGTCCCTTTCAATATACTCTCCATTCACAATTACACACAGATACAGTCTTGTTTTTCACTGGTCAAAGGTGTGGACCAGATCAGTTTCTGTCAGCTGTTTCAAGACATCTGACATTTTCTTCTTTACTGAATCCATTGACTCAAAATGTGTTCCTTTAAACACTGATTTCAACTTAGGGAAAAGAAAAAAGTCACAAAGCGCCAAGTATGGCGAATATGGAGGATGTTCCAGTGTAGTAATGTGTTTGTCAGTCAAAAACTAGATCACAGAAAGTGATGTGTGAGAAGATGCATTGTCCTGATGAAGAATGAAACAATTTTTCCTCAGTTCTGGCTGTTTTTTCTGACTCTTTATCTCAGCTTTGTTAAAACTTCCTCATAATAATGCTAGTTCACTGTTGTGCCTTCCGGAACCCATTCTGCAAAAATTACACTCTTCATGTCAAAAAACACAATGAGCATGGCTTTGAATTTGGACTGGCTTTGAAGCGCTTTTTTCATTCTTGGTGATGGCAGTGTTTTCCAGTGCATTGACTGTCGTTTTGTTTCAGGATCATACTGGAAGATGCAGGTTTCGTCACAAGTGATAAGTTTTCGAAAAAGGTTCAGGTCTGCCTCACCTTGCTGCAGAATGTTGGTGCAGACTTCCTTGCGGCTCTCTTTTTTGCTGTGGTGTGAGAACCCTAGGGACCACCTTGGCACAAACTTTTTTCATATTGAGACCCTCACGCAAAATTTTATTTGTCAATGTCTATGGTTTTAGCTATCATTTGGACACTGATTAGGCAGTCCTTTTAAACCATCTGGCTAATTTTTCTACATCTTCTTCGGTTCTTGAACTGAAGATCATCCAGGGTGCTCACGTCCTTCACTGAATCTTTTGTGCCACTCAAACACACGCACACGAGACATGCAGTCTTCCCCGTAAGCCTCAGTAAGCATTTGAAAAGATTCATTTGGTGTTTTGTTCAATTTTACTAAAAATTTCAAATTGACACGTTGCTCAACTTTTAAACTTGGCATGATTCTGGCACACAAGAGGAAACACAACTGCATTAAACGGTGACTGCTAATCAAATAAATGGCAGAGAGTGTTGTCATTTGTCGTGCAGATTTGGACAGGTTTAAACCTGCATGGCAAGTGCTCATAATCAGTTCTCACTGCTTTGTTTAAGAGTTCGAAACACAGTCTTGCTATTTAATAGACCGACCTCATTATGGTTGTTTATTCATACATATCAATCCTCCCTCTGAATCAGAAACTCGGTTTCACCCAAAATTCAGAACACATTTATAAATTCTGCTTCTCAGTAGGATGAACATTTCTTTTTGGTCTATCTTCTACTGCCATTCTGGTTCAGCACTATTTTGGTCTGTCATTTTTGTCTGTCATTTTTCTCTGTGCACCTGGGGACACTGCTGGCATCTCTCTTTGATTACTCGGACAGTCTGATCATACCAGAAACTAAACTGAGATTTAGATTTTTTCTGTTATTTCAACTATGTGCTTATTTTCTGGACCACAATCTCTTACATATTACACTTCATCCAAATATGATACTGGACCAAGTGTCTTCACAATTTTCTGGATCACAATCTCTTACATATTACACTTCATCCAAATATGATACTAGACCAAGTGTCTTCACAATTGTTCCTGGCACCCACTTTCACGCTCCTCTTCCTTTAGTTCTTTACAAATACTGCTTGTGTTGTTTAAAAAGCTTGAAAACTGTCTGCACCCCAGCTTTTTTGCACTCAATTAAATGTACTAGCATCTAAAAAATTAGATTTAATTAATGACAATCTGTTTCTCTCTTCTCTTATCATGAATAGCTCTGCAGGTGTTCTGCCAGTGGTACTTTGAGAAGAAGTCCTATACGAAAATAAGAAGTTATATAAGCAGTGTTTTTAAGTCAATTGCTGATGATTTGCCTTTTCTAATGTGCTTTTCTGGCTTTGTACTAAATATTCAGTGAATGGATGTTTTACTCTATTATTCTCTACAAAAACCTGGAATATTTTAGGCAATCCGTATGCAGCAATGTCTCCTCTGACAACTTCCGCTGTTTTACTTGCTTTAGCACTTGTCATGCACTCAAGAAAAAATGTCAATCAAGACTAGAAATTTGTACTTTCTATTTTCTGCACAATCTGAACAGGAACAGTTGCTGGTAGGTTCCACTTTGCTTGACATGTATGACATTCTGAAACCATTGCTTCAATGTCTTTGTCAAGGCCTGGCCACCAGAAATAACTATGAGCATTAGCTTTCATTTTTACCACTCCTAAGTGGTATTCAAGCAGTTGCTTTTATATTGGCTTTCTGAGGGATGCTGGGATTACTACTCTAAATCTGCACATTACACAGTCACAATTGACTCACAATTAAGTGTTTCTTACCCAGCATGGCTTTAAATCCTCTGCAGTTACCCGTCTAGGCCACCCATGAAGTATATAATAGTTTACCTTTTGCAAAACTGGGTCTATTTTTGTATGTGCAGCACAAATATGGCTGAAATAGGTACAGCATCCAGGAATGACACAATGACATTACTATTACATTCCTGTTCTTCTACCTGGACTGGCAACCATGCTGCCTGGAAGGTTTGTACCTAATTTCATAATGATATGGCTATGGACTAAGCGCTAATCTCTGCAATTTAGTTTCTGCTAATGTAGGGATTCCGGTCTATGGATCCAGTCTCTTGACTAATGGCTTGTGATCAGTACACAAAATAAATTTCTGCCCTTAGATACAGTATATTCATTAAATTTTTTCATCCCAAAAATAATATTCAAAGCCTCTTTTTCAATTTGGGATTAGTCACATTCCACTTTGGATAAAGTATGTAATGTGTCTCTCATGACCAAGTGGAAAATGATATGAGAGGATTGCTCCCACTCCGTAAGGGGAAGCATCACATGCTACTGTGAGAGGTATCTTTGGAACATAATAGCATAATATTGTTGGAGACACTAGCAATTTATTTGCTCACTGGTACTATTTTGTCCAATCCAATTTCTGATCTTTTTGTAAAAGCTCCATCATTAGCTTAATTTCACTAGACAGGTTTGTAAGAAACTTGCCATAGTAATTTAACAGTGCTCAGTACAATCTAAGCTCTGTTACATTTTTAGGAATTGGTGCCTTTTCCAATGCGTTGATTTTCTCTCTTTGTGTATGCAACCCTTCAGATGACCTAGCACACCTGTTTCTGAAAAAAATTACATTTTTCTTTGTTAACCCACAAACCACACTGTTATATCCTTCTCAAAACTCTCTCCAAGTTTAATAATTGCTCCTGTGTGTCTTTTACATTGATTAAAATGTCATCTAAAAACATACACCATCAAAGTCCAGCAAAACCTGATCCAGAGTGCATTGAAAGATTGATGGTGCACTTGCTATACCATATAATGCTTTTACTCTAAACAACCCATTATGGGTGTTGTGAAGTAAGGCTTGCTCTTTTCATTTAAGCTGTGAAAGAAAAATGAACTGCTTGCAAGCTACTTAGGGTTAATAGCTCACAAAGCCGTTTTGCTATAACGGCAGGTTATTGATACAGGCGTCTGTCATAAGACAGGGTGCAGTAAGCTGACCTAAGACAATTTCTTGTTTCTTTAAAAATTTCTATTTGACACAGGAAAGATGACCTTTCCTTCTTTAGGGTATATCTGACAACTTAAAAAAAATAAGAACAGATGGCCCATTAGCGTAATAAAATAAAATACTTAAGTAAATGATATTATGCTTTTTGATTAAGTAAGGGGAAGGGGGAGGAAAAAGAAATTATAAAAAGCCAATCGAAAAATGGAACTTTGCTCTTCTGCCTTGCAACATAGAATCCAGGTACTCATCTGTGATTGAATAAAAATCTACTTGGTTGAACTATTCCTGTTTTCCTCGGGGGCTTTTCTTCCACAAAGCCAAGTTGCAAATATGCCTGTGTTAAATCTAGTTTTATAAAGTGCCTTCCTCCATCTAGTGTTGAAAACAAATCTTGAGTTTGGTCCACATCCACCCCGGGATTTATAATCACTTTATAATCACCGCAGATCTGGACAGACCAATGGCCTCATTTATAAATCTTGTGCATGAACAAAAAGAGGCTTGATGTGATGAATATGATGTATAGACTGTATTTTAATTCCCTTTTAACAGGGCCAATGCTTCGTATTTGCAATGAAGAACTTTTTTTTTTTTTTCAGCAGTTTAAGACTACCTGTTATCAATTCTCCAGAAACTGACCAACAAGTTAGAAATATCTCAACCAAACTTCATCATGCCTGCTTCATGCCTGCTATACTGAAAGCCTTTAGCCAGCTGCGGATTTGCAACATACCATACCATACCATTTTTATTTGTTGAGCGCTTAAAGACACAGCATTACAACTGACCGAAGCGCTGTACAGTTAAAACTAAAAGCAAAATATTAAAAACAAACATTAAGAGAGAATTAAAACAGAGATACTAAAAACAGGTCAAGAGACCCAATAAAATAGAGAAATAGGAAAAGGCAAGTGGAAATGAGACAGGTTAAGAATTAAAAGCCAATGTGAAGAAGTGCGTTTTTAGGCGTGATTTGAATGTGGCGACTGAAGCGGCTTGCCTAACCACTAAGGGTAGGGAAATCCAGAGCCTGGGTGCACAGACGGAGAAAGCCCTTTCACCACGAGCTTTAAAACGTGACTTGGGAACGGTTTGGAACAGCTGATCTTCGGATCTAAGAACACGAGGGGGATTGTGACAATGGAGCAAGACACTCAAATAGGCGGGGGCTAGACCGTTTAATGCTTTATAGGTTATGAGGAGTATCTTAAAATCGATTCTGAATCTAACCGGCAGCCAGTGTAGGGTTTTTAAAATCGGTGTAATGTGTTGGCTACTGCTGCTTCCAGTTAGAAGCCTTGCAGCCGCATTTTGAGCCAGTTGGAGTCTTGAAAGAGTGGCTTTACTGATACCATAAAGGCAGGAATTAGAGTAGTCGAGCCGGGACGTAATGAATGCATGGATTACTGATTCCAGGAAGTGGTTAGACAGAATAGGTTTGAGTTTGGCGATTCGCCTGAGATGGAAAAAGCAGGATTTTACTGTGCTGTTGACTTGAGCATCCATTTTCAGGACCGTATCCATTTTGATTCCAAGATTGGAGACAGACGAAGTTACTGGAATGGGAAGAGAGTCGAGGCCAAGAAGTGGGGTCTGTTTGCAGTCGGGACTAAAAACAATGACCTCGGTTTTTGAATCATTCAGGTGAAGGAAGTTTACAGCCAGCCAGTCCTTAATGTCAGATAGGCAGTCGAGGAGAGGTTTGGTGGAGTCAGTTGGCTTGAGGGAGAAATAAATTTGGCAGTCATCAGCATATAGGTGATATGAAATTGCATGTTTTCTAAAAATTGCACCTAAAGGCAGGATGTAGATTGAAAAAAAGTAGTGGCCCTAAAATGGTACCCTGGGGGACCCCACATGGGAGTGGGAGTGATTCAGATGAAAAATCGTCTAGCATGACTCTGAGAGTCCTGTTGCAGAAATATGACCTGAACCAGTCGAGGGCTAAGCAAGATACACCAGCCCAGGATTATTCGAGTCGGGAGATCATGATGTCGTGGTCGATTGTGTCAAAGGCAGCAGATAAGTCGAGAAGAACCATAATCACGTGGAGTCCTGAGTCCAATGCCAAAAGGACGTCATTTAGGACACGTAAATGCGCGTTTTCTGTGCTGTGTTGGGGCCTAAAGCCTGACTGAAAAAGGTCCATTACCTGATGGTCCTGTAGGTGATGAGTTAATTGCTCATAAACTACTTTTTCGAATATTTTTGGCAAGAAAGGTAGTTTGGAGATTGGACAAAGATTGGAGAGAACGGCAGGGTCAAGATCAGGTTTTTTCACGATTGGATGTACAACTGCATGTTTGAAAGCACGAGGAACTATAGCCGAGGATAGACTACTAGTTATGATCTTTAGGACATCGTATCGAATCACAGGAAACACATCTTTCAGCAGTCTGGACGGCACCACATCGTCCGGAAAGCCCGAAGGCTTCATTGAGGCGACGATTTTTTCGAGATGGGGGAGCGAAATAGGTTCAAAGCTAGTGAGGGAGCCGTGTGCTGGAGCGGCTAAATCAACAGAGCCAGAAGAAGAAATGGAGATCTGGGATCTAATGTTCGTGACCTTATCCAGAAAAAACGTGAGGATCTGATTACAAAGAGCAGTGGAGACAGAAGAGAAAACTGTTACAGCTGGAGAGAGGACAACATTTAGTGTTTTGCATAAGACACGTTGATTGCCAGAGTTTTTTGAGATGATGTTAGCGAAAAAAACGGTTCCTTGCACCTCTGACTGCTCTCTGGTATTGGGAACACGCGTCTCTCATGCAGTCGAAGGTAACAGTGAGACCATCTTTCCTCCATTTACGTTCTAGCCACCTACAGTTTTGCCTAATGGAGCGAGTTTGTTCGTTTAGCCATGGGTCATACTTGACTTTGGATTGTCTCCGTTTGAGTGGGGCTACAACATCCATCACAGAACAGCAGGAAGTGTGAAAGGTTTGCAATAAAACATCAGCATCAGTGGATTCACATGATGTGGAGATTAGTGAGAAAGCAGCTGCAAAATCTTCAGCAGCAGAGGGGGGAATGACATGGGAGGGACGGGTGGTGGTGGATTTACCATGCTCATCAATCAAATCATTCAATCAAAATCTTTATTGTCATTGTAGCTATGAGACATTGTACAACGAAATTTAGGTGCAATTTTCCAATGAAAAAATAAAAAAACACAATCACTCAAGTTAAAACTAAAATTAAAAAAGGAAATAAAATAAGTACCAAACATAACAGCCGAACACTGTTTTCCGTTCATACATAAGTCATATTGCACTTGTCCTTTAGCCAATGTTGATTTAGAGCTGTATTGTAAACATGAGAGTGTATTGTAAACATGAAGGTGCACTAGGTCAGATTGACCACTTAACAGCATTAAGCATGGTGATGGCTGAAGGATAGAAACTGTTTCTCAGTCTATTTGTCTTAGTCTTTATGGATCTGAAACATCTGCCTGAAGGCAGGCATTCAAACAATGCATGTCCTGGGTAATATGGGTCCTGAAAAATTTTCTTGACGTTCCTGAGACAACAGGAACTATGTAGTTCTTCTAGTGAGGGGAGAGGACAGCCTAGTATCCCCTAGGCAACCTTAATAACCCTGTGGAGCTCTTTCCTCTGTGCTACTGTGCAGCTGGAGAACTACACACAGAGACAGTAGTCCAGGATGCTCTCTACTTTGCAGCGCGGTAAAAGGACACCAGCAGTTTCTCAGGGATGTTGCTCTTCCTGAGAACCCTCAGGATGTAGTCTCTGTTGGGCCTTCTTCACTACCTCAGCAGTGTGTGTTCCCCAGGTCAAGTCTTCCTAATGGTGACTCACAAGAAGCGGAAGTCTGAGACCCTCTCCAAACAGTCCCTGTTGATGATGAGTGGCTGAATCTTGTCTGCCTTCTTCCTGAAATCTACGATGAGCTTCTTGGTCTTAACTGTATTTAGGAGCAAGTTGTTATTCTCACACCACGTTGTACACCACATCTAGTTTTCATATGGTGCAGGTGTACATGCTTAAAACATGTTTTTACCAACATAAAATGGAAATTTGCATCAGTGTCTGCTTCTCCCATCATAATTAGAGCAGTTTATTGTACTCATATTGTTATAAGGACATCAAGTGAGAATGAATCAACCGCAAGCTGTTACATTTTGTTAATGCACAAGTCATATGTGTGCCAAGATGAGACTGACAAATATCATAGATCCATGGCCTGGGTCAACCCATAATTGATTTATTTTGAGGCAAACTAACTTTGGCAGATGAGATGGTGCTGTACGTGGTGGCTGGCTTGCCGGTAAGGTAAGTGGCTGAATTTTCCATTTTTCATATGTTCAATACTAATCATTGTACCATTAAACGTGCCAGGCTTTAGCAGCTATCCACTTAAGCCGGGGTCATACTTCATGCGACACAACACATGCTGCAACGGACACTTCTGCTACGCAAGCGTTGTAGTGTTTATACTTGTGCGCGTACTTTACGTAAATCTGGAGGAATTCACCAGGTGGCAGTGCGAGATATCACGGTGAGAACATGTTCGGCTTCTCTGTGTTGTGAATTGCCTAGAACACCCATTAAATTCCTATGACACCTTACCGCAATATCTCTGAAAATGATGTTTATTGATTAAATCCATCAATCCAGGGATGTGTCCATTCCAGCAAGCATTGGGCACGAGTGAGAAACAATCCCTGGACAAGGTCTAAACTCATTGCAAGGTGAATACATGTACATACATACACTAGCATCATTTTAGTGGCACCAAATCCCCAAATCTGCATATCTTTGGAAGGAAACTGGAGCACAGTGTGGAATCCAAGCAGGGAATACGAGCAACATGACTCCCTGCGAGACAGCAGTGCTACCGCTCTGCCACCGTGTCACTCTCATGTGTGTAATTATTAACAGTATTCATTATTTAAACAAAATTAACGATTTATCTGTAAAATGCAACATACACACTTAATGGATTACATCATGAAAGTGATATCAAGTATACTGTAAATCTAAAGATTCTAAATGTGTAGAGAGTTGGAATATCATACATTTAATATGTTCTATGTGGTGATTTATTGCTGCTTGCCATAGCGTTTAAAAACTGGGATGACGTTTAAGATGGTCTGCTTTAATGATAAAGTAAACTATAAGGTTAAAGTGGACATTTCGAAATTAAAGCCGAAATTTCCACTTTAATCACAAAATACACGTTTTCACCAAGTCCTTAATTTTTTTTCTCAGTGGCTCAAATACAGTGCTGTACATTATGTTGCTGTTGTTAAGTTGCAAAAAAAAAAAAGACGGCACAGAAGACGGTATGTGAGACTTTAAAAATGTATCGTGTCATTACAATCGGGAATATGTGATGCTTGAATATAAAAGCACCACGAATACATCTGTATGTCTGCATTTTGCTTCACCACATTGAACCATTCATCAAACATCGAAGCGCGCACACCGATCTTGTAGGATCCGCAAAGCTTTCTGTTACATGTAGATTGTAAACAGAGACTCTGACGTCACATTCCAACCTTTAGCACACTGCACCCCCGTCTTTTTGGTGGTACTGCAAGTTGTGCACACGTCACATTAATTTCTGAGAACCTGCTCAGAGGACGCATTAAATGAACGCTGGAAGCCATGATGCAGGTGCGTACGCGTTCTGAGCGTGAAGTATAAACGAGTCCTAAGACACTGGCACCTTATGCCTTTTCTGGACCCCAAGCTGTAGAGGAGGTGCTATAATGCTATGCATAATTTTGACAACTCTGTTGCTGAGAATGGGAAGAGACTCTTAAATGCAGGTGGAGGGTTCACAATGCATCAAGAGAATGTCTGTTCTACCAGCCAATGAGCGGAATCATGAATGCATATGGTATGAAGTTGATTTAACATCAAGGCATGTTCACAAACACATATTTGGAAGGTGATTGTGATTAATAAAGGGTAGGTTGTGTAGAAATATGCGTATGGCAGATTTTGTTTTTTGTCGTGTGTATTTTCTGCTTCCTTGGCCCGATTTCTAAAACTTTGTATGGATTTGAATTTGGAAATATGTGCACACCAAAAAATAGGAAAATGTGTGCATCAGAAAATCTGATTTATAAAACCTGGCATACACATATTTCTTTGCAATTTACTCTTTACTAATCACAATTACCTTGTAAATATGTGTACGTTGTAAATACCACATGGGTTGGAGGGGCATCCCGACCAGAAGAGGGGATGGTTCCTTACCCGGACAGAAGGCTCCTTGCAGACAGATAAGCATCCTGGCCAGTGCAGAGAGTGGATGGACAGACAGCCTACCATAAGAAGAAGATGTTGCTGGAAACTCTTTATTCCCCCATAATGCTAGATGGCAGAAGACCCAGATAGGGAACCAGCAGGGCATGCTGGAAGATGCTGTCTGGCAGAACAGCCCTTCTGGAGTCTGTATGTGCCATAAGAGGTTGCTGAAGAGAGATGTACTTCCTATTATTTTGGACTTCTGTATGACTCAGAAGTGCTTCGAAAGGGCAGCAAAGGGAAGTACTCCCGGTTCCACAATAAAAGGGACCACACTCCCTTATCTAGGCAAGTCAGAGCTGGGAGGAAGGCAGTGCGATGATGAGAGGAGAGAGTAATTGTGGAAGAGAGAGAACCTGGGCTTTGTGCGTGTGCTTTTGTCAACTTTTGAGAGGTATCGTGTTGAATAAACACCCTTTGATTTAAACCCCGGAGTGCATTGCCTCATTGTGTTTGGGGCTCACTGGCGACCTGGTTCCATCACAACGTGAATGTGCCTTGAACATTGTCCTGGAACATCCATATATGGAGCATGCTAATCAGCCTCATACATATTCAATCACGATTCTGCAAAACTTCATTAGTTGATACAGCAGCTCCTTCATGATACATCGTTCCTCGTCACCTGCATTCAGGAGTATCTGGTTGTGCTCTGCAACTGAGAGCACAAGATCATGTGTGGCATTATAGCACCTGTTCTCTATGTGCTGGGCATTTGGGAAAGGCATAATACACCATATTCTGAGGAGGTAGCATGTGTCACTTGGCACATATAATGACGCAACTGCTGCTACAATGAATAAAGAGTACAGGCCATATGAAACACTGAGGATTCAGAGAGATACCTTATCAAGAAGCCATTCACCATGTACAGTTCTATCACATCTGTCAAAGCTGCTTTGCCCTTAAAATAAATTAATCACGTGTTGACCCAGGCTATGTAGACACATTGTTTGTCAGCCAAGTTTTGGCATCAGAGATGATATGTGCATTAATGGAATGTCACTGCTTATGGTTAATAAAATCAGCTTTATTCTGGCTAGGAGCCATATGGCAGTGCAAGTGCAATAAAGTGCCCCAATTACATTAGAAGAACTGGACAATGCTGCAAGATTGCCTTTATATGTTGAGAATCACACATTATATTTTATGCATGTGCGCCCACACCATGGGAAAACTGAATGAAGTGCCTCCACAGTCAGTTTATGGCCAGCACAGCAGGCATGATGGAGTAAAGCTTGGCTAAGATACTGTTGACCTGTCAACCAGTCCCCTGAGAAGTGACAAAAAGTAAATGATAAAAACTGACAGCTGGCCATACACTACAGTACTCCTCCTCCAGCGACGAATTATAATTCGGAGCGGCCTGCCCCGCGAGGGAAGTCTTTCTCCAAGAGGACGTTCCGGTCGAGCCTTGGCTGATCCATGTCTCTTGCTCCCTGGAGAATCAAGGGGGAATATTAGTCCGAACCGACATCTGGTTCCCCGCTCTCCAAGGACAGTTCTGCCAAATGTGGCCCAACCTTTGGCATCCGTAACACTGCCTCTGTCCTCCAGTTTCTCTTCCCCTGCGAGACTGAAATCAATTGGGAGACGTTAGGTCTGCCCCTCTTCTTGTTGGGAAGGAAACCCCCACCGCCTCTAATGGTTCTCTCTCACCTTTCTCTTTCTTGTCAGGAGACCCCCGTTTTATTTTTGGGATCTCCTGCTTACTCTGGGGTTTGTCAACAGTTTGTGTCTCTCTATGAGAGAAAGAGAGCCCCTTTCCTGTCTGCACCCCTTTAGATTTATTAATAACCCGGGTTGGGGTCTTTAGGACCGAATCGCTCCGAGAAACTTTACTCACCTGTACCGCCACATCATGTAATACGGGAGGCTCCCATCCGATCCTCTGTAAGTACTCCGTTACCTTTTGGATGGGCACCTCTGCCGTTTCTCCCAGGTCTCCGACGATCGTTTTAATTGGAAAACACCTCGCACGGGCTCGATTAGTTTTTCGAGTTCCCGCACGTCAAAAGAGTTACTTAATTCGGCTGGAGGTATACTCACTTCCTCGTTCTGTTTATCTGCCGGCCGGGAGCCAATTAGCCCGTCCGCTATCGGCACGTGCTCCGTTGGGTCTCGCGGAGGCTTCTGGGAATTGGAGTTCTTTGTGCTTGAGGGCCGGGTTTCTTTCTTCAGCGGACTGCAGTCTGTTTTTATTAATTTGCTTACAGCCCGATCAGCCATTTCCCAGCCCTCCTTACCTTTTTGTGGGGGGAGCGGTGCTTCACTCGCCTCCTCCTTCCCCTTCGGAAAGTTCGAGTCTGTTTCTTCGGAAAATGAAGGTGCCAACAGCGGGACGCGGACCTCCTCCTTCCCAGAAAACACCGGGGTTGATCTCATGTCCCTCGCCAGCTGCCAACATGCGGAAGTCCTCTTCCATGCTCTCTGGCTCGAACAGGAGCATTCCATTGTCTTCGGGACAGTCTTCTTTCTCACGCGGAGCCTCCAGGTGATCATCTCCGAGGTACATGCACGGGATAAAGTGTGTTACTTTGAAAGGATTATCAACAACATTCCCGGCACGTACCTCAGAGCGATCGTTGGTCCCTGGATGCTTCTCGGGACTTGTAAGGCCGCTTTGTAACTCCTCCCGAGTGTCGGCCATTACGAGCGTTGCTCTTCCGCTGGCGATGCTGCTCTGCTTGCCCTTCTTCCTTCCCATTCCAGACTTGGTGAAGGTAGGTTCCGGCGTTGTTGCTGCATGTCCGAACGTTGTCTTCAGGGGGTTCCCTGCCCACAGAAAATTTATATACAGGTCCTCTGCAATTGACGCTAGAGAATCCTGCCGACTACGCCACTGAAACAGTAGGAGGCGCTGTCATCCCCTTGAACCCTTGGAACTCGACTCCAGACACGGGGTAAAAGTCCAATAAGTTGACTTTTTATTCATACACAGTGCACAAAGCACCCTCCTCTCCACAATACTCATATAATAAACAATACACCATCAATAAACCAATCCACCACTCCCAGACGCGTTGCCACCCTTCCACCCAGCTCAGCTCGCCGTCTGGGAGCTCCCCCAGTCCTTTTATATTCCCTGACCCGGAAGTGTCCCAATCCCCAGTCCATATGATCTCTAATCACTTCTGGGTCAGATAAAAAGTCCTTTTCTTCACCCCGGAAGCACGTCATTCCCCTTGTCCATGTGACTCAGACGTACTTCCGGAGCTTAAGGCAAATAACCATCGTTCCTCCCTGCAGCGTCTCCTAGTGGCCCCCATGGTATCCAGCATGGTATGGTCTTCGGGGCACCTCCATACTGCAGGGAAGGCTCCACCTGGTGGCTTGGGGGTATTGGCCGGGATGAACGGCCGGCCATACACCACAAGGCCTTAATCACTGTCAAAAATAATTCAACTAATTACTGAGTAAAATATCTGAATACATGTGTCAATGTAAAGTTTCAGTATTTTATTTTTTAATATTTTTTCTACAATTTCTAAAATTATATTTTTGCTTTGTAACTCTGGGGTATTCAGCGTTGCTTGATGTAGGAAAAAATTAATTTAAGTGATTTTAGCATAAGTCTGAAAAAGAACAAAACTTGAAAAAATGGTCTGAAAATTTTCTGAATCCACTATATATAAACAAATATACATATACAGCAGCATGGCAGCAAGTGAATAGTCAGTTCTTGAAGGTGATGTGCCAGCAGCTGGAAAAATGAGCAAGCATAATAATATGACCAACTTTGACAAGGGCTAAATTGTGATGGCTCCAAAATGGCAGGTCTCGTTGGGTGGTTCCTATATTCATTGGTTAGTACCTACCAAAAGTGGTCCAAGGAAGGACAACCGGTGAACCAGCGACAGAGTTATGGGTACCCAAGGCTCATTGGTATGTGTGGGGAGTGAAAGCCAACTCATCTAGGCTGATCCAACAGAAGAGTTATTGTAGTGCAAATTGCTTAAAAATCTAATGGTGGCCAACAGAGAATGGTGTTGGAACACAGCTTGCTGCATATGGGGCTCCATAACCACAGACTGTTCAGAGTGCCCATGTTAACCTCTGTCCACCGCCAAAAGCACCTACAATGTTCATGTGAGCATCAGAACTAGGTTGTGGAGCAATGGAAGAAGGTGCCCTGGTCTGATTCATGAAGTTTTCATTTAGATCATTATGACAGCGTGGTATGTGTGCATTGTTTACCTGGGGAAGGAATGGCAGCAGAATGCACTATGGTGGAAGCAGTATGATGTTCTGGACAATGTTCTGCTGAGAAACCTCAGGTCTTGGCATTTATCTAGATGTTATTTTGACAAATACCACATACCTAAAGATTGTTGTAGACAACGTACACCCCTTCATAGTAACAGTATTCCTTAATGGCAATATCAAGCAGGATATATACAGCAGGATAAAGAACCCTTCAACACTGCTAAAATTGTTCAGGAATGGTTTAAGAAACATGACAAAGAGTTCAGATTGTTTATTTGGCCTCTAAATTCTTCAGATTTCAGTGTGAACGAGCATCTGTGAGATGTGCTGGAAAAACAAGTTCAATCCATAGAGGCACCACCTCGCATCTTACAGGACTTACAGTATCTGCTGCTAATGTCTTGGTACCAAACACTACAGGAAATCTTGTGGAGTTCATGCCTTAACAGGTCAGGGCTGTTTTGGCGGCATTGTAGCGGCATTGTAGCATTCCAGCCGGACTTTATTCAGACGATGCACTCAATAATCATGACGAATGGACCATGGTGGGGTATTCCAACACATTTATTCACAAATTACCATAGACACATTGTAAGAGCTGTTCGCCTTCCAGCTAGATGCTAATTTAAAGATGAATGGAAAACGATAACTTTCTCATTAACCTTTTCTGGTGAGCAAACAGTAGCAGTTCGAACTTCCTTCCCGGAAGTTGCCCGTTCCCCATTTCAAAATAAGAGTCTAATGAACATTATAAGGTATAATTCGTTCAGGGATTTAAGTATCTAAAATATATTAAATAGAACAAATAATCTGGGTCATTTACACTCCCACCAAATCATTAGTGTTTCAAATATCATAACTTCATAACTATAGGAAGAGAGAACACAAATGATTTCCTAATACAAAGAATGACTAACCAACAGAAGCATAGTATGCAAGGAATGAACTAGTCATTTTCCAACAATAAGACTAGTTTTTGAACTGGCCGTTCAAGCACTGACCGCTTGATGAGACGTTCACTTTTTTTGCCAGGTTTCCTGTCACCTAGACATAGCTTTACTCTCCTAACCAGTCCATCTCTGTCCATTGTAGTTTGTTCTTGATCTGTTGCTTTCTTGATTGGGAACTACGTGAGAGTCACGTGTGCTTTGTGCTGACGTGTGCTTTGCAAACGCTAGAGTCTGTTGAGAGTTGTTGTTTTGTTCTGTGGTGTGAGATTTAAATAAAAAAAATACATTTTGCTCTTAAAAACTTGGGTTTTGGTTGCCGCTAAGGAGCCGTGTGGGATTTTTTAAAGCTTTTTTTTCCCTTTAGAAGGGTTTTTTTTTGCTTTTTTTTCGCCCGCACAAGAGCAAAAGTAGCTGGGTGTTTGGATGTGCGCTTGGAAAAGTTATTTGTACTTGTACCTGTCTTGTTATCTGTATTTGAATTAGCATCGTGGCGGCAGGGTAGAAAGCAGCAGTAACTGATATCGGCATTTGTAAATAAATAACCGCGTCGTCGTAACAGCGATTCCTTAGTTTAAAGGAAAAGAAAAAAAAAGGCCGCGGCTGACTTCAAAATAGTAAAAGGTAGAAGCTCTGCAGTGCGCAGGTAAATGGCCAGCGTTGACGCCGATCAGGCACAAGGAGCAGTGGGTGCAAATAAGGTAGTAAAGTTTTATTTATTTGTTTATTTTAGATTAAACAGCCCTTAGCGGTCCAGGGGGGTATTCCAGAAAGCTTGGTTAACTTACCATTTGGTAAATCATAACCTCTGGGTTGATTTACCCCAAACCCGCATACCATGAGTATGTCGGTTCCAAAACACCTGAGAAGAGTAAGTTCAATCAACCTCCTACTGGTTACCCAGAGTTAATGCGCGTGCACCGTGCATACATAAAGACGTTTTCAATGGATCGCCGATTTCACGAGTCAAAACGGAAGATGAAGGAGAAAAAAAGCGAGCGGCATATTTCACAGAGGTGGAGTTGGAGGTGTTAATGCAGGCGTTTGAAGAATTCAAGCCTATCATAATGAAAAAAAGTAATACGGCTGCATCGGCTAAAGAAAGAGAGTTGGCTTGGCAAAAAATAACGGACAGAGTAAATGCGTGAGTGTATTAAATTGCAAAATTGACATCGCCTCCCTTTTATTATACTGTAAAATAATGAAACACCCCTTCCGCACCCTTTTCACTGTTAAATCACTTTGAATGCATTCACTTTTCCTGCCATTCATTTCTTTAGGTTAAAATAATGTGTATTGACTAGGAATATATGGTTTCTTATTTAATAAGGTGTAATCCGTCTGGATGCAGAAGAACTTTGAGCCAAGTCAAAACGAAACATAAAAACATACTGCAAAAAGGTAATAGTTGATTACACGATCACTGAACTATTGATTAAACACGATTTAGTATATTCTGTCTGTCATGTAGCTAATAGAAAGCAAGCTGAAGCCCGTCTAACTGGCGGGGGCCCACCACCACCTCCCCTCACCCCATCTGAGGAGCTGGCTCTGTCCCTTAATAAAGGGCGACCAGTGGTTGCTGGCATTCCAGGGGGCACTTCGTCACACACACCATGCACCACAAGTAGCATGGTGAAATGTAAGTTTACCACTATGATTTGTTTTCATTATATGACTTAATAAATTACTATCTCTGTCACTTAAAGGCTTCTTCAACATGCTTAATGTTTTTATGCAGGCTGACTTTATTGAACTTTATTGAACACAAAATCCAGTTCTTACCTGCACATTGATACTATGAATAGATTTCCTATTAACATAGTCTCCCTCATTCATTGAAGGAGCTTTAATAGGAATGTGGGTGCCGTCAATGCACCCAATTACATTTGGAAACCCTGAAATATAAAGTCATATAGGGAAGTATCAAGTGTGTGTGCAGGATGAATACATCTATAGATATAAATAGTATGACTACATATTAAATATGCGTCATGAATTTTACTACAAAGGACAAACCTGCCACTCTGTGGAATTCCTCTTTAATTACACGCAGAGGTTTATGGCCAGGGAACTGTACAAACGTGTGTAAGAAGTGTTTCAGTGCCAGACATACTGTGCGAACGGCTCTACACACAGTTGCCTTTCCCACATGCTCTGCATCGCCCACATTATACAAAAAATGCCCTGAGGCAAAAAACCGAAGTGCTATGCACAGAATGTTTTCTGTGCTAAGTGCAGACCCGCGGTTTGTGACATGTGCAATATGTGGTGCCAAGAGATGGGTCAAGTAAATTAACGATTCTTTTGAAAACCGATAACGCTCTTTTAAAAAATCATTTGGAAATGAAAAGACATCAATACGCGGTCTTATTACTCTCTCCCGGCGGAAAAAACCTCGGATAATTTGTGCCTCCACGTCCACAGGATCGTCATCAAAAGGGCACGCCATGCTCAGTAACCTTCTGAAACAAACTTACCCTGGAACATAACCTGCTTGGTGGCAGGTTATCTTCAGAGAGTAAGCTGCTATGGTTACATACATACCCAGAAAGTTACCTCCGTTTTTGGAACCGAAAGTTGAGGTTATCCACTAACTTACCCTTAAACTTACCCGGGTATGTCACATAACCTGCTTTCTGGAATACCCCCCAGAGGTAGAACAGTTAAGTGGGCGACAGCGTATTGGTTCATTAATAAGAAGCAATAAAAACAGTGCGAGTGGAGAGAATAACGATGACAGGAGCGCAAAGTAAACAAAAGAGGCAGAGAAAAGTAAGTTAACCTCATTGACAAATAGCAGGCAGCTGAGAGGGACAACAGTACAGGAGCTTAAGGAGATAAGGTGTAAAATATCTGTAGCAGATCTTAGTGTTACCATTTAAGTTAAGGAGCAGCTGAAAGAAGAAGAAATTTAATTTTAAGAAAAAAAAAAAAGTTAAAGTTAAGGCAGTTTAGTAATCCCAAGTCAAATTTTAATAATGAGGCCAGTGCAATGCAAGTCCTGTTGGATGTTGGACTTTTTAGATGATGGTTTGGAAGAGCCAGTTGTCTATGAGGGCTACATCTGCAAGAGATGTCAGCTGATCCATCACCTCGAGCTCAGGGTCGCTGAACTGGAAGAGGAGTTGGCTGACCTGCGTTGTAATAGAGAATTGGCGGACTTGGCCCAGGTGTCCTTTAGAGAGATAGTGTGCACCCCTAAGGTGGCGCGGGAGGAGATTCCAGACCAGACAGGTAGGAATAGGTGGGTCACGGTCACAAGGCGTAAGGTAAAGGGTGCACACTGTCCGGGGGCATCAACCCCAGAATTAGAAGTGTCTAACCGTTATCATGTCCTTGCGGAGCTGGACGGTGACTCTGATAATTCTGATGTGGTAGGCAGGGTTGAGGAGCCCCAACGGGCCACCTCAAAACCAGTTCCCAGAAAGAGAGAGGTAGTGATAGTTGGGGACTCAATCATTAGGGGGATTGAAGCGCAGGTGTGCTCCAGAAAGAGAGAGTCTCGCACGGTGTGTTGCCTTCCGGGAGCACAGGTGGGAGACCTCCCTGGAAGGGTGGATAGGCTCTTGGCCAGAGCGGGGGTGGATCCAGTTGTCATTGTCCACGTTGGAACAAATGACATACATAAGGGTAGTCTGTCAGTTCTGCGATCCAAATTCAAAGAGTTAGGTACCAAGCTGAGGAGCAGAACTGACAAGGTAGTCTTCTCCGAAGTTCTGCCTGTGCCACGCGCCAGTCCAGGTAAGATTGAGGAGATTAGAAGGCTTAACGCGTGGCTCAAATCTTGGTGCAGGGTAGAAGGGTATAGGTTTATGGGGCATTGGGACTCCTTTTGGAACAGATGGGACCTGTTCCGCCGTGACGGGTTACATCTGAACCGGAGGGGCACCAATGTATTGGGGAGGCGTATGTGTAGGCTAGTCGAGGATTGTTTAAACTAGGGAATGGGGGGGGCAGGGAGTTTAGGACAGGCCAGATTTAGATCTATATATGGAAGAACAAACAATGGTGTAGAAAAAAAAATGCATAGTAATGTAAATTCTAAGCAAACACGTAAATGTAGAAGGATTAACACTTTAAAAATAGCTTGCCTTAATGCTAGAAGTATCAAAAATAAGGTAAGTGAGTTGGAGTTGTATGTAGCAGAGCATAATTATGATATTATAGCAATAACGGAAACCTGGCTAAATAACAAAGATGGAGATGAGTGTAACATAGAGGGATACACATTTTTTAGGAAGGATAGACAGAACAGAAAAGGAGGTGGGGTTGCTGTTTATGCCAAACAGGGTTTAAATGTAAGTCCTCTTCAGTTGGATGATGAGCCCCATCTTAGTGAGGACATGTGGCTTCGCCTGGAAAATATTAGGGAAAGAGGTCTTATTTTAGGAGTATGTTATAGACCACCCAATTCAGACAATAATTTCAACACACATCTTTTTAGTAATATCAAAAAGGCAAGTTTACAGGGGGATATTATAGTCATGGGGGACTTTAATTATCCAAATATTAACTGGGATAACCTTGCAGATGGAGGAGCACAAGAGCAGGAGTTTTTAGAAGTAATCAGTGACTGTTTTTTAACACAGCATGTTAAAGTACCAACACGGGGTGAAGCCTGCCTAGATTTAGTATTCTGTAATAATCAGGATAGAATTGAGGGTGTAGAGGTAATTGAACCACTAGGGTCAAGTGACCATAATGTAATACAGTTCTCAGTATTTTGTAATAGTACGGATGCAAAGACTAAAATTGATAAGTTGAACTTTGGTAGGGCTAATTTTGAGAAGATGCGACAAAGTCTAAGTAGGATAGACTGGGATAAGCTTTTAAGTGTGGAGACAGTCGAGGAGCAGTGGAACAGGTTTAAAAATGTTTTACATGTAATGCAGGACAGATACATACCTAAATTTGGAATTAATAGGAAACTAAAAAAAACTCCATGATGGATTAATAAAGATTTAAAAAAGAAGTTGCAAAGGAAAAAACTGCTGTATAAGGCATATAAGACTAATGACTGCAAAGTGAATCGTAGAGCGTATGAAAATATGAGAGCAACCATTAAGAAGGATATCAGGGAGGCTAAAAGACAGTTGGAGAGGAATATAGCAGATAAGGCAAAAGAAGACCCCAAGAGATTCTTTCAGTATTTTAGTAGTAAAAGAACAGTCAAGGAGGAGGTCAAGTTCATCAGGAATAGTAAAGGGGAATTAAAAGATACAGACAATGAAATAGCAGATGCCCTAAACTTACATTTTTCGGAGGTGTTTACAAGTGAGCGAGTGGATAACCTCCCAGAGGTAAACGCAACTACTAAGGAGGTACTGAGGGATTTGGAAATTGAAGAAGGAGAAGTGCTCCTCAGATTAAATAAGCTGAAATCAAACAGATCACCAGGCCCAGATAATATTTATCCTCGTGTTCTTAAGGAGGCTAGTGAGTACATATATAAACCCTTGACACATATTTTTAGGAAGTCACTGAGCACTGGAGAGATTCCGAAGGACTGGAAAATGGCAAATATCATTCCATTATATAAAAAGGGTGACAGGGCAGATCCAAGCAACTATAGGCCAGTAAGCTTAACATGCATCACAGGAAAATTAATGGAAGGAATTATTAAGGATAAGATTGAGCAACACATGGCAAGGACAGGAGTTATTCTGACCAGTCAGCATGGGTTCAGAAGAGGGTGGTCGTGCTTTACTAACATGTTGGAATTCTATGAGGTTGCAACAAAAGCATACGATCAAAGTGGAGCATATGATGTTATTTATCTGGACTTTCAGAAAGCATTTGATAAGGTGCCACATGAGAGGTTGGGCATCAAGTTAAAAGAAGTGGGAGTTCAGGGTGATGTTTTTAGATGGGTACAGAATTGGCTCAGACACAGGAAGCAGAGGGTGATGGTGCGAGGAACCTCATCAGAACTGGCTGATGTTAAGAGTGGTGTTCCACAGGGGTCAGTGCTAGGGCCGCTGCTATTTTTAATATATATAAATGATTTAGATAGGAATACAAGTAACAAGCTGGTTAAGTTTGCAGATGATACCAAGATAGGTGGATTAGCAGATAATTTGGAATCTGTTATATCATTACAGAAGGACTTGGATAGCATACAGGCTTGGGCAGATTTGTGGCAGATGAAATTTAATGTCAGTAAATGTAAAGTATTACACATAGGAAGTAAAAATATTGGGTTTGAATACACAATGGGCGGTCGGAAAATCGAGAGTACACCTTATGAGAAGGATTTAGGAGTCATAGTGGATTCTAAGCTATCAACTTCCCGACAGTGTTCAGAAGCCATTAAGAAAGCTAACAGAATGTTAGGATATATAGCACGATGTGTGGAGTACAAGTCCAAGGAGGTTATGCTCAACCTTTATAATGCACTGGTTAGGCCTCATCTTGAGTACTGTGTGCAGTTTTGGTCTCCAGGCTACAAAAAGGACATAGCAGCACTAGAAAAGGTCCAGAGAAGAGCGACTAGGCTGATTCCAGGACTACAGGGGTTGAATTATGAGGAAAGATTAAAAGAGCTGAGCCTTTACAGTTTAAGCAAAAGAAGATTAAGAGGTGACATGATTGAAGTGTTTAAAATTATGAAGGGAATTAGTACAGTGGATCGAGACTTGTATTTTAAAATGAGTTCATCAAGAACACGGGGACACAGTTGGAAACTTGTTAAGGGTAAATTTCGCACAAACATTAGGAAGTTTTTCTTTACACAAAGAACGATAGACACTTGGAATAAGCTACCAAGTAGTGTGGTAGACAGTAAGACGTTAGGGACTTTCAAAACTCGACTTGATGTTTTCTTGGAGGAAACAAGTGGATAGGACTGGCGAGCTTTGTTGGGCTGAATGGCCTGTTCTCGTCTGGAATGTTCTAATGTTCTAATGTTCTAAAGTTCTATGGAAACAGAAAATATCTATGGTTTGTCAGGTACAATTTGCCTTAACAGTCTGAAAAG
>JANRMT010062813.1:115936925-115963280 GCA_026402145.1 Polypterus bichir lapradei
CAACAATGGACAATATGCTTCGACGCGTTGCAGGCTGTTCCTTAAGATTGGTGCTGATCTTCAGGCTGTCTGATTCAACATGCCATTGGATACCCAACGCTCTCTCCGAAGGTAAGTTGTCAAAGGCAAGGTTGAGGTCTTTAATGTCTGATGCACGTTCAGTTGCTGGTATGCTTTCCAGGACAGCTTTGTCATTGGACACAAACTTGTGGAGCCTAAGACCACCCAGGGCACAAAGTCTTTTGGCTTCTTCTGCCAACTTAATAGCCTTCTCTGAGCTGTTTGTACTTGTGACTCCATCGTCGACATAGAAATTTCTCAGAATGAACTGAGAGCCTAATGGGTATCGGTCTTTATTTTCTGTAGCCAAATGCTTCAATCCGTAGTTCGCACAACCAGGCGATGAGGCTGCGCCAAAGATATGCACCCTCATACGGTATTCTTGGGGCTGTGCACCAAGATCTGCTTTCTTCCACCAGAGGAAGCGCAGGTAATCCTGATCCGACTTCCGCACATGAAATTGATGAAACATTTTCTCTATGTCGCACATCAATGCAGTGGAGTGCAACCGGAAGCGAAGGAGTACACCGTTGAGATTGTTCATCAGGTCAGGACCAGTGAGCAGATGATCGTTCAGACTGGTTCCCTGGTACTTGGCAGAGCAGTCGAACACCACGCGCAGTTTGCCTGGCTTCTTGTCGTGGAATACACCGTGATGAGGTATGTACCATTTTTTGCCCTCCTTCCCATCATCGTGGACTTCCTCTGCATCACCCTTTTCTATGACCTCCTCCATGAACTTGACATACTGTTCTTTGTACCTTTCATCCTTTAACAGCTTTCTCTTTAGATGGCTCAGACGCATGACTGCAAGCTGTTTGTTGTCAGGTAAGGTAGGTCTCTCCTTAAAGGGTAGCGGCATCTCGTAGTGACCTTGACTATTCTTTTTGATGTGGTTCTTGAGTTTGTCCAGGAACAGGATGTCCTCCTGAGACACTGGTTTGCCATCTTCCTTAGCATCCTTAAAGTCAGACTCTAGAATGCGAATGGCATCTGCCGGGGTGACTGGTGGGAGCTCCTTGACTGCAACTCGGAAACACTGTCCCGTCGTACTTGAAGCGTCGGGGCATGTCGATGCACCACCAACTATGCTCCATCCTAAGTCGGTACGGATCGCATAAGGCTCATCGTTTCCTCCCGATATGACGTCTCTTGGTGCCATTGCTTGTGCACAGTTATATCCTATCAACAAACCAACCTCACAATCCTGTAGAGGTGGAATCTCTTCTATGACCTTGGAGAGATGATTCCATCTTTTAGCTGTCTCGCTTGTTGGGATATGGGCTCTGTTTACCAGTATGCAATCCTTGGTATAAGCAGGAGGAAGGTCGATGAGGAGGGAGGAGCTATAACCCCACACACAAAGCCCTGAGACTCTTTGGTTCTTCACGATCACATCATGTCCAATCATAGTAGTTAACTTCAGCTTAACTGGACAGGAATCTGCCTTTAGTACATCGCTCAGTTCCTGCTCAACAAATGTCGTGTCGCTTTCTGTGTCCAGCAGGGCGTAAACCAGTTTCTCTGTTCCTGTATCCTTTTTTGACACCCACACGGGCACAATCATTGGTGTGTTAGTTGGCTGTCCAGTAATCACTGACATTGAAGTTGCAGCAGCCTCTGTTTGGCTGGCGTTGCTCAGGATAGCGGTTTCCTGTGGCAGGACCTTCTCCTTCTTTATATAGTTGTCATCGTGTAAACAAGTAGGATGTTTACCCTTACACGTGTTGCATGCGTGTCGATGTCGACAGTCTTTTGCACTATGTCCAGGTTTGATGCAGCCATAGCAGAGCTTATGTTCTCTGACAAAATCTCGTCGCTCCTCCAGAGTTTTAGCAATAAACTTGGGACATCCATGTAGTCTGTGCTGATTATTTTGACAGAAGGCACAAGGAGGCTTTTCCTTTCCTTTAACTGGCTTGAGCCTCTCAGTGTCAGCCTCAGTCTGTGTGTTCAGAACACTTGCCTTGTTCCTCTTAGGTTCTCTGCTGCCTTGTTTTGCAGTGTTTGACTCAGAGCTGCGGAGGGCATAAGCTGAGGTGATCGGATTGCAAGCGATCTCTGCCTCCGTCGTCATAAATGCTGCGGCAAAGTCCTTAAAACTGGGGAATTCCTTATTGCCTTTTAGGGCTTCAGTAACCTTCCTGTTCCAGTGAGATGCTATCCACTCTGGTAGTTTGAGGACTAGCTTCTTATTCTCTTCACAGTCGTTCAGTATTTCGAGGCTCTTCACATGTGTCATTGCATCTTGGAAAACGTTTAAGAAATCTGAGAAGTCTCTTAATCCTTCTGCATCCCTTGGTTGGATCTTTGGCCAATCTGTGAGCTTATCTCTGAAGGCTCTCTGTATAATAAAGGTTTGGCCATATCTGTTATCCAGTTTGTTCCACGCATCCTTATAAGCGTCACTGTCATTTCTATAGAAAGTTCCTTCCAATGTTTTACGAGCTGGGCCGCCTACATACTTCCTTAAGTAATAAAGTTTGTCCGCTGGGGAGATGGCCTTTTTGTCAATAAGTGACATGAATGAAGTTTTCCACTCAATGAACTGAATGGGGTCACCATTAAATACAGACGGCTCTGGAACTGGAAGTCTATTTAGAGCCGTACTATCTTGTAGGGCTTGGGCAAGGGATGACACGTTTAGATCGGGTGGTGAT
Organism: Polypterus bichir lapradei; assembly: GCA_026402145.1. NCBI lineage: Eukaryota > Metazoa > Chordata > Cladistia > Polypteriformes > Polypteridae > Polypterus > Polypterus bichir. The sequence goes on from JANRMT010062813.1 coordinate 115,939,646, forward strand.
GCTGTGACGTTGGGAGTTAGATGGCCGATAGCAGGGGGAACATGATGATTTCCAACTGAACTATTAGAGGAATGGAGACTGCCTTCCTGCGAGGCTACCTGGCTGTAGACCTGCAGTTTGGCCCGAGCAGCCCTTAAATTCTTTTCTGCTTGAAGGCGTTCAAGTCTGCGCTTTTCTATTTCTATTTTTCTCTGCTGTTCCTCTATCTTCTCCCTTTGTCTCTCTTCTTCGAGCAACCCTTCAAATTCGACTTCCTTAGCAGCTAGCTCTGCTGCGGCATCCGTCTGTTTGATTGTTAGAGTAGTGCTTTTGTGACTACGGATTGACTTTGTCACTCTAGATGCCGTGGATCCATAGATGGAGCGTGCATAGCTGTTCTTAAGCAGCTCCCTGAGACGGCGTTGCACTTGTTCTGCATCATAATCTCCATCGAGGTCTGACATTCTCTCGAAGGCAACCTTCACAATTTCAGCTGTAACCCCCCCACAACTGTCTACGTGACGTCTTAATTCTGGAGAAGGTGTAATGTGACTTCGTATTTCAAGGTAAGTGTTTAACACAGCCTCTTTCTCTTTCTCCAAAGCATCCATCAAAGATGCCAGCTCGCCTTTACTAATGTCTGACTTGAGCTGCTCTATTGACTCTCGGGCTCAAATCTTCCATCTTTCATATGTTGAGATGAACTTTCTTTCCCTTTTTCTTGCTTCCTCCTGTTGCATTTCGAGCACCTTTGGAGTTGGGATTTTTGTTTGAGTCGAGCGTCGGAGGCTTTCTTTAAGCTCGCCTTGTAAGTTGTTCAACGTTTCTTCTCTACGTTGAATTTCCTTCTCCAAAAGTTCTATTTCCGCAGTTTCTGATGTGTCTTCGAGAGACGCCTTAAGCCTTTTGATTTTATTCTGCAGGTCGACTATCTGATGCTCTAGTTCTGTTTGTGAGGAGGGATTCTCCATTTCCTTCATATTTATGTTATTTACTTATCTAATTTGTAGGCTTTAGTTAATGAGCTGATTGTAGTTACTATAAATTACAGGCTGCATTAACAGAAGGGAGGAAAATCTTTGTGTTTTAAACTAAGTTGAAATAGAAGCCAATAGCCAACATAACGTTAAGAAGAAATGTATAAAATAATAAATGCAAGCTGCTAGCTGTTGCTGACTGACAATACCAATAAACAAAGTTACTTCACTTATTACTTCATGTCCGTTGTCTTAATGCAGTAAATGCCCACAGTAGTTGACATCCTTCTCTCGACATGAAAAGTTGACCGCAGCGCTTAGCTCACGCCGTACCCTTCTGCGCCGCGAGCCTCCCCTGGTTTCAGCGCGAGCCACCCACGGCTCCTTCGCGGCAAACATCGATGAGAATCAATGCCCTTTCTTTGTCAATTAGAATGAAATGTTCCATACCTTTTCTGACCGTCACATCAAACCATTAAGCCAGCTGCATGATGATCATAAAGTCTCTCTGTCTAGAAGACCCGTAGAATGGCGCCGAGCTGCTCCGTGAAATGTCTTGTCAATCCCAGACGAATAGCAACACAGCTCCGTGACTTGTCCTCGTAGTTCCGTGGTGCAGAGTGGCAGCAGGATGATACGGGGGGATCAGCTCTTACTGTAGCATTCCAGCCGGACTTTATTCAGACGATGCACTCAATAATCATGACGAATGGACCATGGTGGGGTATTCCAACACATTTATTCACAAATTACCATAGACACATTGTAAGAGCTGTTCGCCTTCCAGCTAGATGCTAATTTAAAGATGAATGGAAAACGATAACTTTCTCATTAACCTTTTCTGGTGAGCAAACAGTAGCAGTTCGAACTTCCTTCCCGGAAGTTGCCCGTTCCCCATTTCAAAATAAGAGTCTAATGAACATTATAAGGTATAATTCGTTCAGGGATTTAAGTATCTAAAATATATTAAATAGAACAAATAATCTGGGTCATTTACAGGCATGTGGTGGACTTACACAACATTAGGCAGGTGGTTTTAATGTTGTGGCTGATTGTTGTATACTGTAAGTATAAAGTATAAATGTTATTTATTTAAGTTTTTCCACATCAAGCCCTTGTAATTTTAATTGTTTTGGATAGTCATGGCCTTTTAAAGGATATTTGTTTTGGACACAAATTCATTATATTAGTGCATTTCTTACCTGGTTACCTAAGGTCTTTATGGACTTTAAACCATAATGTCCCCATTTTAGGGAGTCTGCACCCCCTTTTTAATACTTTCTAATTTTCTCTGGTTTTAAATGGCTTAACATGTTGTGAATAAGGACTCACCAGTGCAAAAAGTCTGTACACTGATGAGTTATCCCATTGGAAGACTGAACATCAAGGATGCCAAAGGAAGATGCTACTACAGTATATGCAATAGCAGAAATTACAACAATGAAAAACAAAACACTTTATTTAAGTGTAATAAGGCTGAGTACAATTCAAAATCATGCAATTCCACAGTGACACACTTCTAAGATATGCTGAACTATAAAGATTATTCCAAATTAAATATGTCTCTTGGACAAAATTTGTAGCACCCAGCAAGATGTGGCATAAAAGATTTTTAATGCACAGATGCTTTGCTGTGGGAAATCATGTTTGCTGTTCATATTATTTTTCTGCTTTCCTACTAAGAGAAACAAGATAACCCAGAAAATAACATGCATAATTTAAAGCCTGGAAACAAGGTGGTGTTATTTGGTACAACATACTGCCACCTAATGGATTCCAATGGTAATGATGAAATTGGTAAAGATTAAATGTATTCCTCATTATTCAAAGTAAATGGCAACTAATTACTTTTGATCTGAATTACTTGAGTTAAAGACATAATTGCATTTTACATATATCAGGGATTTTTAAAACACATTTTGATTAGAGTAATAAAATGATCTAAGGTTTTAATGCTGCAGATTAAAAACATGCTTATTTTATACATTTGAATGATTACTTATTAAGTAATGATTGGTGGGCCACATATCTCTACTACATTGTTATCTACTTAGTTTCTTTAAATTAAAAACAATGAACAAGTCTCAATGTTTATTCTTTCAAATAAAAATAATATATAAAGCAAAAAAGAAGTAGAAAATGTGATGTATAATAGAATGGCACTTTATTGTCAGTATCTGTAACAGTAGGGTCTATTTAAAATAAATAAATGGGCCTTAGTTGACCGCAAGAGATGTAGCAAAGCATTGTTGGAGCAGTTTGGAAATCAAAAGGTATTTACTGCATCTTACTTTCTGCAATTCATTCAGGGATGCCTGCAACAAACAAGAGCTGTATAAAAGGTTTAGAAAAATTGATGGCTTGACCATGAAATAAATATTGTACTTTCCAGCTAAGCTGAATTGCATTTAAAGGTTATAACCTTGGCTTGATGGATAGGAAAATTTTTCTTGCACAAAATGTATGCATTTTTCTCAGAGACAATAATTCTGCATATTGGGGGTAAACATGTAGTAATCGAATTGGACATTTTGTTCCAATTTCAATATGCAATGGTGGCTATAATGGAGATTATGTTTTAAGTGAAAAGATGATATTTACATAAGAGCAGTACTGTGTATGGTGTTTACATGCTGTTCTTCTATCTATGTAGGTTCTTCTGTAGGTGCTGTGGATTTCCTTTCATTTACTAAAGATATGCTTGTAGAGAAAAGTAACTCTAGACTGATCTAAGTTCTTGTGGCTGAGTAAGTGAGTGTACACTGTGATGGACTGGTGCTCTGTCTAAGTTTGTTTCTTATCTAATGACTGAATGGTTGTTTTCTGTAAATCTGGACAGTAAGCAGGAGGATGTCAGTCAGACATATTAGAGTATATTTTGTTTGTCTGCCATAAAGAAATAAAGAGAATTAATGAATGTGGAGTGTAAAACAGAGTTTGGTTTGACATTAGGTAGATTTTTAATAGTGTTTAGGAACAAGATGCAGTAGGGCAGCACATGGTAAAGGAATAGAGGCAATGCCAGAACCTGACCATGGGCAAAATGGAAAGTGATAAGAAGGGTGTGGAAGAGCAAAAGTAAAGGAGAAAATAAAACTCATCAATGGCCTAGTTTAATGTACCATAAAAGTACCTTATCACTGGAAAATTAAAAATTTAATTCCAAACTACAAGAAAAGAAATTAAATAGATTTCACCGACCATAGACATCTGCCTCCTGTCATACAGGAATTGATGCAACGAAATATCAGAATCAAAGTAAGAGACTAAAATAGGCTATGAAAAGAAAGATCATGCCACAAAAACTTGTTAGACATGCCAATAGCAAAGCTTGCATAATACAAAATGGATAAAAGTAAAGCATGGATGTAACCTACATTAATTAGACAGTCAAAAAACTTTTGCATATAAAAGATAAACCCTGAAGCTTGAAGATACTAGACTCTGCGGTGATTTATGAAATTAGATTGCATGGTTGTTAAAGTGCAGGAGGGTATCAAGACAAGGAGAGTGGGGCTATGTCATCAGCGCAGTAGGTCAATGATCAGTGTTAAAGATGTGCAATTCAATTCTGATTTAGACGTTCAAAATGATGCAGCACTTTCATCATCCATGAAATAAGCATAAGATATTTAAAAAGAAAACGAAAAGATTGGCTACCCATAACAAGTGTTGAATGCACATTGTTTAATGTGCTACTGAGACCAGGCCTGGAGGAATTGGTTCATCTCTGGTCTACCTTTAGCGTTGATCTGAACTCTGAACTTTCTGCTTATTCACTTGTGTCCTAAACACCTTTTTCTCTTTTTGCCATTAGCAGGTAGAACAAAGGTTTCCCCAGCTGGGACCCATTGTCAAACCTCTCGTTTGTGTTAACAACTGGAAAAAAAGAACCATATGATGGTTGTACCCAGAATGTTTGAGAACATTTGTAACATCTTCAGTAAAATATGACATTTAATGCTTGAGCCCTAAAATATGTAGAGCTGGATATTGTTAAATTACATTGTTCTAGCCGGCGACATGGCAATTAGAAATATTTCTTTTTTCACAGAGAACAATTTTGAATATTTAAGACAAATATATACTCTCTGAGCAGCACAGTTTTGCAGCAGCTGTACAGTAAGGAGACCCAGATTCTTGTTCCAGGTCTTGCCGGCGTGAAGTTTGCATGTCATATTTGTGTCTGCTTGGGTTTCCTCTGGATGCTCTTGTTTCCTCATACAATCCAAAGGCATTTAAAAGGTTGAAAACAGTGATTATTGTGTAGAGGAGAAACAGACAAAAGCTTCTCTGCCTTAAAGTACATCCGGCATTGGTTCCATATTCTGAGTTATTGGAGGACGACTAGATTATTGGTATATTGATGAATGTTAGTATTTACTGGGGCACAAAGCAGGACATATAAAGATACAGAATACAATACAATACAATACAATTTATTTTGTTTAGCCCAAGATCACACAAGAAGTGCTGCAATGGGCTTTAACAGGCCCTGCCTCTTGACAGCCCCCCAGCCTTGACACTCTAAGAAGACAAGGAAAAACTCTCCAAAAAAAAATGTAGTAGGGAAAAAATGGAAGAAACCATAGGAAAGGCAGTTCAAAGAGAGACCCCTTTCTAGGTAGGCTGGGCGTGCAGTGGGTGTCAAAAAGAAGGGGGTAAATACAATACACAGAACAGAACACAAGTAATCCTCAATACAGTATAAAAATACAAATATTACAAGTGCGGAGCAGAATTCAGCAGTAGATGATATACAACAAGGTTTAATTTGTAAATTCATTCATTTGTGCTAATTTCCATGTATTTATAGTGTGTATGTTTGCTGCCCAGCAATAAAATGGAACATTAGATAGTGCCATGCCACCTTCTGCTTTAGGTATGTAAAAAGTCAGGTTCTCAATGTATGAACGTTTCAAATTCCAGAGAAATTAGATTATAATTTAGTCTATTTTTTTAAAGAACTAACTGCTGTTGTACATAGAGATACTCTGATACAGAAATAGAAGGATCCACACAAACCACTATTGAAATTCTTTTTTTTTTCTCAGTGCCTTATTGCTTTTAATGAAAAATAGGTATTTGTGATATCCTATATAGTGGAATTTGGGCACAGTCTTACAGTTCAGGGCCTAAGAATATCAGGTTAAGAGACTGAGACATAGGCAAGAAATGTTCAAAAACAATGGTGCAATTTATTTACAAGTGTGTGAGTAAAGATAAACTAGTATAATGCATGTTTTAAGAGGAAGGCATGCATAAAAAACAAAACAGAGTAAAAACAAAAATAGTGATTATATACAGTATTTACAGTGCACTCCCAAAATCCAAATAATGATGAGAAAAAGTTTATTATAGATCTCACTCACATACATGCACACAGGGCCAATATGGAACTACCAAAGAACCTACCCAGTATATTTTAGGGAAGTGATAGTAAAACAAGCAAGTGCCTGTAGAATAATTAATGCAGACAGTGGCACAACATGCAAAAACCACACAAATGATGACTGGGTGTAGATTTCGGCATACAAATACACAGTTAGGTTCTGTCTGGGTCCAAATATAAAAGTCAACAGAGTTGAACTCAGCAGTTAGCTGTGGTGCCGTTGGCTACTATCTTCTCCAAATGCAGTAGAAGTGTGTAGTAGTTTATAGTTTCAAAGGTTATGGAGAGAAGCAATTCAGAAGTCCCACTGTTAAGCAGAGCAGGAGCTGTGATGTTGCAGCATGCTTGGGGTCGAATGGTAGTAGGTAGTAGGATCTCAAATACATACCAAGGTGTGGTAACATTTTCAGTAACTTTAGGATGATATTATTTTTGTATAACAAACCAATCAGGGCATAAGAAGTCATTTTGCTACTCTTTTGGACTCTCTTGTACCTGCCTGTCATGTGAAGAAAATGTCAGACTTTCCACTGTTTGAGGGAGCAATCGCTAATCACACCACCCCTCGCCGAATCAGGACTACTGGCAAGACTGTTTAATTTCTTTTAGAAATCTCTACAAAATAAGTAACTTTCTCAGCATTTCTCATACTGAAACACAATCTCACAAATTTATATACCACAGAATTGAAAATAAAGGAAAGTAGTGCATGATAGAAAGAAAAAGTGAGCACTGTAATGGAGAAATAATCACAACAGTCATAAGGAAAAATAAAAATTAATGTTGCATATTAAAGAATAATATTTTATAAGCAGGCTATTTATATGAATGCAAAACATAAATACACACTAAATATTATTAATCTTCACTTCCACCTAAAATGGTGTGAAGTTTTTCATATGCATTGTGTAACTATCCAGATAAAATCCTTCTGTCAAACCATAATAAGTACAATACAAATTATTGCTTTTAAATTAAATGAAAATATTTTAGAATTTCTGTACAGCTTTTAACCTGGTTTCCCTATTTGTCTTATTTTTGTCTGCTGTGAATGCAGCCGAGAAGGCAAAGTTCATATTTTCTAATGTAAACTTGATTAAACAAAAACAAACAGCACAGAATATTTTGGACAGATGGTTATCAACCTTCCCCTTTCATTGACCTAATTGTGACTATTACCAGTCTTGCATTGGGATTGAACTATGTTTATTTCAAAAAAGGGTGATAGAGGCTGTGTTTAGCACTACTTATGCTAATTTAAACACCTGAATCTTTCAAAATATTACATCTTATTATCCATCTTTCCATCTATCCATCCATTTATCCATCTATCCATTTTAGCAGCGCTACAACTTAAAGGACTCCATTCCCCATCTGCCCCAAGGGTATTGCCCTGATTGGATATTTGAGGAGAACACAGAGGCTTCTGGGGACAAGAGGGGCTGACAGGAATCTTTAAAGGGAGCTGGTTTGGCAGAAAAGGAAGTGAATTTTTGTGTTTGTGTTCACCCGTCTGTTTTGCCATCTACATCATTTGCCTTGGACCATTGCTTTTTTCTGGATCACCACCTGTATGAATGTATGGACTCTCTTGTACCTGCCTGTCATGTGAATAAAATGTCACACTTTCCACTGTTTGAAGGAGCAATCGCTAATCACACCAACCCTCGCCGAATCAGGACTACTGGCAAGACTGTTTAATACATTGCTTACAGAAAGCTGTTCATTCCACTTCTCTGGTACAGCTGCATTTGGACTGTTTTAAGGACTTTGCCATGAATGTTTATTGTTAGGTGTTTATTATTTTGTCAGGATTTGATATCATCATGAGGGAAAGGGAGAGTATATGTTTAGTTTCTTATATTTTTGTTTCATTTAATATACAGTTGTATTGGTTTATATACTGTTATTTTGATTCTCTGTATGTGAGTGGTGCAAGTCAGGCCAAAGCTGAGTGCGTTCCTGTGATTCCCACCAAAAATATAAAATCACTGTCCCTACGACATGTGAATATGAGCAGCTCCAAGATTATATTGCTGTCAGTGCTTTATTTCAACATGTTAAACTTAGAGTGTTATACATTTTTGATATTTATATTGTATGGGATAGCTTAATTGTGGACTTAATCATGTTTCAATGTCATAGATCTAAACTTTATACCAAACTTTAGCAAAAAATAGAATTCTTTCATCTGTTGGTGAGATGTAAAGACACTCTAAATGATTTTATAGTTTGTTGCAAATCTACAGATAGAAATAAGCTGTTTTATTCCTCGAATTATTACCTCAATGCTCTTGTTAATAATTTAACTCTCTCACAGCTCCGGTGATAAAATTAAATTGGTTCAGCTAGACTACAGCTTTCTTTTAAAGGCATTAAATTAAACTATATTCAAGTTTCATAGATAGTGGATCTAAGTCATCAGTAGTAAAACAGACATATAAAGAGCATTACATGAATTTCAGCATGTTTTATGATCATCTAATACATGATAAAAGTCCAATTATCTCCCTTGTATGTTTCCTTATTCAGAATATGCTAGTGTAATTAAACATTGTATCATTTGTCATTGGCACATTCTACAATTACTGCACCTTTATTCACATATTCATGCAATAATATCAGGAACTTAATAAGGGGGACATAGTACCTAAAATATTCACTTTAATCTGCCATTTAGAAGATGGATGTTTCAAAGTAAAGTACTTCTGTGCAACTTTGGGGTGAGTGGAGCTCACTGGATTCATTATGGCTTGGCCTAAACCCAGGAACACTTGGACCTACCACTTGGTTTTCGGATAGGGCAATTTCTTAATGGCATTATCTTTGAAACCTTGTGATCATACTGTACTCCTGCCCACCAAGCAGCCTAAATATTTGATCCGAACAAGTTGATCCAAACACCAGCTTTGCTTAGTGCCAGGAGCACGTGCACGTGCTGTGCGTGTTCCACCCTGGTGCTGGAATAAATGAAGATGTCTTCTGGAGTCCCGAATGAGATGCAATACCTGCTTTGTGAGGGAGTGTCAGTTATGGCATTACGGCCATGTGGTGTGTTTCCCTGAAGGTGATCCAGCTCGTAGGATCCTCATTGTTTGGGACCTGAGTGGCTGGACCAGGCCAAGGGGTCGCCCATGTAACACCTGGCTGCAGCACATAGAGGGTCATTTCCGGAGGGTGGGACTAGACTGCGTGTCTGCCTGGAGGGTTGCCAACCGGGATCCCGAGCTGTTTCGATGTGTGGTGGGTGCAGCAATGCAACTCGATTTGACTTGTCATCTGTTAGGTGAAACTATATACACTCACCTAAAGGATTATTAGGAACACTATACTAATATGGTGTTTGACCCCCTTTCGCCTTCAGAACTGCCTTAATTCTAGGTGGCATTGATTCAACAAGGTGCTGAAAGCATTCTTTAGAAATGTTGGCCCATATTGATAGGATAGCATCTTGCAGTTGATGGAGATTAGTAGGATGCACATCCAGGGCACAAAGCTCCTGTTCCACCACATCCCAAAGATGCTCTATTGGGTTGAGATCTGGTGACTGTGGGGGTCATTTTAGTACAGTGAACTCATTGTCATGTTCAAGAAACCAATTTGAAATGATTCGAGCTTTGTGACATGGTGCATTATCCTGCTGGAAGTAGCCATCAGAGGATGGGTACATGGTGGTCATGAAGGGATGGACATGGTCAGAAACAATGCTCAGGTAGCCCGTGGCATTTAAACGATGCCCAATTGGCACTAAGGGGCCTAAAGTGTGCCAAGAAAACATCCCCCACACCATTACACCACCACCACCAGCCTGCACAGTGGTAACAAGGCATGATGGATCCATGTTCTCATTCTGTTTACGCCAAATTCTGACTCTACCATTTGAATGTCTCAACAGAAATCGAGACTCATCAGACCAGGCAACATTTTTCCAGTCTTCAACTGTCCAATTTTGGTGAGCTCGTGCAAATTGTAGCCTCTTTTTCCTATTTGTAGTGGAGATGAGTGGTACCCGGTGGGGTCTTCTGCTGTTGTAGCCCATCCGTCTCAAGGTTGTGCGTGTTGTGGCTTCACAAATGCTTTGCTGCATACCTCGGTTGTAACGAGTGGTTATTTCAGTCAAAGTTGCTGTTCTATCAGCTTGAATCAGTCGGCCCATTCTCCTCTGACCTCTAGCATCAACAAGGCATTTTCGCCCACAGGACTGCCACATACTAGATGTTTTTCCCTTTTCACGCCATTCTTTGTAAACCCTAGAAATAGTTGTGCGTGAAAATCCCAGTAACTGAGCAGATTGTGAAATACTCAGACCGGCCCATCTGGCACCAACAACCATGCCAAAATTGCTTAAATCGCCTTTCTTTCCCATTCTGACATTCAGTTTGGAGTTCAGGAGATTGTCTTGACCAGGGCCACACCCCTAAATGCATTGAAGCAACTGCCATGTGATTGGTTGATTAGATAATTGCATTAATGAGAAATTGAACAGGTGTTCCTAATAATCCTTTAGGTGAGTGTATATTGTGGGGACTCAACACTCTATCCATTAGAAGCTGGAAGGTTGCTGGTGTCCCATGGAATCCAAATGAGAGGACGTAATACTGTCTCTGGCCACTAGGGTTGTTAAATTTGGTCTTCTCCTTTGTGGATTTCATTAAAGGAATTGGCCAGTACCCTGTTGTCATGTCAAGAGTGGTCTGATATTGAACTTTACCAAGTTGCTGGAAGAGCTCATCCACTCATGGCTTCAGGTAAACACAAATTAAGACACTTGATTAAATTGGTGGAAATTGCAGAAGTGCCAACTGCTGTCTGGCTTTGGGACCAGGACTATGGGGCTAAACCAGGGACCTAGGCTTTCTTCAATTACACCAATATCTTGCATTCTCCTGATCTCAAGTTCCACTTCAGCTTTTTTGCCTCTTGGAAATAGTACAGGCGTTCTGGTTCCCTGGCTCTGTGATGATGTCATTCGCAATCAGAGTGGTTCTTCCAGGTCATTCATTCACCACTTCCAGGACAGACAAGAAGGCTGCTTTGAGCTTTGGTCATTGTTTGGACATTAATTCTATGCTGAAATTAAGAATTATTTTATGAGCAAAGTAGGAACGATGCTGCCTAGACAGTGAACTTAACAGCACAGTTAACATTAAAGTGTATTGTTGTCCTGAATTGTATCATCTTAAAACAAATATTTTGCTCAGATGGACAGGATGAACTCACCAGTTAAGCAGGTAATGAACATCAAAAGCATCTCCTCTTCCCGAATTTTATCTCTCTTTAAAACTATCAGTGTATACAAAACAGAAGCCCAGGAAAATGTCTGGAACACCTTGGTCGTATTGATTACTTTATAACCTGCAAACGGATGGAGATGCCATGGGACTGTAAATTGCCAAAGATTTACTGCTTGGGAAAGGAAGAAATACCAGAAGGTACTAAGCAGATCAAAAACTGTAAGCAAAGTCATCCATCATATTGACAGCCAACCAATCAAATCTGTGTAACATCACATGTTCCTAAATCCCATGTGGAATTTTAAAATAAAAATAGCTTGTCTGAGGGACTAAGGAGAACAATTGTAAGGAAAAGAAAATGAAGCAATATCTGAAAAAGAAGCAGTAATGACAAAAAGGTAACGGCAGAAGAAGAGATCAAAACACGTATGACCAGTTTCATCTCATCGTCAGCTAAAGCATTTCATGAACAACATTGATTGCTAAATCAAAAACCCACCCAGGGAATACTCTTTGACATTGTTGATTTTCCAAAGACTATATATCCAGACTCTACTATCAATAATTTTCTATAATAATAATTTTTATTATTTCTTCTTCTATTTGGTATTATTTGTAACAAAAGACACAAAACAAAGTCAAAATTTTGGGGACCATTCCTGTTTAGTAAAGGTTTAGTGAAAATATACTTTGGTCTTCACAGGCTTGAGTCCAAAACAGAACTGATCAAAACAAGAATGGTGAACATTTATATAATGAAAACAGCTGGAAGTGATATCATCTAGAGGTGGGACTTTGAGGATTGGAACCGGACGTGACATCATAAGCTGGAAGTGATCGTTATTGGGGTAATTCTTCATTTGTTCTGCAAGGAAAAGAGAAGAGAGAGTTAAAGTACAGCGGCAACCCCCAGTCTGGAGAGCAATTACAGTTATTTGAGCCTGTAAACTGTCTCCCACTTGCACGTGTGTGACATTTTATCCATTAAATAAATTGCACATTTCTTTTAAATGAGTATATTTTGTCTTTATATTTGGAGTATTTTAAATAATAAACTGAGTGCTGAACTTTTTTCTAAAATAATCGGGGACGACTTTAAAGCAGAATCTGAGATAGCAGCAGCTTACCGCGTATGCGGAACAAACACCATTAGACCCAGACCAAGGTCTTTTATAGTTCGTTTTGAACGATTATCATTTAAGCTAGAGGTGATGGCACTCCTCAGAAACAAGGAAGATATTACATTTGAAAATAACCACATTCGTATTTTTCCTGACTTCTCTCCAGCAACAGCTACTAAACGCGCAGCCTTCTACAACATCAAATAGTGGTTACAGCAAGCCAGCTTCAAATACAGCCTCTTGTATCCTGCAAAACTTAAAGTGGAATGGCAAGGTCATTTCTATGTCTTCGCTAGCAAGGAAGAAGCAGAAAAGGAATTAAGAAAGCTGATCCCGGGACTATTCTGATACATAATAGTGAGTCATGGCGGTAAATGATAAAACAAGGATTAATAATCTACTGTTTGATCTATTCGTTTTAAAATACGGGTTTTTTATCAGCATATATTCTCATTATTACTTAGTATTACTAGGGCGCTATCTGTTTATGTTTTATTGTGCTTAATTACTTTTTCTTTACTTTTTTTTTTTTCTAATTACTTCATCTCTACCCTAAACGAGACTGTTCAATATCATACCCTTGGTTTATTGTTATTGCTATTACTGCATTAAGACTTGTTATGCGTATTTTGGACACTTCTTTAACACCATCACCCGGGTTTATTATCTGGGTGTATCATCTTAATGCACTAAAATTGCTGAAGACTATATATATATTTTAAGTGCAAAATTCTTATTTTTTCTTTTTTAAAGACTATATTGGTAACAGATATCTCTATCTTTTAACCCTGAAGCGCCGCTGCATTGGGGCTTGTTTTGCTTTGTACGTGCTCTGTCTCTGGGTATGTCAGAGGACTGGGACTGCGTGAAGTGGGTTTTAGCCTCACTTGGGGAGGCAAAAAGGGAGGGTGGGGGGTTAAGGGGGGGAGAGAAAGAGAGCAGGCTTGATCTATACCTAATCTATCCTAATAATCTTAATAATTATAACTACCAACGTTATAATAAGCTGCATGGCAACAAATCTAGGGGAAATAGGAAATTAAGGCCGAAGCTGTCTCACTTCCAGTTAAGACTATAAAATGACATCAAAAACCCAGAATCAGTGTTTCCATGACGGGACAGTTAACTTCGTAAGCTGGAATGTTAAAGGCCTGAATCACGAATTAAAGAGAAAGAAAGTACTCTCTCACCTAACAGGTCTAAATGCTAAAATAGTATTTTTACAGGAGACCCACTTACTAAGCAAGGATCAGTTCCGGCTGCAAAAAGACTGGACTGGCCAAATGTTCCATTCTAGTTTTACAAAGAAAACTAGAGGTGTGGGAATTCTCATACATAGAACAGTAGCATTTGTAGCATCAGATGTAGTATTGGATCCTGAAGGGAGATATGTAATGGTCATGGGAGACTTATCTAACTGTAAAATGATTTTGATAAATGTTTGTGCACCTAATGTTGATGATAAGGAATTTATACAAAATTTATTTGCATCCATTCCCAATCTGAACACTCATAAAGTTATAATGGTGGGGGACTTCAATTGTGTTCTAAATCCACTTTTAGATAGGACTTCCTCCACAGGGGGAGCGGCATCTAACACCACAAAGATAATTACAAAGTTTATAACTGATCACAACTTATCAGACCCCTGGAGGTTTTTAAACCCAAATTCAAGAACATATTCTTTCTACTCACCAGTACATCATTGTTACTCAAGGATTGATTACTTCTTTATAGACAATAACTTCATGCCTATGATTAAATCTTGAGAATACGATGCTATTGTTATTTCTGACCATGCACCTATGATCTTGGAGCTAAAATTACTAAGCCCCATACACTCACCCCACAGATGGCGCCTCAACCCGCTTCTATTAGCTGATGAGAATTGTACGGAATTTATATCTAAACAAATCAAATTCTTTCTAGAGACAAATACATCACCCGAGATCTCTGCAGGAATACTCTGGGAAACTCTTAAGGCCTTCTTAAGAGGTTAGATTATCTCATATCTTTCCCACAGAAATAAATCCGAAGCCAAGAAAGTAGCAGAGATAAAAAGCGAAATTACTAAAATAGATGAAGAACACGCCAGACTACCAAGCGAGACTCTACATAGGAGGAGGCAGGCTCTACAACACCTCTTGACAACTAAAGAAACTGAACAACTAAACTACAAATCCAGACATCATTATTATGAACATGGAGAGAAAGCTAATAAGCTTTTAGCTCAACAAATTCACAAGCAAGAAGTGCGCAACGCAATCTCGGTAATCACCAACACGAACGGAGATAAAATTGTCGAACACAAAAATATAATGCACACTTTCAGAGACTACTATAAATCCCTAAAAGAGTTTAAAGAAGACAATACACAATCTAATACATTTCTAGATACATTACAGATACCACAAATAGACGCTTTTAGTGCGGAGGAACTTGATAAACCTCTGGCATTATCAGAATTACTAGATGCTATAAAGTCACTCCAAGGCGGGAAAGCAGCAGGCCCTGATGGCTACCCTGCAGAATTTTACAAGAAATTCTACGCTCAGCTAGCTCCCCTCCTATTAGCAACATTTACAGAAGCCAGAGATAACCAATCTTTTCCACAAACCTTTCGCCAAGCACTAATCACTGTCTTTCCAAAACAAAATAAGGACTTATTACAATGTGCATCATACAGACCAATTTCACTTCTGAATAACGACGTTATAATACTCTCTAAAATCTTAGCCAGAAGGATGGAGAAAGTGCTCCCCTCGGTAATATCACAAGACCAAACTGGATTTATTAGGGGCCGGCACTTATCTTCAAATCTTCGACGCCTGTTTAATGTAATATACTCACCAACTAAATCAAACACCCCAGAAATATTATTATCATTGGATGCAGAAAAAGCATTCGACATGATTGAATGGAAATACCTTTTTACTACATTGGAGAAGTTTGGGTTTGGTCCAAACATTTGTGCATGGATTAAATTACTTTATACTAACCCAGAAGCTTCAGTTTGCATCAACAACATTTGCTCAGACTACTTTAAACTAGAATGTGGCACTAGACAAGGATGCCCCTTGCCACCGCTTCTGTTTGCGATTGCCATTGAACCACTGGCAATACATTGTCGAAATACTGATCAGATAAAGGGGATTAACAGAGAAGGACTGGAACAGAAAATCTCATTCTATGCAGATGACATGGTACTGTATATATCAGACCCAGAAAATTCTGTGCCTGCAGTCTTAGCAGCACTCACAGAATTTCAAAAGATCTCTTGTCTCAGAATTAATCTGAATAAAAGTGTACTCTTTCCAGTGAATTCTCAAGCATATAATATTAGTTTAGATACCCTACCTTTTATCATTGCAGAACAGTTTAAATACCTCGGGGTAAACATCACAAGTAAACATAAAGCTCTTTATGAACAAAATTTCTCCGTCTGCATGGAAAAAATGAAACAAGACTTGCATAGATGGTCAACCCTTCATCTCACACCAGCTGGAAGAATTAACACTGTTAAGGTGAATATTCTTCCTAAACTCCTTTTTTTATTTCAAAACATCCCAATATACATTGATAAATCATTCTTTAGGCAATTAGATTCAACAATAACCTCATTTATTTGGAATTCAAAGCATCCACGCATCAAAAGAGCGACCTTACAAAGACAAAAGGAAGAAGGCGGCATGGCTCTACCTAACTTCCAGTTTTATTACTGGGTAGCAAATATACAGGCGATAAGAACCTGGACACAAATAGAAGAACATACACAGGCTTGGACCGCAATAGAAGTAAAATCCTGCAGTACTTCTTTGTATTCCTTGCTCTGTGCTCCAATAAACACACGCTATCGGCAATATACAAATAACTCAATTGTGCTCCACTCACTTAGAATCTGGAACCAATGTAGAAAGCATTCTAAGATGGAGAAGCTTCTATCTGTGGCACCTCTGCAGGAGAACCACCTCTTTCAACCTTCACAAACATATGCAGTTTTTAATATCTGGAAAAAATTTGGAATTAATTTGCTTAGAGATCTTTATATAGACAACGTCTTTGCTTCCTATGAACAATTACATTCCAAATTTAACATTCCAGCTACACATTTCTTTCACTATCTTCAAATCAGGAACTTTGTTAAAGAGAACCTTCCAGATTTTCCTCATCTTCCACCCTCATCCATGCTGGAAAAAATATTGCTCAATCTCAAGGACTTAGACTCCATCTCTACAATATATAAAATCATTTTAAAATCCCTCCCTTTCAAAGATCCAAGAGGACACTGAGAAAAAGATCTCTCAATCAATATATCAGAAAAGGAGTGGAAAGTAGCAATGCAGAGAATTCACTCGAGCTCCATATGCGCAAAACATACAATTATACAACTCAAAATTATATATCGAGCACATCTGTCTCGACTAAAACTCTCCAAAATGTTTCCAGGGCATGATCCAACCTGTGAACGTTGCAACCAAGTCCCAGCCTCACTAGGTCACATGTTCTGGGCCTGCAACAAATTAACATTATTCTGGACAAAAATTTTTAATTACCTTTCAGACAGCTTTGGACTCACAATCCCTCCTAACCCATTAACAGCTGTGTTTGGGGTTCTTCCAGAGGGGCTTAAAGTGGAGAAAGACAAACAAATTGTGATTGCATTCACTACACTTTTGGCACGCAGACTTATTCTGATAAACTGGAAGAACCCAAACTCTCCTCTTTTAAGTCAGTGGGAAACCGATGTGTTATATTATTTGAAATTGGAAAAAATCAAATACTCAGTTAGAGGATCCGTACAGACTTTTTTCAAAACATGGCAGGATCTAATCAGTAATATTTTAAAAATAAGTTCATGAAGCACAGAGAATTTATTAATTTAGGTATGTTTAAAAGTTGTAAAATTTTTATGCCATTTGGCTTGCTCTCTCTCTCAAGGGTGGGGATCGATCTGTTCTTGACTCTATTTTTCTCTTTGTAAAAACTTGATTGCTTTGTATGGAGTTCAATAAAATTAATTTAAAAAAAAAATAATAAACTGAAAATTAAGACACCCGTATGGGGGGCAGCCACATTACCTGCCCATAGGGTTTATCAAGGCTAAGATGTCGCTACTCAAAAGAAGAGACAACTGTGGTAAAAGCATGGCATATTGTTTGGTTGGTAAGTGGCATAACAAAAAGAGTTTCACTTTTAATTGTATTGTGATGACACCCGTATGTTTGTCAGGGCTGGTGATAACTTCTTAAGTAAAGACTCCTATAGAATATTGTGAGACATTTTCTCCATTGTATATTTAAGGATATCTATGTGTGTATGTGTGGGGGTTCTAAATAGAATATTGTGAGGTGACTGACAATTAGGCTTTCACTTGAGATTTTGTATACAGAATGTGCATCTGTATGTGTCATAATCTTAATGTATGAGAGTAGGCTAACTTAGTAATGGCAAGGACTATAAAAACCCAAGATAATACACCACATAACCCCGCTCATCTGCAAGTTGACAACATGGCATGGTGGTAGCTTGAGATTGGTTCTTCCCATTTATTATAAGGTCCAGTGTTTCAGACAGGGTGGTTTATGCTTCTCCACATTTACTTTGTGACCAGTCTCACTCCAGTATCAGAGGATAAGTGGGCTGCATACGACAGCCACCCTGATCTTCAGAGTTGCCCCTTAATATGTTATTGTACATGAGATGGACCTGTACCTTTCAATTTCCCTGTGGATACAGGTTAGACTGGTCTATTCAGACTCCCATTGTCACAGTAGCAAATAACTACAGGCAATAATGGAAATGTTGCTGCCTGAGTCTATGAATGCTATCACCTTATGACCATTTCTAACCACCACTCCAGTGTAAGGAAGAGACAGGGGATTGTGCCGTGAAACAATGCCTTTCACCTCGCACCCATCTGCAGTCAAGCAGCTTACCAAAAAAAGGACAAGTTGCAGTGTTATGGCTCACCTCTCCCAAACTTAGGCTTAGAGATGGCAACAATACCTGGGACGGACTCATCAATCTTTCCTGCTAGGGGGCAACACGTATTTGACTACGAACCTCTGCATCAGCAAGCTGAATCCATTGTTCCCCATCCTGGACCTATACTTCTGAGATTTCTGATACCATGGCCTGAAGAAGGGCTGCCATAGCCTATTGCCCCATCATAGCAAGAAATCCTGCCAACTATGCCACTGTAAGGGAAACAAAGAACAATGATAAACAGTTTGGGGTACAACACAATACAATGCAATTTATTTTTTGTATAGCCCAAAATCACACAAGAAGTGCTGCAATGGGCTTTAACAGGCCCTGCCTCTTGACAGCCCCCCAGCCTTAACACTAAGACGACAAGAAAAAACTCCCAAAAAAACCCTTGTAGGGAACAAATGGAAGAAACCTTGGGAAAGGCAATTCAAAGAGAGACCCCTTTCCAGGTAGGTTGGGCGTGTAGTGGGTGTTAAAAAGAAGGGGGTCAATACAATACAATACAATACAATATACAGAACAGAACAAATCCTCAATATAGTATAAAAATAAAAATTTTAGAAGTACGGAGCAGAATTTAACAGTAGATGATATCACATAATATGATTTGGATTTGTTTAGAGTCCTGGAGACCTCATCCATCAAGCTGCCTCCTGCATTTGGTCATTCCACAGCTGAAATAGCGCTAATCCGATGAAATAACCCCTCTTTCCCATGATTCCTGGTATCCTCCATCAGGGATGACTTTACCTTAGGCAGGCAAAACAACTTGGCAGGTGGGCCGTGGCACCAAGTGCCTCATTTGAGTACTGACAAGAGAAGCAGAATAGGTGAGGGTTAGTATCCAATTATAACTATCATGTTGCTTATGTTTTAGTGCTAATGACTAACAGAGATGCAGTCTGTACAGTTAATCAGCAGCTCTAGCCAGGATATGCTAAACTGAAGTAGTAAGTCTTCAGCCGGGATTTAAAAGCTGAGAACAAAGGAGCATCTCTTATAGTAACAGGCAGACCATTCCATGGTTTAGGGGTCCTGTAACTAAAAGCTCGACCTTGCACTGTTATTTTACCAATCGTTGGAATCATAAGCAGACCAGCATTTTGAGATCTTAATATGCGCTCTGGTTTGTAAGTCATAAGTTCAGACAAGTAAGCCGGACCTTGGCCATTTAATGATTTATACGTTAAAAGGAGGATTTTGAAATCTGCCCTAAACTTAACTTAGAGCCAGTGTAAGGATTTAAGAACTGGAGTTATGTGTTCACAGTTTCTTGTTCTTGTAATAATTCTTGCGGCAACATTTTGGATTAACTGGAGGCTGTATAAAGAACAGTTTGAACATCCAGTGAACACCACATTGCAGTAGTCAATCCTACTAGAAATAAATGCATGAATTTATTTCTCAGAATCCTGTTTATTTTGAAAGCGTCTTAATTTCCCAACATTTTTAAGATGGAAGAAACATGATTTGGACAACTTTGTAATATACGCTTTAAATGACATGCTAGAGTCAAAGATAACTCCTAGATTGCAGGCTAATTCAGTAAGATTAATGGCGATTCCAACTGAGTTAAATGATAAGGGAATATTCTTGTGATCGGCATCATTGCCTCCAACAATTAACATATCTGTTTTATCTGTGTTTAAAGACAAGTAGTTCTCATCCATCCATTCCTTTAATTCACTAACACAACTAATTAAAGACAACATCGGAGAAACTACATTTGATATAAATGAAAGGTATAACTGGGTGTCATCTGCAAACGAGTGAAAATGAACATAATGTTTCCTAATGATAGATCCCAGTGGAAGCATGTAAACTGAGAATAGTAAAGGTCCCAGTATTGAGCCCTGCGGGACACCATATCTCACTTCTGTGTATAATGATGGAGTACTGTCAGTATATTTCTGTACATATTGGAATCAATTTGATAAATAAGAACTAAACCAAGTGTGCACAGTGCCTGTAAGCCCAACATCATTTTCTAGCCTGCGCAGTAAAATAGAATGGTCAATGGTGTCAAATGCTGCACTTAAGTCTAACAACATAATTACAGTGAAGTTTCCTTCATCAGACGATATCAGAATGTCGTTTACAACCTGTGTTAGTGCCATTTCTGTACTATGACCAGTGCAGAAACCAGACTGGAATTTCTCAAATAAATTGTAATGCGTAAGGTGTGACTGAAGCTGATTGGCGACTACTTTTTCTAGTATTTTAATTATTTAGTATGTGTGGGTCTAAGTCTGATTTTTTAAGTAATGGTTTAATGACTGACACTTTTAGTGCATCAGGTATTGTGCCATGCAATAAAGAACTATTGATAATGGTTAGAATAGGCGCTGCAAGAACATCCATTGCACATTTTACTAGTTTTGTTGGCACTGGATCTAGGGAAAAAGTAGTGGGCTTCATTTTAGAAATTAAATTTAAGACTTCCTGCTCAGTTACAGGATTAAAATTACTAAAGTGCTGAATGCAGTGTAAGACAGGGTCGGCTTAGCTAGTATTTGGTTTGTACTGTGATGCTGAGATCTGGGATCTTATATTTTTAATTTTCTCACTGAAGAAGTTCATAAAGTTTGTATTGCTAATATTTGTTGGTATTTTGCACTGTAGATTTGAATTTCCATTTGTTAATTTAGCCACTGTTCTAAACAGTACCCAAGGATTTTTATTATTGCTATCTATTATTGTAGAATAGTATTCTGAGCAAGCTTTAAAGAGAGCTTTTTTATTACCCCATATAATGTGATTGTAAAACAAATGAAAACACACAATAATTATGGAAACACTTTTCCAGACAGGACTAAGCTGGCAAAGATGGAAGAACTCATGGTTTTCAGTCCAGGTGGATAGACGCTTAAAGTGACGTCAGTGGTACTGTAGCAATTAATTAACAAGTCTGCAGAGTAAGGAAGAGAGAAAGGCATTAGGACAAGGTGTCAAAACCCTGGTTCAGCAGTAGAATTACAGTCACTAGAACCCTTCAGCTGTCCACTATGCACATGTGCGTGATACTGGGAGTGAAGTTTCAAATCCATAGATAAAAGCACAAGTTTACAGTTTAATCACATTTCCATGCAGCTTGTCTCACAGGTCACTGAAGTTTGTCAGAGGAACACCTGGCCAACACTGGAGAACCACAAGGAACAGTCCTGTCTCCTTTTCTCTTTACTCCGTACACCTCAGACTAAAATATAACACCAGGTCATGTCACTTACAGAAATTCTCAAATAATTCTAAACTTATGACATGTATTGATAAAGGGAATGAGACAATTGTCTGCATCTTAACAACAGCAAAACCAAGGAACTGATTATTGACTTTTAGCACAGTAAGCAGCTGCTTTGTCCACCATTCAAGGAGTCGATGCAGAGGTGTTAGCGAAGGAGAGGATTAAAACACAACTGAGTTCCATTGTGAACAATGCTGTACACCCTCTCTCTCTGACACACTAACACTGAGGACTTTCAGCCAACGATTACCCAGTAGAAGTGTTTCAAGAAACCCTGCTGGGGCTCCTTTTTACCAAGAGCAATGTGCCTGCATACAGCAAGGAAATAGTATATTTTAACGCAATTATTCTAATCATATAAGAGCACAAGTCATTTTATACATGGATTTTGGAATCGTACACTTCAGCGTACTGTTTATGACTTCTTGTACCTCTCTGAATGCTGATCCAAGGTAAAACATTTCCTGTTATGCAGTTCATTACACAGTACAATAGAGTTCCTATAAGCCTTATGAGGCAAGATACATAGGTAGTTTTCCATTTCTTCACAGAAAAGAACTTCAACAATAGGCAGGCTACAGAGTTGAATAGATGCTTTAAAATAATAAAAGTAATAGTAGTAAAGATTATATTATCACAATAAACTTGTATTTAACTTCAACGTTAATGTATGTTTTCATACACTTTATATAAAGCAAGTTACAAATGACTGTGTCTAGCAGGTTTTTAATATACAGTGGAACCTCGGGTCACGACCGTAATTCATTCCAAAACTTTGGTCGCAACCCGATTTGGTTGTGACCCGAAGTAATTTCCCCCATAGGATTGTATGTAAATACAATTAATCCGTTCCAGACCGTACCAGCTGTATTTAAATATATAAAGGTTTTTAAGCACAAAAATAGTTAATTATACCATAGAATGCATAGTGTAATAGTAAACTAAATGTAAAAACATTGAATTGTAGTGGTCAAGTGCCACTAAGATTCACACCATCAATGTGACGTTGATTTATTTATTTTAGTGGTGGATTACCAGGGACAACCCCAGCCTTGGAACAACATACACACACACACACACACTACAGAGACCAAATAAAGCACGCTAGGAACATTAAACGATAACGAATATAATGAAATTAAATGAACTAGTGTGCTGTCTAGTTGGTAACAATCTAAATTAAAGCCATGCTCTTACATTACCAAATTTTCCAGCATGGGAATTTCCCTGTTATTTAAACTATATACTGTATACACTGCTTAAAAAATTCAAGAAACACTTGTTAATCAGAGTATAGCATCAAGACAATGAAACATCTGAGATATTGATCTGGTCAGTTAAGTAGCAGAGGGGTTTGTTAATCAGTTTCAGCTGTTTTGGTGTTAAGTTAACAAGAGGTGCACTAGAGGGACAAAAATGAGACGACCCCCTCATCTTTTCTGACTGTTTTTTCACTAGTTTTACATTTGGCCACAGTCAGTGTCACTACTGGTACCATGAGGCAATACCTGGATCTTGGGATGGTGAAAGTAGCCAATCTGAGAGCTTCTTCCAGGTGTGGCAGAAGTGTGGCCAAATAAGGCCATTGAAATGTCCATACCAAGACAAAATATTGTCTCTCACGGTCTTTCCACACTCTGGGCGTCCTAGCTGGATAAGGATTGTGGCCGTCCACCACTATATATATATATATATATATA
>JANRMT010062813.1:115970088-115996585 GCA_026402145.1 Polypterus bichir lapradei
ATAGATAGATAGATAGATAGATAGATAGATAGATAGATAGATAGATACTTTATTAATCCCAAGGGGAAATTCACATAAAAGGGGTGAAACTCCTAATTAGACAACAACTTATTATACCTACATAATATCATCTCAGAGTTATAAAAAGTGTCATTACACTAAGACATTTGAGACTCTACTACTGCAGAACTCTGATGGACAAGACAACAACCAGCACACTAATAGATATTAAGACAGAGCATCCAAATCACTATAGTAACCATTAACCTCCCAGAATTCCTTTGGGGTCTCCTGGCAGAACCTGATGTGGACTATGCTAAACAATAATAAACTTAATACAAGCTAAATATAAAATCGTTATTTATGTTGTGATTCACTTTTGTTTGGGTTATTTTGCCATCATGTCCTTTTAGGCAGTACTGACAGTGGAATGACCTTTCCACAGTGTTTTTCCATGCACTGAACCTGGTTTATTTGACCTAATGATTCTGTTATACCCTTCTCATGGGCTCACCACCTATGGGAGGGGCCAAGGAGATTGGGTGCAGTGTGAGTTGGGTGGTGGCCGAAGGCGGGGACCTTGGAGGTCCGATCCTCGGCTACAGAAGCTGGCTCTTGGGACGTGGAATGTCACCTCTCTGAAAGGGAAGGAGCCTGAGCTAGTGTGCGAGGTCGAGAGGTTCCGGCTAGATATAGTCGGGCTCACCTCAACACACAGCTTGGACTCTGGAACCAATCTCCTTGAGAGAGGCTGGACTCTATACCACTCTGGAGTTGCCACCAGTGAGAGGCGCCGAGCAGGTGTGAACATACTCATTGCCCCCCAACTTTGGAGCCTGTACATTGGCGTTTTCCCCGGTGGACGAGAGGGTAGCCTCCATCTGCCTTCGGGTGGGGGGACTGGTCCTGACTGTTGTTTGTACGTATGCGCCGAATGGCAGTTTGGAGTACCCATCCTTTTTGGAGTCACTGGAGGGGGTGCTAGAGGGCATACCTTCTGGGGACTCCCTCGTACTGCTGAGAGACTTCAATGCTCACGTGGGCAATGACAGTGAGACCTGGAAGGGCGTGATTGGGAGGAATGGCCCCCCCGATCTGAACCCGAGCGGTGTTTTGTTATCGAACTTCTGTGCTCGTCACTGATTGTCCATAACGAACACCATGTTCAAGCATGGGTGTTCATATGTGCACTTGGCACCAGGACACCCTAGGCCTCAGTTCAATGATCGACTTGTGGTCGTGTTGTCGGACTTGCAGCCACATTTCTTGGACACTCGGGTGAAGAGAGGGGCGGAGCTGTCAACTGATCACCACCTGGTGGTGAATAGGCTTCGATGGTGGGGGAGGATGCCGGTTAGGCCTGGTAGGCCCAAACGTGTTGTGAGGGTCTGCTGGGAATGTCTGGCAGAGTCCCCTGTCAGAAGTAGCTTCAACTCCCACCTCCGGCAGAACTTAGACCACATCCCGAGGGAGGTGGGGGACATTGAGTCCGAATGGGCCACGTTCCGTGCCTCTATTGTTGAGGCGGCTGACCGGAGCTGTGGCCGTAAGGTGGTCGGTGCCTGTCGTGGCGGCAATCCCTGAACTTGTTGGTGGACACCGGTGGTAAGGGATGCCGTCAAGCTGAAGAAGGAGTTCTGCTGGACCCTTTTGTCCTTTGGGACTCTGGAGGCAGCAAATAGGTACCGACAGGCCAAACGGAATGCGGCTTTCTTGGTTGCTGAGGCAAAAACTCAGGCATGGGAGGAGTTTGGGGAGGCCATGGAGAACGACTTTCGGACAGCTTTGAAGAGATTCTGTTCCACCATCCAGCGTCTCAGGAGGGGGAAGCAGTACACTGTCAACACCGTATATGGTGGGGATGGTGCGCTGTTGACCTCGACTCGAGACGTTGTGGGTCGGTGGGGGGAGTACTTCAAAGACCTCCTCAGTCCCACTAACATGCCTTCCAATGAGGAAGCAGAGCCTGGGGACTCGGAGGTGGGCGCCCCCATCTCTGAGGCTAAGGTCACCGTGGTGGTCAAAAAACTCCTTGGTGGCAGGGCCCCGGGGATGGATGGGATACGCCCGGAGTTCCTCAAGGCTCTGGATGTTGTAGGACTGTCTTGGTTGACATGTCTCTGCAACATCGCATGGACATCGGGGACAGTGCCTCTGGATTGGCAGACTGGGGTGGTGGTCCCCCTCTTTTAAAAGGGGGACCAGAGGGTGTGTTCCAACTACAGAGGGATCACACACTTCAGCCTCCCTGGAAAAGTCTATTCGGGGGTGCTGGAGAGGAGGGTCTGTCGGATAGTTGAACCTCGGATTCAGGAGGAGCAGTGTGGTTTTCGTCCTGGCCGTGGAACAGTGGACCAGCTCTACACCCTTAGCAGGGTCCTGGAGGGTGCATGGGAGTTTGCCCAACCAGTCTACATGTGTTTTGTGGACTTGGAAAAGGCGTTCGACCGTGTCCCTCAGGGAGTCCTGTGGGGGGTGCTCCGGGAGTATGGGGTACCAGACCACCTAATAAGAGATGTTCGGTCCCTGTACAACCAGTGTCAGAGCTTGGTCCGCATTGCCGGCAGTAAGTCGAGCCCGTTTCCAGTGAGAGTTGGACTCCGCCAGGGCTGCCCTTTGTCACCAATTCTGTTCATAACTTTTATGGACAGAATTTCTAGGCGCAGCCAGGGTGTTGAGGGTGTCCGGTGTGGTGGACTCAGGATTGGGTCACTGCTTTTTGCAGATGACGTTGTCCTATTTGCTTCATCAGGCCGTGATCTTCAGCTCTCTCTGAATTGGTTCGCAGCTGAGTGTGAAGCGGCTGGGATGAGAATCAGCACCTTCAAATCCGAGACCATGGTCCTCAGCCGGAAAAGGGTGGAGTGCCCTCTCAGGGTTGGGGGAGAGATCCTGCCCCAAGTAGAGGAGTTCAAGTATCTCAGGGTCTTGTTCACGAGTGAGGGAAGAATGGAGCGTGAGATCGACAGGCGGATCGGTGCAGCGTCCACAGTGATGCAGGCTCTGCATCGGTCTGTCGTGGTGAAAAAGGAGCTGAGCCGTAAGGCAAAGCTCTCAGTTTACCAGTCAATCTACATTCCTACCCTCACCTATGATCATGAGCTATGGGTAGTGAATGAGATCGCTAATACAAGCGGCTGAAATGAGTTTCCTCCGCAGGGTGTCTGGACTTTCCCTTAAAGATAGGGTGAGAAGCTCAGTCATCCGAGAGGGGCTCAGTGTAGAGCCGCTGCTCCTCCACATCGAGAGGAGTCAGATGAGGTGGCTCGGGCATCTGATAAGGATGCCTCCTGGACGCCTCCCTGGTGAGGTGTTCCGGGCATGTCCAACCGGGAGGAGGCCCCGGGGAAGACCCAGGACACGCTGGAGTGACTATGTCTCCCGGCTGGCCTGGGAACGCCTTGGGATTCTCCCGGAAGAGCTAGAAGAAGTGGCCCGGGAGAGGGAAGTCTGGGCCTCTCTGTTCAAGCTGCTGCCCCCGCGACCCGACCTCGGATAAGCGGAAGAGGATGGATGGATGGATGGATTCTGTTATAAGCCATACTTCTTAGCTCAGTACAGGAACTATAATAGTTAGATGATCTTTCCCTATTTGTCCTCATTCATACAGCTTTATCTGATGAAGGTTGCAGTAGCAAAATGCTAAACAGCTTTTCCAACACATCCTTAAGAATTATCAGATACTTCCAGGTCATTTGAGAGACAGAATCTGTTCAGCATGCACTGTGTGTGCCACTGAGTCCCCCATCTTTTATGGGTGGCACTAATTTGGCATTTTAAGCACATGCCTAGTCCAGTACATTGACCCCACAACTTCAGCTTCATTCGTTGGTCGATCTCACAATCACCTGTCCCTTTACTCATGGACAAGAACCTGAGGTACTCAGACCCTTTCACTTGGGACACATGCTCAATACTTTCCTGATGGGAATAAGGCATTTTTTTTCTGAGTGAGTATCACAACTTCAGATTTTGAGATTCTGGTTCTGTCCCAATCACATCAAACATGGCTGCAAACCTTTACAGTGAACACCTAAGGACACAGTCTGATGAAGCCAAGAAGAAATCACTATCAGCAAATAGTAGAGGTGCAAACCATAAGTTCCCAAAGTGGACACTCACCAATCCTCAGCGGTGCCTTGATCTGTTTCCTGTCAATGCAATTCATGAACAGAGACATTCATAGTGGTGCCCAGTGAGAAGTATAGAAATGCAACTCCCACTTAACAGATACATGTACTAAATGGCATAAAGCAGTTTAGGAGCACCATACTACCGAAGCACTTCCCACTAGATACTGTAGAATACATAGTCATAAACTTTTTCCAAATACACGAAGCACATTTAGATAGAATTGGCAAATTTGACAGGATTGGCTGTTCCTCATGACATCTCAAATATCTGTGCAAGGAGTAAGAATTGTTCCACTGTTCTGTAGTCAGGATAAAATCTTAATTGTTCCTAGTGGTTCTGAGGTTCAGCTGTAGGATGAAGTATTGGGTTTTCAGAGGCTGAGATGTAAGAGTACTCAGTAGCTGGAACATGCCCTATTGTCAACCTTATTAAAAATGGGGTCCACCACTCCAGTCTTCTCATTCCTTGGCATGCAACATGAAAAAGGTAGGTTAGTCAAACCCCCCACAACAGCCACTGCTTTTCTGTTTTGTTTTTGTTTTCTGGTTGGACCTTACCACTGCAAACTTTTTAATCATAGCACACCATTTAAACAAAATAATGAAACCAACTCCATATCAATGTTGCTGGTGCTGTTTCCTCCAAAGAGGGTGAATCCACTGGGTTTAGGAGTTCTATAACCAGTTATGGAAATTTTGCTTTCAGGTCAGTCACTGCTGTAGCTGCTGCTTTTTGGTGTGCTAGTACCAACCCCATCAGTGGGTCCTGACTGACACCAACAACTGTCTTTCTACAATGCCTCACATTTCCTTGCCCTGCTGAGGTTTTGGTCTTTTAAAACTTGAGATACAGGGGAAGATTCTACCAGGTTAGACAGCTAAACTCATCCTAAAAATGTTTTCAAACAAACCCTCTCTAACCTTGTAGACTTTCCAGGTCTGTCCAATGGGCACTCCAGCTCAGCATCTCTACCTTTGCAAAATTGCAGATGACATAACTACAAAGTCAACCAAAGGCCCAAGAATCAAAAACACTTTTGAATAGGATTGTGTTTGAATATGGTGTTTGCTACACACATTCAGGGACTAGCACAAATAACCATTTACCACTTGGGTTCAGATCAGTCAAGTCATTCCTCTCAATCACACCCCAACTATGATCTTTATAATTCTCCATGTAAGGAAGTTTCCCTGAAGGACTACAAAGTCTGTAAAGGTGTCCTTTTGAGTACTGAATCAATGACTCTAAAAAGGCAGAGTGCTCCAAAAATGTGTTTGGTGTATACAAGGAAGCTGTCAAGGTTTTTCTCTTTTGAATCTTGAAATTGCATTGAGAGTCTTTTACACCTCTATCTGCCCCACTCTTGTCAGTCACTCAACTAACATTGCATTCAACCCTCATTCTTCACTGTGTATGTGGAGAGCCCATATGGTAGCTTCATGCAGCTTTTTCAGACTGAAATAAGCTAAATGGCTTACCTAGACTCCCCACAAAGGCCTGGATTAAGGAGTGATATTCTTGGGGAGATTATTTGATTAATTTAGACTATGCAAAGGGCCTTTAATGGATTGTTCTTTGACTGGTCAGCCCCCCAACCCCAGATCCTATCAGGAGCTTATGTCTGCAGACAATATTTCTACAAATCTGAGACACACAATTCCCAGAGGTCACAATCTTAGGAAATGGCTTCTTTATTTTAACACTAACATATTATCTATCAACTAACAATCTAAAATACTACAAACCCTGGTACTCCAATTATTCACTTATTTGCTTATTTGACTTATACCTTTATCCAATGCACCTTGCAACATCTGAGATACATTTGGTTACATTTGTTTTATTTTTTCAATTGGAGCACAGGCAGGCGAAGTGACTTGTTCATGGTCATATGTGTCAATAGCAAGATTTGACCCCAAATCCTCAAGGTTTGAAATCCAAAGCCCTAATCACTATACTATATTTCCTGCATATTAAATGGAGAATATACTAACCTTCATCACAGGACAATATCAGTTATTTCACTTTTTCTTTCATGTGTGCTACACTCTTAAAGATAAAGGTGCCAGAGTGGTTCTACAAAGCAATTCCTTAGAGCTGCCATTTTTGGTTCCCAAAAGACCCATCTACATGATGGCTCCAAGAAGAACCTTTATTTATTTAGATCTGTAACAGGCTCCTTACAGTAAATAACTATGAACAGATGGTAACATATTTGTGAAATACCAATGACTTCATGATTTTAAAAGGACTCTTGCTGCATCCAGTAATACAGGCTAACACCAGGATTTCTTAATCTGTTAGTGTCCTGCTCGATGGCCTACCGTACATTGAAGATTTTTTCTTTCTCCATATTAGGAAGTTTTTCAAAGCACAAAGAAACAAATTCATATGCAAAGAACTCTTCCCAGCAATGGTTCTATTAAGGAATCATATGATTTAGTAAAGAACCATAAAATGCTATTAAAGGATCATTAGTTTTAATAGTGTACAGTACGTCGGCTCTAACACAATAGGTGTGCACAATTCATTGTGATGCTCACTGAGATTTGTTTCTGATATCATTTTGTGGGATAAAGACTGCTAAACCTTTTGCAACAACCTTAATAAGCCTTTTTGCTTCAGTTATATAAAATTTGTGCACATCGTAGCAAGGCATCCTTCTCAGCTCAGACACAAAGCACCAGAGACTGTGATGAATTTATCTCAGAATATTACTGGCACACAGTTATATTTTGTTAACTACATATACTATCTTGGAAAAGCAAATAGTATTTTTAAAGATCTTGCTATAACATTGGGCCTTTGTTCTAGCAATGTATACAAGATCATTAGCGCTGGTACTGCAAGATTTAAGGGCAGTTTGCACCTTCAGATCAGAGTTTGTAATTAACACTATAACTGTTTTGACAACTGCATGAATGTGTCTACTTTGTGTTATTTTTCTTTTCCTAATGCATTTTGTCCGAGGTTGGGTTTACTGTCTGTTGTTGGTATTACAATACTGTCTCTAGTCTGTGGGAGACATGCATTTATGTCCTGTGTATCCAAGTATTTAGATTAGTGTGAACTTACTTCTGAAGTGTCTTACAAAGAAGATCACCCTGAGAGTTGATAAACTTTAAATAAATATCAGCAAAGGTTACTTCAGCATTGTGCAAAACAAAGCACTTCTTTAACTGCATCATATGTCTAACTGGTTGTAATTAAAAAGAAAAATCTTAGTCAAAACACCTCTCAGCAGTAAAGGTCCATAGCATTGTTATCAAGTATTGCATTGCTATTCCATTTTCTGTGCTGTCTTATACAAGGGGTGAACTTTATTTTATACTAATCCCACCTATTTAGCACGCACTCAAGCCAGATCAATTTAAAATCATAAGTCCCCCCAATCACAAATTCTAAATTAAAGACAACAAAGGGAACATGCTGTAATTATTAAATCAAACTTTGCTTTTTATGGTGTTTTGTTTATGATGTGCACCATGAGACCAAATATTGGGCTTTAAAATATATGGAATATATTAACTCTAGTCTTAGACTCCACTCACTACCAGTTATGGAAGGAACTTTATATAAATCCTATTCAATTTTAATTAAACTATTTTATGTTCATTCATTCTCTTCCCATATCCAAGGTAATCTGAATCTAAAAAGTATTTTACACATTCTGACAATCTTTTTGTATTACAGGACAAGTTTTTCTGAATGTGTGAGATTGGTATGTTAGATGACTAGATGAAGCGTAGCTAGCAATATACTGTATTAGAAGAGTGACAAGGTATCAGCTCTGCAAGAGATACCATATAAGCTTACTAGAAAAAACACCACACACACAAGAAATTTAAACCAAAAAACTAGAAAAATTGTAAAAATGTGGCTTTCAAAAAGAAAGCCAAAGCCAAATAAGTCCAATTAAAATCCAGAATGAAAACCACAAAAAATACAAAAACATCTTCAAGGATATTCAGAGATGGAAGACAATCAAGGCGACCTACAGCTAATGCCTTAGCACAGAACTGATGCCAACAGGTGATTAAATAAACACCAAGTCACACTTGAAGGCTTTTCAAGATTAGTTTTTCCCAATTGCTTAAATACGTTTCACTGAAAGTGCCCTCATTCTCTCAAAAGTTAAAACAGAATATCATAACATCTTACTCATGTGTGCAAATCCCAGACTTTCAGCCCAAAAGCAAACAGTCAGCTCTGTCACTTTAGCTGCAATCAATGTCCAATGTACAAAACACACAGTGTACAATCCAAGTACAGTTTAATTTTTGTGTAAGATCTATTCAGTACTGGCAATATGAACATTTTTCTATAGCACCAGGGAGACTGTACCTGTAATTATGCAATTTACACTCACTAAATGCCATAAAGGTAAAGTGCTTTTTACCTGTTTTCAATTCTGAAGGTACGGACTATGGATGCAATTGTGTAGCAACTGAGATTCGGATGTACTCGTTACTCAGCTTCTCTCATTGTCAAACCATTGACAAACACATGGTCAACCACAGTAACATGAATATCATCTAATATTACACTTCTTTGCTTCACTATTCTTTTTTTTCTTAGCTCCCTGCCTATTATCCATTGTAGGGTCAACCAAAAACAACCACAGTAAACACACACGGCTTCATTTATAAGCAGTCAGTAGTTTAGCATCAAGTGTGAAGCAATTTGCCACACAGTGTTTTCAGCTGGAGAGCTGAGTGCTAATTGAGCTTAAGTTTTGACACCTTGTGTTTGAGTGTTTTCAGATTGGCTGTATGGTAGTAAGTGCACTTTACCAATAGGATTTGTGTTTGAAGATCTGCTCAATTGATGCAACCAATCTGTGATATGGCACTAATGACAGGAATTCAGTTTGTGATTCTGGGAATAGTGTAATCATTTTAGGACTGAATTAAAGCAAATGGTGATCTAGCTGACTGTTCAAGATACTGTGTTTATGCAATTGGGAAAAACTATAATAACATGGAAAGGACTGGGATAGACATACAAAACACACAAAAATATTAACAGAGAACACAGATGCTATGATGTTTTTTTTTTCTTCTTATCAAAAATATCTTGGAAATAATTATTTTGTGCTATGTGCTTAATAGTTTAAATATTTTTAAATCTTATGCGATGCCTCACCATTTCCATAGCATTGCTAGGCTCAGTGTGTGGTGCATTATATCAGTCATACAGCAGTATAAAGGACAGAGCCAAGTAATTCTTTGTTTTTTGAGATAATTCAAATGAAATCTATCTTCATTAGTATTTGACTGCCTTTCAGTATTCTGGTATAAAACTGCTTACTTTGCTATTTTAACTTTGATTTCTAGTTAGCATTTTAATAGGAGACCCATGGTCTCTTGTGAAAGCATTACAACAGAAAGGAGAGGGAAAAATTTTTTTAAATTATAAATGAAACACATAGCATAATAAAGGCACAATACTACTAGGACTGCTTAGTCCAAGGATGGTCCTTTCAAACCTGTTGCTGCCAAGCTGCTTACAAGCCTGTTGTTTAAAAAGGTAATTTAAGTTAGGCATGGGGATTAACCTTTTGTACTGCACACTCTTCCCCAAAGAGGGCTTTATATTTTTTTATGTTTATTTATTGTGAAGGTGTAATAGCATAAATTACAACAACTATTAGAATCTGAAGAGTATGCCACCATAAAGTAAATTTCTATCTTAAACAAAAAATCAAAACGAAAATCTTTAAATGGCTGCATGTAGACATGCACTGAACAATGTGCTAAATATAACCATAAAATCACCTCTGCTTTTTTTTACTAAAACATGTTAGTTGTTCCCTGCGCTGAGCTGGTGCCCTGTCTGGGGTTTGTTTCCTGCCTTGCACCCTGTGTTGGCTGGAATTAGCTCCACCAGACCACAGTGACCCTGTAGTTAGGATATAGCAGGTTGGTTAATTGATGGATGGATGGATGTTAGTTGTTAATTGTGCATATTCCAGCTATGTACTGTATGTATGACATTGTACCCCACATGCCTCAATCTAAAGGTCTGGGAAAGAGATGATGATGATGATGATGATGATGATGATGATGACCACTTTGGTCATCTGTACATTTGGTTTGATTCACAAAGTTATATTGTCTGATATCCATGAATGTAAACCTGGAGTGGGTATGTAGCACTTTAACAAATGTTCATTCACACTATCCCCAAGCTTAAATAACTTGTTTTTTATCATCATTTAAATTAAAGTGAATTCTTTTAAACTATATTCTGTACTGAATCTAGCAGTATGTGCACACACTACATCAGTCCTTGTTTATCCAGAAATTAGTTGTTTACTAAAGGCTTATCTATGTCATTTAATTCCCAGGTGCCCTGGGTGGTTAAAACACATTATTTTTTTTGTTAAATATTGGCATCATGCCACATTACTGTTAAACAAAAAGCAAAAAAAAAAAACAAAAAACAAACTTAATTAGGTTCTATTGTAAATAGTTTTTCCCTGTTGCATCATCATGACATTTTTCTATTTTTAAAAGTGGAAAAGGTGAAAAATAACACCTAAAAAATCATACATACCTATATGAAATTTCTTTCTCTGATCTTATATCATGTTCTTTCTAATTTTCATTCATGTAATCTCTGTTGCCAGTGTGAAGGAGTACAAAATGTAATTTCTTCATTTAAAGGTATGCATTTTCTATACTGATTTGGCATTTAGGGATTGCCACAATATATGTTAATTGTAAAACATACATATGTACTTCTGCTTTAGTAATTTCTCAAAGTCATCAGCATAAGCATATGAAAATAAGTCTTCATTTAAAAGTAAAATATCAAAATACCTATGAATCACAAATACATGAAGCCCAAAATCTCAATGAAATAGGAAAAAAATACAAACTACTTGAGGTTACCAGCTGCATTTGTTGATTTAAACATTAATTCAGCATCTGATGTGAAAATCTACATTTTTAACCATGTAACTAAAAAGGTTGCATTCTCCTATTTCTACCTACATGACTTTGTGTGTCTGTAGGTACTACATATCGAGATCATGTGAGTATGAAGTAGACCCTACAAATCAGAAATAATGTAACTGAGGCAACTAAAAGAAATTAGGATCTCTATCTTTTGTGGAACTAAGAACCTGGAAGAGAGATGTTGTCAGAAGGGGTGAAGCCATTCTGAGAAGCTCTACGGAGGGTGTGTGTAAGTTAGTATCAGTGAGTGAGGGACAATGAAGCCGTTACAGAGCAATAGTTATTAGAGTTGCTTTGCTGCTTAAATCCATTGGACTGGGTAAGCAGCCACTGGCAATCTCAGGAACGATCCTGTTTTGAAACCACTCATTAGATTTGGGAAAGTGAGTTTAGACAGTGCTTGGTCTGACCTCAAGTAAAGGATGTGAAGCAGAGATTAGGCAGTGTATGTGACAAAGAAAAGATCATCTGAGCCACATGGAAGGAGCAATGAAAGATCAAAGCGACAGAAGTGTTGGAGGGTGGCAAAAGTAGGATATGGTGTCCAGTAAAAGTAAAGATGATGCGTGTTACAATATACAGTACTAAGCTATCAGCACCAATCATGCTAAAATGTCAGTTGAATAATGCATTAAAAATATCACAGATTTGTGAAATATTTTATGTTGTGCAGAACATCAAATGACAGTATCAAGAGATATTTTAACATGAAATACTTACCACTGTGTCATAAATACACATTTATAAATTTCTAATTTTTCTTCAGTGAGCGAAGTTCTACATCATACTGCATATAAGACATCAACATGATTTCCAAAGAAACAAGATGCAGAAGTTCACAAACACTTTAAATTGCATCACCATAAATCAACCAATAGATGACTTAAAAGGGCTCTAACCTTAAAACCCAAAGGCAGAACTGAAAAGTTCAGGCTGCACATGTGCACTGCTGAACAAAGGAATGCCAAGAATATAGCCGGGGATTAAAGAAAATTTCACATACTCCAAAAATAAGTTTTTTCTAGATAAGAAATTGCATTGAGCATATCATGGACAACTGGAAAAAATTTGATTATAATGACTAAGTTAAGTTTGCTATAAATAATTTAACAATATGTTTAGTTATTGAGGTGTTCTACTACTTACTTAATTTTTGCAGAACTGCTCCATCTGCTGGGAGGGCAGTGCACTGCTTTTACTTGAAGTAGGAACGCCACTGCTAGGAACACAATGATTACATCTTGCCTGAAGAAGGGGCCTGAGTTGCCTCAAAAGCTTGCATATTGAAATCTTTTTAGTTAGCCAATAAAAGGTGTCATTTTGCTTGGCTTTTCTCTGCATTCATAATGGCTAACATGGTACAACACCCTAGTACTAATGTTAATAGGTGAAAGTCTTCAGTTTATCTGAAGAAAATTAGCACTGAAACCTGCCTATTGATAGCAAGAACAAAGAAAAAAGATAAACAATGAAAAAGGAAAGAATAGATGAAAGAGAGAAAAATGGTAAACAAGCTATAAAGTGGCTTAGCTAAGTCATATCAATATCTATTCATCCCATACCATGTTACAAATAATAAGAAGTAAATATTGTTAAAGTACACCATACTTTTACAGTAATCAAACAGTCTGACAAAAAAATCTGTATATATTATTAAAAGCACATATCTGCATTTAATAGTTAGATTAGGTGAATTGGATCTTTTGTTCACTGCTTTTCCTTTAATAGCCATTAGAAACTACTGTGTGTATAAATGGGTGATGCACATAGAAAGCTACATCTTCTTTCCAGGTAATGCATCACAACCTTTAGGAAAAACCCACCACCGCTCCAAGGCAACTGTGGCATATTTCACATATCCTAACAGCAATTCCACTAATACTTCTATCGTGTTTAAAGATTTAAAGATTAATTCACAACACAAAGATTACCAGCTATTCTGACATTTGGTTAATAATGGTTTCTACACTTAAAGACTAACAATATATTAATACACCTTTTTTCTCCTATTGCCATATTATCAACTATTTTTGGATTCCATTTCCTTTGTCTCCTTTCATGCTTTATTTCTTTTGCTTTTCTCATACTCCTTTTCTCTCTGTAGCTTTCTTCCACATTTTCTCCTATTTGGAGCATATATGAAGGTAACCTCATTTCTTAAATGAATACCATATATACTTGTGTTTAAGTTCTGCTGTGGATAAGTTGGGACTTGATTTTACTCTATAATTTCTGGTATTTTATAATGTTGGTCATATAAGTCAAATGTGGAAAACTTACGCTATTGGTCCAAGAGATTATGATATGCTAACACCCACCTGAGAGAGTTAGCACAGAGCACACAGCCTTTTTTTCTATGTATTGTGCCTACGTGACCACACTAATATCCAAATTATTCCGAAACGACGTTTGCACTGTTTTGTGTTTTTTGTACCTCACACCCTCATACACCTTTATCGTAAGAGCATCCCTCATCTAAGATGGAGTGTTCGATCAGAATAAAATATGAAGCTGGTTTTAAATTAAAAGTCATTGAAGTAGCGAAAGAAATTGGTAACTGTCCTGCTACAACAAAATGTGATTTGTTTGCAAAACTGATGCAAAATAGGAGAAAGCAAGAAGAGAGAGAGAGGTTAGGAGCACACACTGATACAGTGCATTGCCGCACCCACCACACGACAAACAAGCTCAGGATCCAGATTTGGACCCAAGCGCAGCCATGCAACGGGTGATACCTCAGCACCACACTAGTTCAGATGGAACAGTGTGAGGTTTTTTATGGTTGCTGGAGTGCCACCAACCCCCAGTTTTTTTTCCTGCAGGTTGGATGTAAAAAAAAATATATAAGTGTTGCATTTTTGAACGTTGGGGTCTGATTTTATGATTGATTTTTCGGGTTTCAAGACCCGACTTATATGCAAGTACATACGGTAATTAGAAAATCTGATGGTTCTGAAAACTGTGATTTAGGCATTTTTCTTACTAACATTTACAGTACAGTATATACTCAAAAAGTTAAGGCTCACTCCATAAAGTGTTACGGTCACCTTCTGTGAAGACTTGCACTCTTTAATTAAGCAATCATTAAACATAAACCCAGATGCAATATTCTGTATGAGGTGGTTAATACACCCCTCACTTCATTATCCCCTAAAGGTTGTTGTTAATTAGATGTAAAAGATTAATAACTTTTTGCTTTTGTGGTTATTTAGGAGATCCAGAAGAGAAGTCAGACAGGCAGGGTCAGACTCAAAAAACAGAGCAAGGATGAGCTGAGGGCATCTGAGCAATAACTCCACAAGTTCTGTCAAAGCTGTTTAATGTACTGCACTGAACCCTGGTTTAAGAATACCGACTCAGAAAAAGATATTAAAACAGAGGGTTTTGTATGTGAACAGCAAGGTGAAACCATAGCTTCTGGAAAGCAGACGGTTATGGGTAAGTGGGGTATACATTAACAAAAGGTGCTGATGTGGGATCTGCAACAGAAATGATTTTTGAAACTAATTAGAAATTGGAAACTAAATCACCTGACTCATTCAAACTCATGATGGATTACATTTTATGTAAACTGGAATCAGTACTGCCAAACAACCATTAGTATGTCAATATCAATACTATTGGGGACAACACACTGGACAAGTGTTATTGAAACATTTGTGGCACCTACATTCACATCACAGTACCTCTCTGGGTGCATCTAACCATGTTGTTATTGATCTACTATAAATGTACCAGCAGAAACTAACACGAGAATAAACAGCCATATGGAAAACACAAAACTGGTCTAATGACAGTGTAGCAGAACTGCAGTAGTACTTCTGTGTTGACAGGGGTGTGCTAATGTTC
This sequence comes from Polypterus bichir lapradei, assembly GCA_026402145.1. NCBI lineage: Eukaryota > Metazoa > Chordata > Cladistia > Polypteriformes > Polypteridae > Polypterus > Polypterus bichir. The sequence continues at coordinate 115,985,034 of JANRMT010062813.1, forward strand.
TCACAGGCACTGAATGAGGCCACTTACTGTATATTGTTCGTGAATATATGAAATTTTGATCATTAAGGAAAGAACTGTCAAATTGTGCCCACACAGTTATGGATCACTAAAGATATAAAAGCGCTACCTTTGGATAAAGAACATGTTCATTGGGAAAATAAGGTAGAAGAAAAGCGAGTTTTACAGCAAAAGGATTAAAAGGTTAATTAAACAGAAATTAAAAAGATGTACAAGGAAAAAGTCCATATGTGGCTTAACAATAGCAACCCAAAGCAAGTTTGTTAATGTCTGAAAACAATCATAGGACTAAAAAAAAGCAGACCTTTCTAATAGAAAAAGACCATAAGCTTTTAGCGGATGAATGTATAATTTTTTCAAGATTTGAAACCAGTGATTTCAGTACCTAATAGCACAAGTAAGGGAGGTGCATTGCGAAAATATCGGAAATATTACTAGGACGGAGTTCAGTATAACTGAACTGGAGAAATCTTTGTGGCAGGTGAAAAACAACAGAGCTGTTGGGCCAGATGGCATATATCATGTTGGTCCTGAGGTCCTGTTTCATGCAAGTCCCTCCAGTTTTTTATTTGCTGTTTAATTGGTCCCTAAGCTGTGGTATTGTACCTGGGCTGTGGAAACAGTCAGTCCTTACCCCAGTTCGTAAGGTTTTTCAGGCCAAGCAGTCTGAATGAATATATGTCAATGACACTCACCTCCATTCCAATTAAATACTTTGAATATTTAGTGAAAAACATTTTAATGACAGAGTCAAAGTAATTTTTCAAGATAACCACCAATTTGCTTGCTGTGTAAACGGAAGTGTGGAAGGTGCTTTGCTGGTTATCCTAAAGCAAATCTAATAACTTTCTTAAGAAGTCTGGTTCCTATGTCAGAACAGCAGTGTTAGCTGTAGCTGTTTTGTAGCTCTAGGCAAAAAATGTAACACACAAACCTTGTAGCCTTGAAGGCAATTGCTATATACCTGTATGTTATTGCAGATTAAACGGGGGCTTGGAGTTTTGTACAAGTAGTACATGGATATTACATCAAAGAGTTGGGGGGAGGTGTCACCGGTAGGAAAATCAATGAAAGGGCACCAAAGATAACACAAAGCTACCTCCTCCCATTGCCAGTGGCTACATCTATTATAGTTGACAAAATGACATCCTGCCAAAAATTTGGACACCTTAGATGACCACCTGGTTTACCTATGGTAGAGCTGACCCTGCGCAGCACTATTTCTTGATTTTTCTTCAGTGTTCAATACCATCCAGCTTCAAATGCTGATTGAGAAATCGAGTTCTATGAATGTTACCTCATTTATTACTTTAAGGATTGAGGACTTTCTTTTAAATTGTTTACAGGCAGTCAAAGTACTGGATGAAAACCAGCAAAAGTGTGGAAGAGTTTAGAAGAAGGAGTAAATGTGTTATGGGATCTAATGAAGATCTATGAACAGGAGAGAATATAAGAGAAGTGGAGGAACATTGTGATTGTATCCATTTATAAGGAGAAGGGTGATATTCAGATTTGTTAAAATTATAGAGGGATAAAGCTGTTGTCACACATAATGAAAATTTGGGAAATGGTTATAAACAGAAGGTTTAGAGGAGAGACCCTCATAGGAGAGAAACACTTTTGTTTTATGCCAGGGAGAGGAACAACTGATGATGTCTTTGCATTGAGACAGCTGATAGAGAAACAATGAAAAAAACAGAAACGATTGAATGTCAAGTTTATCGATTTGAAGAAGGCTTATAATAGAGTGCCATGTCAAGAGGTGTGGAGGTGCACAAGAGAGAAAGGAGTATCAGCGAAGTATTTGAGGATTGTCCAGGATATTTATGAAGACTGGCGTTAAAGGCAATATTGAGGTAACAGATAAGATCCCAGATAGAGTAGGTCTGCACCAGGGATCTTCTTTAAGTCATTACCTCTTTGATCTAGTTATGGATGTGTTAAGTCATGCGATAAAAGACCAATCCCCCTGGTGCATGTTTTTTACTGATGGCATTGTACTCTGTAGCACCAGAGAGAGGAAACTGGAAGAATGGAGAAGACCTTTGTAAGAAAGACAGTTCAAGATAAATAGGAAGAACACAGAATGTAAAAGTATAATGATAATCAGGATTCAGATGTTAGCCTGTAGGGGAAGCTATTGAAAAGAGTGGATACAATTAAATATCTAGGATCAGTGGTAGCCCAAGATAGAAAACAAGATTCAAATAACCCATAGAGTGATGTGTGGATGGAACAATTGGAAGAAGATATCAGGAGAATTGTGTGATCAAAGAATTAGGCCAAAGGTTAAAAGTAAGGTTTTTATGATATTTGTAAGACCAGCAGTGATGTATGGAGCTGACACATGGGTAGTAAAGGGAGTGCAGGAGAGGAGGTTAGATGTTCCAGAAAGGAGAATGTTGAGATGGATGTGTGGACTGACAAAAAGGACAGATTAAGTAATGAGACAATCAGTGGTACATAAAAGTGGGAGAGATAGCTAAGAAAGCACAGGAAAATAGACTGAAGTGGTACGGAAAAGGGGGAAGAGACAATAAATAAATGGGCAAAAGAGTAATGGAAATGGAAGTACTGGGGAAGAGAAAGCAAGGGAGGCCAAAGTGGAGGTGGATGGATAAAGTAAAAGAAGATTAGAAGGAAAAGGGTCTGACTGGGGAGGAGGTGCAAGACTGAGCTGTATAGAGAAGTTAGACCAAGCACACCAACCCCACATAGAAGTAGGAAAAGATGAAGAGGAAGAAGAAGAAGAGCAGGCAGTTAAAGTACATGACACTTTTTCAAAAGTCATTATTTCAAATACAGGAAATTTTCAAGGATGTATTTAAAGTACCTCATGTTGTCTTTTTATCACAGTGTGATCTAGCCAGCACTGTCAACTTCATTGCCTGGTTTAGTGGTCTGACAAATCAAAATTTTAAAAAGCTCCAGCAGATTACCAGACATTCAGCTAAAGTTATTAGTGCTTATGATTTAGTGTGTTGCAGTGGGCAATATTAAAAAAAAATGTAATCATCTCAACTGATGACAGACACCCATTACATGCAGAACTTTTCTCATAGCTTGGAAATTACATCCACATTTCTAAATGTCACACAACAGAATCACTTCAACTTTTCATCATCTGTTCTATGGAAAACAGAGAACAGTCCAACACTTGATTTAATTGACTGAATGGTCTTTAACATTATTTAATATAACAGCTGTACATGAAAGTTTATGCACTTTAATTTCATTTAATAACTGGTTAAGCTCTATAAACTTTTAAATACATTACACATTAACCAGAGTCAATTTGTAATTCTGTGAATAAAGCTAAACCATCGAGAGCTTTTGAAATGTGTACTTCTTTTCTGGAAGTCTTATGTACTACATCAGTAAAGGTTCTAAAATCACTTTCCTTTCTGTTATAGTGGATTACCATTTTGTTTTGGCCTGATTATTATTTGTAGTCCAAACAATAATATAAGTAAATGGGTACATTAACAAAGTAAATGCACACTTCTTTGTTTTTGTATTTTAATCAAAATGATTTCTCACCAAACAAAAAAGTCAGCCTTTTCAGACATCATATACTATCACATTAAGGATTACCTGTTTTTTGATGCCTTCTCATTTATTGATAGCACTTTGTAGCACTTATCTTAACTTAATAATAAATCAACAGCAATGTTTTTACCGGTAGGAAAGCCCCCCATTACTTTATCAGCGGTCAAGAAAAAGATGCATCTCTCTATTCATCTATAAGGTATTGACATCTTAACACTGCTTTTTTCAAGATTTATTGGTGTGCTGGGTGGCAAATTCATTGCAGTGTCACACTACCTACTAAATAGACATTGCACATGCTGTAATTTATTACCAAGTTTAAAAGCTGCTTAACGACTCAGAAGCTTTGCAAAAAAAGATAAAAAACAGCTAACCAAAGCAATGGAACATTTTGCCAAGGATGCACTTATCATTACTGCAAACATTTAAACCTAACAATTTAGAAATATCTCATATATATAAGAAAACAAAACCAGCCAGAGTTAATTATATTTCTAATTTGTAGTCAATATCTTTTCTCTGATCCTAAACCGGATGAAGACGATTAAAAAAAGAATGAGCAGATGGAGTTGCAATGTAACACACTTGTTTTCTAATTAAACTGGTTTAATTATAAGGTTTCTTTTCACTTTATCCAAATGTGCAATGTTCATTGTTTTTTTCTTTAAACAACATATGCATATGATATAATATTATAAGATATAAGATTGCATATGTGCAGACTGAAAAACATACCAAAACATTCTACTTGTGCAATTCTTGGCCCACTGGAGAACTATTTTAGCATATTACTATTAGCATTTTGGATGGATGAATAAATGTTATCACTCACTGGTAACACTTTAGCATAAGGATTTTAAGGGCTTGCTATGGTGCATTGCTATTTTGCAAAAACAACTTTCTTATTAAGATCAAAGAAACCGTATTCTACATTCTTACACCCTACCATTTCATTGTATACATATTTACTTCAGGAATTAGTCACCAACAGGAGGTATCCAAAGTCCGGATTCATTGTAATTAGAAATATTTCCTCAGATTTCCTTGAACATAATTTTGATGTCCATGTTGATAATTGATCATATTGAAGGTTGCAATCATGGTACAAAAGGAACTGACACCAGCCGATTTAGGGACAGTTTCAATCCCTAGCCTCAATTTCTTAATGGCACGGATATTATAAGATATTGGAAATACTTCTTTGAGATTCTGGTCCATATTGACACGATTGCATCAAGCAATTTATGCAGATTTTCCATGCTGTGAATTCCCCTTTCTTCCACACCCCAAAGGTTCTACTGGATTCAGATCCAGTGAGTGGGAAAGCCAATGAAGCACATGGAACTTACTGTCATGTTCATGAAACTAGTTTGAAACAACATTTGGTTTGTGACATTGTGCATTATAATGTTGGAAATAGCAATTAGAAGAAGGTGAATTATGCCATGAAAGGATGCACATGGTCAGCAACAATACAGAAAACGGCCATGAAATTCAAGAAATAAATGATTGGTATTCAATGGGCCCAAAGTGTGCCAAGAAAACATTTTTCCATACCATTAAACCACTACCACCACCATCCTATTATAAATGGCAAATTCTGACCCTACCACCTTTGTAACCCAGCTGAAATTGAGATTCATCAGGCCAGGTAATGTTTTTCAAGTCTTTAGCTGTCCAGTTTTGGTGAGCCTGTGCCCACTGAGGCCTCAGCATTCTGTTCTTGGTTGACAAGAACACAACATGGTCTTCTGCCTCAAAGTTTAAAGTGTTGTACATTCTGAGATGCTTTTTGGACACCACCATTGTGCGGAATGGTTATCTGAGTTACCATAGCTTTTCTGTCAGCTCAGCCCAGCCTGGTCATTCTCCTCTGACCTTTTTCAACGACAAGTTGCTTCCATCCACAAAACTGCTGTTCACTGGATGCTTTTTGTTATTTGAAACCATTCTGAATATATTCTAGAGACTACTGTGTGTTAAAACCCCAGGAGATCAGCAGGTACAGAAATATTCAAAGCAGCCCCTCTGGCACCAAATATCGTGCCAGACGTGGAGTCTGTGAAAGAACCAGAAATGAGGTCAGGCAGATTTTCCTCCCGAGGATCTGTAGGGGAAGGAGAAAAGGTGTGAGCGCACCCTGCCAACCCTTGGTCTGGCATAACAACACATTTAGTCCAGCCAATAAACTGCCTCCCATGCACACTTCTGAAAATTTCATTACTTCATCTATACATATTCATCTTATACATAAATGTTTATGCATGGAAGTTTGTGTGTCTGTCCAGCCCTGGAAGTGAGATGTGGATTTGGGGTAAGGGCTCCACCTCCAAGGAAACAGAAAACTTGATTAGCTGCTAATAACACAAGCAAAGCCAGCACATCAGCAAAACGCAACCTCAGAAGAAAGACAGTCGCTTAGCCACTAACATTGGCAAAACGGTATCCCTTTCACTTTTCCTCCCGCCACTAATGCACAAATGATGCAAGCACGTCGGCAAAATTAAACCTCCTAGGAGAGAGATGCCCAGAGTAGTTCCTTTCAATTACCTGACATTTCTACATTTCAGTTTTTTTTCTGACGATTTCAATAGTTTCTAGGACCCTGTGCTTTTTACAGCAGGGGCTTACACAGCTAGTATATATAAAGTCATATTCATACATATATAGAGGTCAAATCCCATTATAGCAGATACCAAAGTAATTTTCAGAATAACAAACTTTTTTTTGGCACGGACAAACATTCATACAGCATCATGTTTAGCAGATTTCATTCTAACGAAATGTATATTTCACTATAACAAACTTTTTTTGATCTAAACTAGCCACCAAAGATAACAATGTGATGCAAAAAATACTTAATGCTTCACATACACTTTTCACCATGTCTCAGGAACTCTGCAACAAGCTGTCTCTTTCTTGTTAGACCAAAAGAAAGAGACAGTCTGTTGCGAAATTTCAAGGCTTGGCATCATACAAATAGCTGAATTCTAAGTCAGTGCTTCACCAAGTGTCTGTGGGAAGTTGTGTCATGTGCAGATACTGTACTGTTCTGTATTCATACCTGTATTTCCAGAAAAAAATCTTACATCTAACGTCTCATTTTCAAATAAATTATTTTTTGCAGTTTAAGAAGTGCTGCTTTTTCATACAGGTTTTGTCAATCTTGGGTCATAGAGTTGCACGAGAGACAGAAAGTTAGTGCAGGTTTAAGCAGGTACAGCCTCAAGAATTCATTCAAAATAAGAGATGTTACTTCAGCACTCAAGCACACGATATAAGAACTGCGAAACAGGCAATCATACTTCTTCAGCTCCCATCTTTAGATTAAAAGAACAACAGCGGCTCAGAATAATTGCTGTGACAGACAAGGAGAGTGTGAGGAAGAGCAGGTCAAAGCTGCAAAGCAAAGTGTTAAATGTTCTAAACTTAATGCGACAAGCAAGTTACATGGTAAGTCTGATCCTGCAGAGGACAATCAATTACTTTGCCGTTGGTGTACTGTTTACCCGATGCAGCAGAGCAGCTACGGCACTGTTCTTGCAATACTGCCATTAGAGATGGCAAATCGCCGATGTCCCCAGTCACAACAGTATACATATTTTCCCCATATTTGTTATAACAAAATTTCCTTTCTAATGAAATACGTTTATGACCCCATGAATTTTGTTACAACTATGGTATAGTGTATGTATATAGAGTTTTAAACACAAGATTCAGGCATGTCTCACAGTTCTGGGTTTAAACAGTAATATAGGGAAAGATCTGGATGTGACACTGACATTTTCCATTTCCTTTAGAGTGGAGCAGAAGTATCTTCTCTGTCCCTTCCTCTTATGCCTACAGGAAGTCCTTGACCTAGCTTCCAAGCAGAATGGATCTCCATAAAGAATGCTAATGAAACCACATCGATATTGATGTATCCTTCTTTACATTTTTTTCAGTTTTCAACTTGGTCATTAAATGGGGTCTCTTATGGTGCCCCATCCCTTTTTTTGTTTCTCTTCTCACATTTCACAATAGTTTGAAAGCCCTCCACATGTTTCCTGTTTCCTTAGAAGGCACCACTAGTTCCTCATTACTCTGGTAATATCTGCAGATTTATCACCTGGGACACTATGCTTCACACAATAAATATGCTTTGATGAGTTTCTTCTAAATGACATACAGAAATGTTTTCTCCTAGTTCTCTCCCCTTTAGAAGTCATGTGCAGAACTGTCCCTCCCATTTGTATCCTTTGTAATGCCCTTGCCATCCGCTTGTCAGCCAGGCAATGATTCATATGTTTCATAAATTTCGACATTCTATACAACTTAACAGTTCATTGTGTAATTGCCTTTTGATGTAATTGCTAAAAAAAAAGCAGAGTCTTTGACAGTTTGATAACATAGATTTAACCAATATTGATAACAGCACTTGTGAGTTCCAAGTGCTATTTGCTTGAAGTGAACAACACAAAAATTAGAATTTAACAACTGAATAACACCCAAAAAATACATGGCTCTTCTTACAGATGCATTAAGAACAGAATGTGATATACAAAAAATACAGCATAAATTACCAGATCCGTGTCACAAGCTGCTGCACGGAACTTTTAATTGAAAATGTGTCCCTAGCTGGAATTTTTTTCTCTGAAAAATTATAGATATTAATTCTTTGAACAGTGAGAAAAAAATCTGTTTCTTAGATTCATTATCTAATCTAGATGGTTTTCTTGTTAAATTTGAAAATAAACAGTCTGTGCTGACTACTTGAACCAGAGCTCCCATCCCCCTCTCTTCACTAAATGGCAATAGTCTTCAAGTTTTCTTCAGTTGTTCTTTTTCCCAATCTTCATTTTCTCCTCTTACTTTTTAACCACAACAGAGCTGTTCCTTGGTTGACTCTCACCCCCTTAGAACTTGTTTATGACAAAGCCTTATTAGCTCAGCACTGTAATGTTCTGAGTTCAGACCTAATCCAAGGGACAAAAGACTGCTAACTGAAACTATCCCCTGGCAGCCCTTACCCACGTCAACTCCTGATCTCTTGTTGCTCTGTTTTTGAAATGCAAAGCAAAGGACGAGCAAGAAGGATGAATTGCTTGATTTAGAGATTGTATTAAGTTGGTACTGCCAGGCTTCTGAAAAATTCCAGTAACAATAAGCACCACAGAAATGCCTAGAACTATGACCGATGTTCATTGAAATGAAATCTCTTGCAATTTTTCAAGATCACTTGCTCACACAATTGTTTTACCATTGTTTTAATCTGATGTCCTTTATCATTAAAATGAATGGTCACACAGGATGAAGGGAATTGCTTCTGCAAAAGCAGCAGGAGCATGTCTCCGGCTCAAATAAGCATTTTTCTAAGCTTGTTTAATAATATTGCTACCTTGTTTATTGGTGTCAAAAATATACAGAGAATGTGGCATACTGTTGTCTTTAATCTTAAATTAAATCTGAGACTGCACAGTTTAATTTGGTATTTGATGGTTCTTTGTTGCTTTGTTTATTTTCTGAAGTGATACACTAGATAGCTGTGCTCTGTAAATATTAAAAAACAAATAAAATGAAAAATGCCTTTTCATATGCATTGTTGTAATACCTTAGTTCCACCTTTCTGAAAAGTGATATTTTTTAATATACAATATGTTTCGGCCACATGAGAGGTGTTAAATTTAGGATACTCATAAATATAATGAAAGATAAATGTGGTCTATATGCTGCACATACAAGAAATGCTGGATTAGATGAAAAAGTCTCAAATGAAAACTGGTGGAACACTTAGAATCCATCTTAAATGTGGCAAATAAAGCATTTTAAAAGCTTGCAGTGATGAAATCATGACAATACTAAAAATGAAAATAAAATAAAATGCAAATGCTGCTTCAACATTATGTCAACTGATTAAACTATGCCTTAAACATATTTGCTACTGTTTTATATATTCATCACAATGCATTTCTGAAACAATTATGCAACAAAAATAGCTAATTGAGATAATAAACTTTTTAAAAATGAAAATACAAGAGTGAATGACCTTCTGATACTGGGTCTTGAGGTACAGAATACTGGAAACCAGAATAACAATCGTGTGTTGAACAAGGGACTACATGTGTAAGGCGTGTTTATTAAATATTACTGCAATGGTAGTGGTGCAGAGATTACTACTGCAGTTTCAAGGATCCAACATTCTGGAACTGAAATCTGTACACAGTTGCTATCTGTATAGGCTTCCACTAACATATCAAAGACTAGTGGCTCTAAACTGGACCCATGTGAAAATGAGTACATACATGAATAGGCCCTGTGATGGACTTCCACTGAGTCTAGAACTAGTTCCTGCCTTGGAACCAGGACCACCTATTTGAACTTGAATTAGATTAAGCAATTTTGATAATGTTAAAAACAATTAATGTATTTGTTTGTCTGTGGTTGCAAAACAAGTCTATGTAACATCATAAAGAACTTATTGTTTTTATTAACAAATATGATTAACAGTAATATGATGCTTGATCTAATGGCTTTGACTGTAGTCCAACACCAGAAGTGGTGGTTCCAGCATCTCATAAATAGTTGTACTTCTGGAATTAAGTTGACGCATGATCACCAAAACTGGACAACTGAAGATTAGACAAATATTCCCTGGTTTGACCAGTCTTGATTTGTACTACAACATGCAAGTGGTGGGGTCAGAATTTCATGTAAACAGCGTGAACAGATTTGTCCTGCCTTGCGTCAACAGTGCTGGCTGTTGAAGGTATTAAGGTATTGTAATGGTGTGGGGAATATTGGACTTACTAATGACAATTTAGCATCATTTGAATGTGACAGCTTACTAAACTGTTGTTCCTAGCCATGTACATCTTTTTATGGGCACACTTTACTGTTTACAAGCTAGTTCCACAAACATGACAGTGACTTCAGAGATTATGGTCTGTCATATGGCATTGAACATGTGCACGCACCCGAATGAGGTTCAAAAAGATTTTTTAAACCAAATAGTACCTGCTACACAAATAGTTATAAAGAAGCTTCCCCTTAAACCCTCCCAACCCAGTGTAAAACGACTGCAAATATAGCATACATTTTAACATTATTAATATAAACATTTGGGAAGGCAACAATCTGGGACCTTACAGATGTGTAGATTCCGCCTTTAATTTTATCCTAATAATGATAATTAACAATGAGCAGAGCAGATACCCATGTGAATATCACTGAATGATGAAAGACTGTAACTACTTCAACGTTCAACTCATTGGTGATAATGGATTAAATACCCAGAACATCTGGAAAACCAGAATAAGAATCATGAAATCGATGATGATAAATTTTAAAAATAAATACATTATTATCCCCAAGTAACATACAGAAATGACTGGAATATTCTAATAAACAAATTTACCAAATTAGTTGATCCTAAACATAGAAATGAGGAAGTAACAGGTTACTTAGTTATACTCAGAGTCCATTAGAAAGAGAATTTGGTTAGAACAAAAACCTGCAGCCACATGGAATTCCCCAGTCCTGATTTTGAGAGATACTGGTTAACTCACACTTATCGGATTGTCAGTATGTCTAGAAATGTGATTTATGTGATAAACTTTACAAGTAGTTGTGATGTCCCTGTGATAGCTGGAACCATTACTCCTCTTCTCCGCTACCATTTGGATAAACAGTACAGTCTGAAAACATAATATCCATTGTCACTCAGTTGTACTTAGTAAATCATTTTCTTTAGTAAGTGCTTTTAACAGATTATATTGGTGAGTTAAAGTATCAGATGAGTGAAAAATAGATAATGTGAGAAATGTATAAATAAATAAACAAACAGGCATACAAACTCACTTGCTATATCCTAACACAGGGTCACAGGAGTCTGCTGGAGCCAATCCCAGCCAACACAGGGCGCAAGGCAGGATCAAATCCTTGGGCAGGGTGCCAGCCCACCGCAGTGTGTATGTGTATATATATATATATATATATATATATATATA
>JANRMT010062813.1:115998635-116019191 GCA_026402145.1 Polypterus bichir lapradei
TGTGATGAGGCAAGACTTTTTCCCAGGGACGAGTCTTTTCAAGAGAAATCCTTTGAAGAGAGACAGAGAGACAGAGACAATTTCACCTCCCACAAGATGGACAAGTCACGTCATACTTACAACCCTCAGATGCAAGTCCCGTGATACACAGGCAGAGCAGGTTAGAGATAATGGAAGTAGGAAAGTTTGAAAGTCTCAAAAAATGAGAGTAAAGAACGCATTAGTGCAAACAAAATGAAAATATTACTCGGGGAAATAACAGAACAGTGAAAAGAGATCGAATATCCAGGTGCTGTACAGACTTTTAAACATTCGCAGCTCTGCACGAAATTCAGATCATGCGACACGCAGCAGCAAGCCAACAGCTTCTTGAGCAAAGAGGAGGTGAAAAAAAACACCTGTTACTTGTTTCCTAATGTATCAACGTTTAAGACGGTTTTGGACGAGCGGCCACGTCAACAAACTGAAAATATTACTCGGGGAAATAACAGAGGAGCGAAAAGAGATCAAATATTCAGGTGCTGTACAGGCTTTTAAATGTAAGAAGCTCTGCACGAAATTCAGATCACGCGACACACAGCAGCAAGCCAACAGCTTCTTGAGCAAAGAGGAGGTGAAAAAAACACCTGTTACATGTTTCTCAATGTATCACCGTTTAACAGGGGTTTCGAAGGAGCAGCAGCATCTCCTTGAGGTGCGCTCAGCCCCCCCCCCTTCACAACAGCACCTAAAGATTGCAGATTACGCGTAAGGGCAGGAGCAGCACGCCAGCAACTGCTCGAGCAAAGAGGAGTTAGAAAAAAATTTATTGGTTTCCCAATTTATCACCATTTAAAAAAAAAAAGTGTTTCCCATTGAATCACCGTTTAAGAGGGGTTTTGGAGAAATGGCCACTGGCAGGGGGCAAAGCCCCCTAGTATAATATAAAAAAATCCTTCGACGCGACAAGACTTTTTGGAAGAGAGATTTTTTTCAAGTCCCTCAAGATCAGACTTTTGCCTTGACATGTTTTCAAGTCATGCCCTCCTCTCAAACATTTTCAAACAAGACCTCAGCTATCATTCGTGTGAATGCTTTTCTCAGACACACTTCCTGCGCTCTCAGCTCTTATGCCTTTTAATGTTAAAGAAGACATATTATGTCTAAATCTTATTAAATTTCATCACGAATGGTTATAAACATAAAAAATGAGACACTCGTAATGCTAGCACCGAGAAACGACCAATTAACGCAAAAATGTTGATCGGTTACACATCAAATTGGTTAAATGCATATCAATAGACTATGCTGAAACTGTTTGCAGTGATCGTGCGGAAGATGAAAATAACAACTTACAATATCCCAAAGAATATCTACAACAGTTAAGAATATCTGGTCTTAAAGTGCACGAATTACTGTAGAAAGAAGGATGTATCCAAAAAAGATAATGTAGTACATCTTCTGCAGATAACATTAGACAACAAAGGAGATCTTGATATGCCATTCATATTAAAATATTTACAGTTTCCCATTAGAATAGGTTTTGCAAAGGCAATTAACAAATCTCAGAGCCAAACATTCGAAAAAGACCTGTTACTTTAAAGAGAGAAAAAAATGGCATCCAATCACGGGCAATTATACATTGCGTTGATGTAACAATTCCCATGAAAAAGGGTAGTGAGTAGCGCAGGCCCAGGGGTTGGCGAGCAAAGCGTGAAGACCCGAGTATATATATATATATATATATATATATATATATATATATATATATATATATATATATATATATATATATATATAGTGACAGATGGCCAGGGCCCATGCCCAGCCGGGACGCCCCTGCAACATATGTTTTAGGGGAGTAAACATGGGAAAGACAATATCTCTCCCTGGACGCCAGATGGCAGCCTCCCTGGGTTGCAGCAGTGCCTCAGACTCCCGCAGGGCTTCATGGGAGTTGGAGTTTGGTGCAGCCCTGTTGGGTTCCGCAGGTGCCACCAGGGGGTGCTGCAGCAGGAGCTGCTGGCCTCTTTTGGGCACTAGTTTCGCGGGTCTAGAACTGCAGTGACGTATGGTGCTGTGGCTCTGCAAGTGGATAGTATTGGGCGGATGTCGGCAATAAAGCACTTCCGGGTACCCAATAAAAGGACCCAGCAACCACCACTCAGCGGCCAGAGTCGGGTGGAGGAGGACAAAGTCTATGCCAGGTCAGGCACGCATTTAGTGCCTTTTTATTACAATATATATAAATACATACAGGGTGGTGAAGATCTAATTATGCAATTTTCATTACACTATAACTTATTAAGTTTATTACTCCAAGCCTCTATTCAGCTGAATGAAGGAGAAGTTGGGCATTACATGGAAAATCAGTGAATTAATTCAATGTAAGTCCATTTTCGTTTATTACAAGATATATTGAACTTATACTTTCAAATTCTTTTGTCTTGTATTGTTTTCCTGCATTGCATTAAAAGTTGCATAATTAGATCTGGGCCACCCTATATATATATTGTGACAGATGGCCGGGGCCCATGCCTGGCCGGGACGCCCCTTCACCACATCTGCCAGGGAGACAAGGATGGGAAGCCCAGTATCTCCCCCTGGACGCTAGATGGCAGCCTTCCTGGGTTGCAGCGGTGCCTCGGACTCCCCCAAGGCTTCATCGGGGTTGGAGTTCTGTGCAACTCTCTGGGATTCCGCAGGTGCCACCAGGGGGTGCTGCAGCAGGAGCTGTTGGCCCCTTTTGGGCATTGGTTTCGCCGGCGGATGGAGTAGCATCCACTTGCAGAGCCACAGCACCATACGTCACTGCAGTTGTAGACCCTCAGTTGTAGACCCGCAGTTAGAAACCTGGAAGTGATGTCACCCTCATTTCAGGACTGACTTTGTAAAATTACTTTTGGAAGGTTTCAGCAGGTCTTGGCAAAGCCCGGAAAGTAACGTCGGGTGGAGGACCCTTTCAGAAATTAAGCGATAAAAATGAGAAGGAAGAAAAGAACATCAGACCAAATAATACACATCATTGTGAAGTTCAGAGGGTTCTGCCATCTCATCGTGTCATACATCAAACTAAACAATACGGATCGTTTGTATGAAATACACTATTAACATTTACTTTGTATTCGGGTCTGTGGGAACCATTTAACATGTCGACAAAATTAAAATCATCAAGATCTGTGTTAATTGAAAACAGTTTTTCATTTAAATTCATGAAACGAAGTATACAATATAATTATAATGTTTACACCACGTTAGAGTTTAGTAAAACATTAATAATAAAAGTGATTACGTTTTTTAAAATGTACTATGCATGTATGCAATATTGTTCTAAACCATTTTTAGAATAAACATTTAAGCCAATCTAATATTTTTAAACATGTATGTGAAGAAAACGGCAATACATATTTTACACTGAATTATGCTATATATTAATTGCCTTATATAGAACTACTCTAGTTTTTGTCACCTATTATTTATAAACGATGGGCCATCAAAAGCAAAAAAAAAAAAAATACTAATAAGAACACAAGTTATTTATATAGCACCCTTCCTATGCCCAAAATTCAGAAAGAACAACAGGACCTATATAACATTGGCTACAAATAATATATTCACTAAATAAAGATAAATACAGGATATACAAAACATTCAAATAGAATAAAAAACAATAATTCAGACTAAAATACAACATGTAATGCTACAAAAAAATCTTGAACAAATAGTATAAATTGTGATAAAAATGCAAACCCTGAGTACCTGGACAGATAGAGGGGGTAAACTGAAAGAAGGGGCCGAATGTCAGGTCTGTTTAATGTCTTCCTAAACAAATGAATTAAAAACAAATGAATGGAGTCAGCTGATGTCATTAATTTTGGGAGGTCATTCCACAGTCTGGGCGCTATATAGAGCTGAAGGCCCTGCTGTCACCCACAGAGTGCAGGTTAGTGTGGGGCACAGAATGAGAGGACCTTAGTGGGGAGGTCAATAACAGAATTTGATATTCAATACCGTAAGGCACAGGGAGCAGTGAAGGTGCAGCAGGATAGTTGTGATGTGCTCGCTGTTGCCAGTCTGTGTCAGGACTGTTGAAGTTGAGTTTTGAATCAGCTGGAGCCGTGATATAAGATTATATTATTATAAAATTAAGAAAACTTAATTATTATATTATAAATTAAGGCACGAGGGTTGCCCTGGACATGACATAAGCTACATAGTGTCTGACAATGGGTCCAACGATTTCATCCCGATACCTAATGGCAGTCAAGGTGCCGTTGTCTAGCTTGTAGAGGTCTGTGTGTCCTTCTGTGGATAAGCCTCCCCAGACTCACCATCACTGACCCCCCACCAAACCAGTCATGCTGAACGATGTTACAGGCAGCATAACGTTCTCCATGGCTTCTCCAGACCCTTTCACGTCTGTCACATGTGCTCAAGGTGAACCTGCTCTCATCTGTGAAAAGCACAGGGCACCAGTGGTGGAGCTGCCAATTCTGGTATTCTATGGCAAATGCCAGTCAAGCTCCACGGGGCACACTAGAGAACGCCGGGCCCTCAAGCCACCCTCATGAAGTCTGTTTCTTTTTGTCAGAGGTCAGAGACATTCACACCAGTGGCCTGCCTGCTGGAGGTAATTTTGTGTGCTCTGCCAGTGCTCATTCTCTTCTGCCTGTCCTCCTGATGGGATAAGGACCTTCTCTGGCCCTGTCCAGCTCTCCTAGAGTAACTGCCTGTCTCCTGGAATCTCCTGGGAGACACAGCAAACCTTCTGGCAATGCCACGTATTGATGTAACATCCTGGAGAAGTTGGACTACCTGTGCCACCTCTGTAGTGTCCAGGTATCGCCTCAGGCTACCAGTAGTGATACTGACCATAGCCAAATGCAAAACGAGTGACAAAACAGATAAGGAGGGAAAAATGTCAGTGGCCTCCCTCCACCTGTTAAACCATTTATTTCTGTTTTGGGGGTCGTCTCATTGTTGCCCCTCTAGTGCACCAAAGCAGCTGAAAAGTGATAACAGCCCCTCTGCTACTTAACTGACCTGATCAATAGCCCAGAATTTTCAATGACTTAATGCTATAATCCGATTAAAAAGGTTTCTTTCATTTTTTTGAGCAGTATATCTTAATGTAATATTGTGGTTTTATAAGTCACTACACACATTACTGAAATACACTCAATGATAGTTTTGGATAGCCCCACACTTAAGTCCTTCACAAATGCAGTAGTTTACAAACATTGTATTTTAATTTCTCTTTGAGAAGCATGAAAAATAATTGTGTTGAATCTCAATTTATGATTACATTTTTGCTACGTATGTACTATTGAGTATTTTTAAATCAGATGGTCACTTTATTTTAACAAGCAATGTAAATAACCTGTTTACTCTTTGCCCTCAGATCACATTCTATTTGTTTATCAAGCAGAACTGAATATTTTCATTTTCTACACAATACTGTAAAAACTGTACAGTTCAGCAGGGTAAAATAACACAGTGAGACACATAAACGCACTCACTATGCATACATACTGCAGGTGCTGTCATTGGTTTTCCTGTGGATTGGACTGTTGAATCGACACAATGGTTGTACATGCTGGGGTCTTCGGCATATGTTGTCCCAGTAGCATGCGAGGTGTCACCAATGGTTTACCCTGCTCCTCTCCTCCTCCCTTTTCCAATCTCGGTTCAAGGTTGTCGAGATGACAAAAGTATTTTTTTCTGAGATGTTCAATATGTTGAAAAAATTGCCTGTGGCCAGTATCAAGCGTAATGCTTTGTCTAAATTCTCCACTCTTCTTTTTGTAGCATTATAGTCCATTATCATTTCTGGCCATGGAATCTCCTATCCCTGTGCAGATCACATTATGCACCAAGGATGTTAACAACACTTTTCGCAAAATTTTGCCTTAATTCTACACTTTCTTATGCTTGTTTTATTTCTTTTATTGTACGTATAGTTCGTGGATACAGCTGACTTGAATTGCATGGGTTTGGCTTAATATTTACAGATTTTATGGAGTCTACTTTGACTGGGAACAGCTGAGTCTGTGGATCACAGGACGAGACCTATGAACATTTCTTTGAACCTGGCGATCTAGGACCTCGGGATGATCTGTCTCCGAGATTATATTCGCTATGCCGATCTGCTCCCGTTTCATCTTACAGTACTCTACAACTGGGAACTGATCTGATGTTCATACTAACCTGGCTTATGGCTCCGGGGCGATCACACCTGAAATTACCAAGCGTTACTGTTTGTGGCTGTGTATTGGAACCTCCAAATCCTGATACCTCCTCCTGCTTTGCTTTCTGCTGCTTTGCTATCGCCGTTCATCTATGCTACCACATCCTCCTGTCCTACTGGTTCCGCTGTGCTGTGCTGCTTTTCCACTGCTTTTCAGATAAGTATTGCCCAGTATCATGCTAAAATACTCTTATGACAAACTCCTTCTTATTAAACAGTTTGTCCAGAGCAAATGGTCTGACTGGAACATCCTGAAAGACGCCGGTATTTTGCAGCACCCGAAATATGTACATCGTGGGTCAGGTCGCCGCCTCCACCAGGCTGCAAACGAAAAGACCACCGGCAGCATTTGCTCAGGAATAAGCCATGCTTCTCATGGCCCTGGAAATAGAAGTGCCAGTGTGCCAAATTTACATTATGTGGAAATAAACCCTGATCACGGCTCTTGTGCAAAGAGAAGCCTCATTAACTAATATTGTACTGTTTAACTCCAGATCTCTTAATGGCAAAGAATTGGTGCTGTCAGAACTCATCACTGACGCCAAACTTGATATACTGTGTTTAACGGAGACTTGGCAAAAACCAAACAAATTTACGTCTCTCACGGAGGCGACTCCACCTGGTTTCACTTTCCATACAGAACCTCGCAGCTCTAGACAAGGAGGTGGGCTTGCAGTAATTATCAGAGCAGACTTAAACATCAAATGAATCCCAATTGACTATCCATTGTCTTTTGAGTGCCTGGCTCTTAAACTAATAACGGAATCAGGTCCTGTCTCACTCATTGTTCTTTATAATCCCCCAAAATACATAATATCTGTCCCTCTATCCTTTCTGGATCCATTTCTGATCTTTTACTGTCTGCACCTATTCCATTAACACCAGATAGTGTTGTTGACCACTATAACTCAGCCCTTCATTCAGCATTAGATAAAACAGCTCCTTTAAAACATAAGTAGGTTTCCTTTAAATGTTCAGCTCCTTGGTACAATTCAGAATTGCAATCTATGAAAGCAGCTGGCCGACGCCATGAGAGAATGTCACATAAGACTGGCCTCACCGTGCATATCCAGGCTTTCTCTGACCACCAAAGAGCTTACAGAGAAGCACTAACTGCTGCTAAGAACAACCACTATGGCAGAATAATAGAAAGTGGCCACGATAACCCAAGGGTTTTGTTTTCTGTAGTTAATAAACTACTTGAACCTGCATCTGGCCCAACTACTTCTTCTACTGAAGTCTGTGAGGAATTCCTCCACTTTTTCCGTAACAACATTAAAAATCTACAGTGGGATGCAAAAGTTTGGGCAACCTTGTTAATAGTCATTATTTTCCTGTATAAATCGTTGGTTGTTACGATAAAAAATGTCAGTTAAATATATCATATAGGAGACACGCACAGTGATATTTGAGAAGTGAAATGAAGTTTATTGGATTTACAGAAAGTGTGCAATAATTGTTCAAACAAAATCAGGTAGGTGCATAAATTTGGGCACCGTTGTCATTTTATTGATTTTAAAACTTTTAGAACTAATTATTGGAACTCAAATTGGCTTGGTAAGCTTAGTGACCCCTGACCTACATACACAGGTGAATCCTATGATGAGAAAGAGTATTTAATGGGGTCAATTGTAAGTTTCCCTCCTCCTTTAATTTTCTCTGAAGAGTAGCAACATGGGGGTCACAAAACAACTATCAAAGGACTTGAAGACAAAGATTGTTCACCATCATGGTTTAGGGGAAGGATACAGAAAGCTGTCCCAGAGATTTAAGCTGTCTGTTTCCACAGTTAGGAACATATTGAGGAAATGGAAGACCACAGGCTCAGTTCAAGTTAAGGCTCGAAGTGGCAGACCAAGAAAGATTTCGGATAGACAGAAGCAACGAATGGTGAGAACAGTCAGAGTCAACCCACAGACCAGCACCAAAGACCTACATCATCATCTTGCAGCAGATGGAGACACTGTGCATCGTTCAACCATTCGGCGCACTTTACACAAGGTGATGCTGTATGCGAGAGTGATGCAGAGGAAGCCTTTTCTCCGCCCACAGCACAAACAGAGCCGCTTGAGGTATGCTCAAGCACATTTGGACAAGCCAGCTTCATTTTGGAATAAGGTGCTGTGGACTGATGAAACTAAAATTGAGTTACTTGGGCATAACAAGGGGCGTTATGCATGGAGGAAAAAGAACACAGCATTCCAAGAAAAACACCTGCTACCTACAGTAAAATATGGTGGTGGTTCCATCATGCTGTGGGGCTGTGTGGCCAGTGCAGGGACTGGGAATCTTGTCAAAGTTGAGGGACGCATGGATACTAATCAGTATCAGCAGATTCTGGAGACCAATGTCCAGGAATCAGTGACAAAGCTGAAGCTGCGCCGGGGCTGGATCTTTCAACAAGACAACGACCCGAAACACTGCCCAAAATCCAATAAGGCATTCATGCAGAGGAACAAGTACAACGTTCTGGAATGGCCATCTCAGTCCCCAGACCTGAATATAATTGAAAATCTGTGGTGTGAAGAGAGCTGTCCATGCTCGGAAGCCATCAAACCTGAATGAACTAGAGATGTTTTGTAAAGAGGAATAGTCCAAAATACCTTCAACCACAATCCAGACTCTCATTGGAACCTACAGGAAGCGTTTAGAGGCTGTAATTTCTGCAAAAGGCGGATCTACTAAATATTGATTTCATTTCTTTTTTGTGGTGCCCAAATTTATGCACCTGCCTGATTTTGTTTGAACAATTATTGCACACTTTCTGTAAATCCAATAAACTTCATTTCACTTCTTAAATATCACTGTGTGTGTCTCCTATATGATATATTTAACTGACATTTTTTATTGTAACAACCAACGATTTATACAGGAAAATAATGACTATTAACAAGGTTGCCCAAACTTTTGCATCCCACTGTAAATAATTCAACTAACATAAATACATCATCTGCTTGTATCTCTCCCTGTTTTCCCATTCCATCCAGCTCCTTCTCTAAGTTCTCACCAGTCACATCTGCGTTTGTTAATAACCTGCTTTGTAAAATGAAGCCGACTACTTGTGTACTGGACCCCATCCCCAGCACACTACTTAAATTCTGCTTTCACGCCATAATCCCAACTGTTACAAAAATAATAAACTCATCCCTTGACACTGGCTCTGTGCTGCTCATTTTTAAAATCGCTTCTGTAAACCCAATGTTAAAAAAGTCTGGTCTTGATGCTGACAATCTTAACAGTTTCCAGCCTATTTCCCTCTTACCTTTCCTGTCAAAAGTTCTTGAGCGTGTTGTAGCCTCCCAGTTCACCAATTACTTAACCACTAATAACTTGATGGAACCCTTTCAATCTGATTTCAGGGTGTGGCACAGCTGTGAAACTGCTCTGCTACGGGTAACCAATGATTTGCTTATGGCAGCAGACGTTGGACAAACCAGCATATTAATTCTATTAGACCTCAGTGCAGCATTTGACACTGTCAGACATGACATTCTACTGTCCAAAATGGAGAACACGCTGGGTATCTCTGGCACTGCCCTTCAGTGGTTCAGGTCCTATCTGACTGATAGGCAAGAGTTTGTTAGTCTTGGCAACAGCAGATCCAGCTCAGCGCCAGTCACACAAGGAGTTCCACAGGGTTCTGTCCTCGGCCCTCTTCTCTTCTGTATTTATATGCTTCCCCTTGGCCATATTATTTGTAGCTATGGACTGGGCTATCATTTTTATGCAGATAGTACTCAACTCTACTTCAATGTTAAAAGTGAAACTTCATCAGAGCTTGCTCAGCTCACAACCTGCCTTAGTGAAATTAAAATCTGGATGGAGCAGAACTCTTTAAAATTAAATTGCAACAAAACTGAGCTCCTGCAAATTGGGACTAAAATGCAACTTAATAAAATGAGCTCCTTCCCAGTCCATCTTGGCGGTGATCTCATCAGACCTGCCTCTACTGCAAAGAATCTTGGTGTCATTTTTGATTTCTCCCTCTCTTATTCCGCCCACATAAATCACATTAAGAAACTTTCTTACTTTCACCTCCGTAATATATCACATGTTCGCATCTTCCTCTCCTTTTCTAATGCTGAGAAACTTGTCCATGCTTTTATCACATCCCGCGTCGATTATTGTAATTCCCTACTGGCAGGTGCCCCTTCTAATCTTATATCACAGCTCCAGCTTATTCAAAACTCAGCTGCAAGAGTCCTTACTCAAACCAGCAGCAGTGAGCACATCACACCCATCCTGCTCCGTCTTCACTGGCTCCCTGTGTCTTACAGAATCGAATATAAAAGCCTACTAATAACCTGCAAAGTCTTAAATAACCTTGCACCAAACTACATCAGTGACCTTCTCCATCACTATGTGCCTGCCCGTCCACTAAGGTCCTCTGATTCTGGCAATCTTGTTGTGCCCCACACTAATCTACACTTCATGGGTGACAGGGCCTTCAGCTATATAGCGCCCAGACTCTGGAATGACCTATTGAAATTAATTAGATCAGCTGACTCCATGAATTCTTTTAAAAAACAACTCAAAACTCATCTGTTCAGGAAAACTTTTAGCTCTTCTTGACTTTATTACCCTTCTCTCTGCTCATGTAACCTGTATGTGTGTGTGCTAGACCATCAATTCTGTTGTCTGTTAGTCTTATTTTTTTCTCTGAATTCACTGTCATAATCTTCTTTATTTATTTATTTGGTTTGTACAATGCTATATACTGTATACCCTCCCATTCTTTCTTATATTCTGTAAGTGCCTTGACCATGAGAAAGGCGCTATATAAATAAAATGTATTATTATTATTATTATTATTATTATTAGTTTAGACAAGCATGAAGGTCTTCACTGGCCTATTCTGTGTGGCTAGCAGTTGAGATGGGAGCTCTGGCTTATTTTTCCTTATTGTGCTAAGCATTGTTACCTTCCTCTTGAGAAGCTTCTGTCCTAGTTTGTGTAAAAGTAAAAGTTATTGCATATGGCATTGTGGCCATGCAGCTTATGTCATGTCCAGGGCAACCCTCATGCCTTAATTTCTCACAGGAGTTCCTCCATCTGACTTCCCTTTGTTAATGAAATGACATCCTCTGCTCTTCTGTATCTCTGCGCTTCCCCTTGAGCATGTTATTCGTAGCTTTGGACTGGCTTATCTTTTTATGTAGATGATGCTTAGATCTATTTCAGTGTTAAAAGTGACACTTCATCACAGCTTTCTTAGCTCACAACTTGCCTCAGTGAAATTAAATTAAAATTAAAACCTGAACAGAGCAAAACTCTTTAAAATTAAATTGCAACATAACTGAACTTCTGCAAAGTAGCACTAAAGTGTAACTTAAGAAAACAAACTCCTCTTCAACCATTCTGGGTGATGATCTCATCAGATCTTCTTTTACTGCAAAGAATCTTGGTGTCACTGTGATTCCTCCTTTTCTTATTTCACCCATGTAAGCCATATTAAGAAACTTCCACCTGTGTCACATTTCTTAAGTTTGCTCATTCCTCTCCTTTTCTAATGCTGAAAAACTTGTCCTTGCTTTTATTACATCCCACATTGATTATTGTAAGCTACTACTGGCAGGTGCCACTTCTAATCTTATATCACAGCTCCAGTTGATTCAAAACTCAACTGCAACAGTCCTGACACGAACCAACAACAGCGAGCACATCACAGCCATCCTGCTGCACCTTCACAGCTCCCTGTGTCTTACAGGATTGAATATCAAATTCTGTTATTAACCTGCCCACTAAGGTCCTCCGATTCGGTGCCCCACACTAACCTGCACTCTGTGGGTGACAGGAGGGCCTTCAGCTGTATAGCGCCCTGACTTTGGAATGACCTCCCAAAATTAATGACATCAGCTGACTCTTTCAGTTTACCCCTCTGTCTGTTCAGGTACTCAGGGTTTGAATTTTTGTCACAATTTATGTTATTTGTTCAAGAATTTTTTGTAGTATTAATATGTTGTATTTTAGTCTGTAGGGCGGCACGGTGGCGCAGTGGTAGCGCTGTTGCCTTGCAGTTAGTAGACTCAGGCTCACTTCCTGGGTCCTCCCTGCATGGAGTTTGCTTTTCCTCCCCGTGTCTTCGTGGGTTTCCTCCGGGTACTCCGGTTTCCTCCCACAATCCAAAGACATGTAGGTTAGGTGCATTGGCAATTCTAAATTGTCCCAAGTGTGTGCTTGGGGTGTGTGTGTGTGCATGTGCATGCCCTGCGGTGGGCTGGCAACCTGCCCAGGGTTTGTTTCCTGCCTTGTGCCCTGTGTTGGCTGGGATTGGCTCCAGCAGACCCCCGTGACCCTGTAGTTAGGATATAGTGGGTTGGATAATGGATGGATGGTGCTATATAAATAAATTGTGTTCTTATTAGTATTTTTTTTTCTTTTGATGGCCCATCATTTATAATAATAAGTGACAAAAACTAGAGTAGTTCTATAAAAGGCAATTAATATATAGCATAATTCAGTGTAGAATATGTATTGCCATTTTCTTCACATACATATTTAAAAATATTAGACTGGCTTAAATGTTAATTCTAAATTGGTTTAGAACAATATTGAACACATGCATAGTACATTATAAAAAATGTAATCGCTTTTATTATTAACGTTTTACTAAACTCTAATGTGGTGTAAACATTATAATTATATTGTATACTTCATTTCATGAATGTAAACGAAAAAACTACTTTCAATTAACAAAGATCTTGATGATTTTAATTTTGTCGACATTTTAAATGTTTCCCACAGACCCAAACACAACATAAATGTTAATATTAATATTTCACAGAAATGATCTGTATTGTTTAGTTTGATGTATGACACAATGTGATGGCAGAAACCCTCTGAACTTC
The DNA here is from genome assembly GCA_026402145.1 of Polypterus bichir lapradei. Taxonomy (NCBI): domain Eukaryota; kingdom Metazoa; phylum Chordata; class Cladistia; order Polypteriformes; family Polypteridae; genus Polypterus; species Polypterus bichir. Next base: position 116,011,710 of record JANRMT010062813.1, read on the forward strand.
ACAATGATGCGTATTATTTGGTTTGATGTACTTTTTTTCCTTCTCATTTTTATCGCTTAATTTCTGAAAGGGTTCTTCACCCGACGTTATTTGCCGGGCTTTGCCGAGACCTTCCGAAACCTTCCAAAAGTAATTTTACGAAGTCAATCCTGAAACAGCAGAGAAGTCACTTCCGGGTCTGCAACTGCGGGTCTAGAACTGCAGTGACGTATGGTGCTGTGGCTCTGCAAGTGGATAGTATTGGGCGGATGTCAGCAATCAAGCACCTGGAACACTTCCGGGTACCCAATAAAAGGGAGCCAGCGACCACCACTCCTCGGCCAGAGTCGGGTGGAAGGAGGACAAAGCTGTGGAGGAGTGGTGGTGGTGGAAGAAGAGAGTGTTTTCGTGGTGTAGTTTCAGTGTTTGGGACTGTGCTGTGGCTGGAGGGATTATGGGGAAGATGTGCCCTCCAGCTGAAAAAAAATAAAATTCTTTTTATTTTATACGTGTTTCCCGTGTGAAGTCTGTGCCGGGTCGGGTGCAATATAGTGCCTCTCTTACAATATATATAAATAGAAATGGCAACACATGCATAAAGGAAGCAAGAAAATCTGTATGGTATTAAATAAAAGAATACAACATGGGTATGATAGTCTCGCACTTGTCTAGAACTTGGAGGTGTTCATACTCTGACTTGTCTTTAACTTGGATCTTGGTCTTATGAAATATACTTTTTGGGTCTCAATCAAGCCCAACAGCTTTCTGCACACAAGTCATGTCTGTGTGAAATTTCCATTAGTACAGGTTGTTTGCTGTGCTCTATACTTTGTGCCCATTCACTACAGTAATTTTTGTTTGGAATATCCTCATTTGTTCTATTAATTGTTTGTTGTGATTAACAGTCTCAATTTCTTTGCAGTAATTTCTTATTCTTACCTTTCGCTGGAACCTTTACCTGCAGGAGCAGTGTTTTATTATCTTCTACGTCACTTCACTTGAGTAAAGCTCTACTTGGACTAGTTTTACACCAGGGTGTGGGGTAAGTAATTTTTATTAAGGAACCGCTGTAGTTTCTGTCCCATCTGAATCTCTCATGTCAGTAAATTTTCATTGACTGTGCTTTCATGTATCAGTAAAAAAATTACAGAGACTTCTATGAGAAGTCTGTAAAAAATTAACTCCCTAGTTAAATGAGTCTGGTATCCCTGCAACCTGGAGCCTCCATCCCTGAGCTCCAAGTAGGTGGAACTGACTTAATGGACACTCTAACACAGTGTTTGACTCAGAAAACCTTACCATAACCCTAATCATAGTCAGAGCTCAGGATGTCTGCAGCTAGACATCCTGGCACACATTGAAGTCAACTGTACCTACTTGGATCACCCATTGGAGTCAACTCCTCTTACTTGGAGCTGCATGGTGGAGGCTGCAGGCTACAGGCATATATATTTGGATAAAATTAGTCCCAGGCTAACTGACATGTCTGTAAAATTTCATAATTTGAGCAATGCGGATGGGACTAAAATTACTAAGGTCCTCCAGTAATAACCACTTTACCCAATTCCTGAAGTGAAAAAACAGAACTGTTGGTATATACCTTGTTGTACGCACTAAATAATGGGGCTAAGGAGGTGCTGGAGTGTTTTATACAGGGATCCGAAGGTGCACTGATATATATTTACTACATATAAAAAGCATGGGGGTATGGGGCTGTTCCTCTTGGAGGTGTCACTGTTAAGATGAAAGGATCCACAAGTGATTCTGCCACAGCCTTGACTTCTTTAAACCTGGTTGTAGATGATGAAAAACAATTTCTTGAGGAAAAGAAAAAAAATTGTTAGCCATATTTAGAAGACCTGTTTAGCTTTCAGTGAATTAAAGATTCCCTGTATAGTATGAAGTGTGTAACTCAAAAACACAGAAGTAAGTGCAACCTCTGTTTTGCTTAAGCAAAGGTGGAGGGCACATTCAAAGTCACTTACTACTGCACTAAATAGAATGTCAGAATAGCACGTGTGATGCAGGCTACTATAACATTTTGTTCAGTGCAGTGGGAATGCGATCTTCGATGCAGCCAGCTACATTGGCAGAGGTAAACAAGTGGGCAGGAAGACCAGACCCACTGTAATGGATGCACAATGTTACTAAAACAGATCTAAAACAAAAGTATTTCTTTCCTCCAAATTTTTTTAAAGGACATACTTAATGCAAAAATGAATGTAATAATTAAACCCAACTCTCTACCGCATATCAACTACCTTTAAAAAAGATCAGATATGCAGTTCTGTGTGGGCCTTTGAAGGCTAAATAGTGGAAGGGCAAATTGCTTTTTTTTTAACTGTTATATTAAGTATATTGTTGTTAATTTTTTTTTTTATTTCAAAAAATCCAGATGCATAAATCTGTGGGTATGCCAAGTTCCACGCACTTCCCTTTTACAAATCCCAGCGAACTTAAAATTTAACGCACGTGCATGCTCCTACAGCCCCACCTCAACTCCTGACAGAATTTTTCATATTTTAATATGCAAATCAATATAAATATCACTTTCCATTCAGTGTTTGGTTAAAGAACAACGGAAAAGGCACATGAAAAAAGAAGAACTTCAGCAATGGTATTATTTGTTGGTATAAGCAACAAAAGTGTGGCATAGACGCTCAAAAGTTCACGTTCAGAAAGTCGCACAGTGCCCGAAAGAAAAAAGAAGTGGTCAGATATCACACTCGACATGAAAAGGAGAGTTGCAGCCCACAATCTGTGTATTTTGTTTCAGATAATATTTCAAAAGCTGACTCCCGTGCGATGATCAGGCGGTGATGGTGCTGCTGTACCACGCACATCTTTGGCCGCTGGCTGCACACACCACTTCCTCAGAAACTGCTGGGAGGCCATCTGGCTGTGTGCTGACAGACCCTGTTCTGAAGTCACAAAATGCAATAGTGGATGTACAAGGGTTGTACTATGTGATGTTGACAATAAATTAAATTAATTGGTTAAAAAATAAATGCTATATCTGATTACCTGTTTTTACATTTTGCCAATTACATTCAAAACGAAGTTGTAATGCTGTCCAACTTGGCTGATCATTCTGGTGGGTCAGGGTCAGGTTCATCATACAGCGTCTCTTCAGGTACAGTACATGCTTGCACACTGCGACTCACTTTCTGTGCACTATAGAGCAGCACATTAATAGTGTAGAAATGCTTTCTATTTACATAAGCAAATTCATTTTCTGAAGGTGCCTTTAAAGTGTAGTGATGGCAACGAGCACTACAACGGATTGATATTCTGCACTTTACTTTGAGGTGACTCACAATCCTTAAAAGGACTGCTTGCCTTTTGCTGCACTAGGTGGAAAAAGCACCTGCAACTGTACGGAGCTGACATTTTTACAGGTTCTCCAGCTATACATGATGTAATGTCAGCTCATTCTTTTGGTGATTCATCCCTGGCTGATGTAACTGATATGCATGCAGTTGACCACTCCAATTACATTTGGAGAACCAGACTTTGCTGCAAATTGCGTTTTTATGTTTTCCAGTTCAACCACATTGTAAGGAAATCTTATTTATCTAGATGATAAGCGGATAATACCATCCTATACAGCCTGCATGGCGCGACTCACTGATGATTGTGAAATAAGCAATCATCATCAATTTCATGTTGAAAAGCTCCTATGGCTAAAAACCTGAGAGTGGGCAGAACTTGCAAAGGAGCAGGTAAAGCACAATTCCTCATAGTCTGCCTTTGTAAAGCCGGCGGCATTTCAGCACACAGCTCCAAGAGGATAGCTCTTGGAAATCAAAATCGAAGCCAGTCGTCAACATCCGAAAATACGCTCTCCCTTCTAATTCTTCCATTTGCGATGTCTTCCAACAATGCTAAAGCAGCTGTGGTAGTTGGAATAGTTTAGCCATTCCGTGCATCATTATATAATTACAGAATGATTACAATCAAGTGAATTACCTTTGTAAATTTGATATGCAATTAATTTCGGTACATTTGATAAAACCCGCACCATATCGTATATTGCAAATACTAAAATAAAATGAAGAAGTCACGTCCTCCTGTTTCTCAAGTGCAGCTATGGGATTTTGTAGCACTGTAAAGGAAACTAATGAGCATTGGGATGTTAGGACTGATGCGCACAAACGCATTACCTACAAGTGGAAAAATTCATACGACATTTTAGACAAGAGTAATTGAATCTATACTAATAAAAGGCAAAACCCTCACTGACTGACTGACTGACTGACTGACTCACTCACTCACTCACTCACTCATCACTAATTCTCCAACTTCCCATGTAGGTAGAAGGCTGAAATTTGGCAGGCTCATTCCTTACAGCTTACTTACAAAAGTTAGGCAGGTTTCATTTCGAAATTCTACGCATAACGGTCATAACTGAAACCTACTTATGTAAATATATACAGCAATAGCCTGCAGCTCGGTCGCCGTGTGAGGCGGAGTTGCGTCCCTCATTGTCACGCCTCCCACGTAATTGAGTGCCTGCCCATATAAGGCCATCAGTCAGCAGCAATCCAATAGACACGCTGCCGCTAAATATTCGCGGGTGAAGGGCTGTGCTTATGCAAACGAAGATGAGATAGTCAGGGATAGTGTTTGGCACAAACTCAGCGAAAGTGCGAGAGAAGCGTTTAAGTGCTGGGTCTTAGCTAACATTAAATAAAGCCGTGGACATCGCAAGATCGCACGAGATAGCACAAGCACAGCTGAGAACCTTTGATGCATGTACTCCGAGCGGCTCACGTGAACTGACTGTGAACGCAGTATGCAGAGAACAAGTAAGACCTCCAAAGTGCGCCGAGACTTTTGATCATATGAACGTGTCTGCAAAAAGTGGCGTCTCCTGCCCTGCAAAAATACTATAAAAGTCGAGCAGCCAGCGCGCGCACATAGCTGTGCCCGCCTTTGAGACGCTGACTGCGCTTCTGCCTTAAGTGAAAGTAAGCACTTTTAATTTTTTCCTCCTTCCCCTGAGCTATAGCCCAGACAACTGCAAACACGGGATCCCTTTTCTAGACCGTAGCAAACTAATATTAAGCCGCTTCACACTTTCTTTTGCACGTATACGATTATGAGGTTGCGGAAGACACGCACAGGAGTGGAGGACCGACAGTGCCATCCCAGCCGGTTAATGGCAGGGCCGTCTCTTCAGTCTACACGAGACCCGCCGCGACGCTGCCTAAAAGGCACTCATATTGTCAGCAAAGATGTCTCTCTACACTATATAAAACAAAAAGGTAAGTTTCCTTTCTTTACACCTTTTTTCCTTTTATCCCAAACCAAAGCCTTTCTCTCTTAACACTGCAGAGGACACAAAACTAATTTTCTTTAATTGCTGGTAATTACCAGAGGCAGAAATTTGGACGTTCACATGGAAAATGTAATTTCTATACCACAGCCGTCGTGTAGTGCCTTTCAAAAGGGATCTACTACCGAGAGATGATCCATATACATTTTAGCTGCTGTTAGTACTACTTACCTGTTCTGTTATACCGTCTTTAAAATGTAGTTTACCCGAAACCACTCCAGTAGTGCTCAATGTATCTTTACTTCTTAAAACGTTAATGTTTTACTGTTTAATAACTTATAGACTACATTTTATTTTTTTCCCTTACACTCAGTGAGCGAAGCCAATAGGTAATCAGCTATATATATATATATATATATATATATATATATATATATATATAAAAATATATATATATACATACACACACACACACACACACACATATATATATATTATATGTATATAGATGTATATATGTATATATATATATATCTATATGTAGATATGTATATATATGTAGCTATATATGTAGATATGTATATATGTGTATATATGTAGATATGTATACATATGTGTGTATATACTGTATATATAGATATGTATATATATATGTACATATGTGTGTGTGTGTATGTATGTGTATATATATATATGTATGTATGTATGTATGTGTGTGTATATATGTAGATGTGTGTGTGTGTATATATATGTATATATGTAGATATGTATGTATATGTATATATGTATATGTGTATATGTATATATATGTTTATGTGTGTGTGTGTATATATATATACTAGCAAAATACCCGCGCTTCGCAGCGGAGAAGTAGTGTGTTAAAGAAGCAATGAAAAAGAAAAGGAAACATTTTGAAAATAACGTAACATGATTGTCAATGTAATTGTTTTGTCACTGTTGTGAGTGATGAGTGTTGCTGTCATATATATATAAATATATATATATATTTACACACACACACATAAACATATATATATACATATCTATACATATACACATATATATACACACACACATATATACATACATATATATATCTACATATATACACATACATATACATACACACATACATACATACACACACATATATACACACAAATACATATATATACACATACACACACACATATATAAACATATATATACATATACATACATATCTACATATATACACACACAGCTATTTCGTATCAGTGCAATACGCTGCTTGTTAAAACGGATAACTCCCGCTCTTACGTGCAAGTCTGCGTGGATATTATGAACTATCGTATTTGTTCAAGTTCTATTTAAATTTTAAATAGAAGGAATTTTTATTTAGTCGACAGAAATATCTTTGGTAGGAATGGTAAAAACAGACAGGAATATTATTCCTGAATAAATCAACTCAAACCTTAAACAACTTATAATATTTTGCTCTCCATAAAAATATATGCTGTCTAAATTATACAAGTTAGAAATAAAGTAAACTTTAAAAGAACAAACATTCAAATTTCTTTACTCTTATGTAATTTTATATAAAAAATAAACTTAGATTTTAAATATCCCAAAAGATTTTGCTCTCCATAAAAATATATCCTGTCAAAATTATACAAATTCAAATATGAACATGCTGCATAACAAAACCTGGAAATATAAATAAAATGTGTTCCTTTCAGCAATAACAAATCAAATCATTCAGTTGTCTTTGCTCATATGTCATTTTAGAGCTGGACGCCTGGCATCTTTTTTTGGCAACAAGTTCGTTTATGTTTGGTGTGAGGTTCTGTGTTGTGGAGATTCTCAGGATGGACTGCAGGTGCTCATGAGTGAGGCGACTCCTGTGTGCTGTTTTGTTAGTCTTTATCACTGAGAAGAGCTTCTCACACAGATATGTGCTACCAAACATGCACAAGGTTCGAGCCGCATGTAGACGGACTTTTTTTGTTCTTCAAAGTCACTAAAGCGCCGTGCGCTCAGTTTATCAGCAAAGTGCGTATTTGGGAACACCGTAGTGACGACTTGGTTCAACATTACTTGGCAACAGGGAAAGTGGGGCAAGTTGCACTGGTGCATTTGTGTCTCCCATAAAAGCAGCTTCAGTTGAAATCACTTTGTGATTGTGCATGGGTAAAAACATCCGCTGAAGTGTCAGATTCTTATTTAATTCTTCTGCTTTCTGTATC
>JANRMT010062813.1:116019291-116035562 GCA_026402145.1 Polypterus bichir lapradei
GGATGTTTTTACCCATGCACAATCACAAAGTGATTGTGCATGGGTAAAAACATCCGCTGAAGTGTCAGATTCTTATTTAATTCTTCTGCTTTCTGTATCTTCTGCATTGCATTCAGGTCTTTCAGGTTATCCTGATGTTTTGTCTCATAGTGCCGTCTTAGATTAAATTCTGTAATTACAGCCACATTAGCTCCACAAATGAGACACACGGGTTTACCGGCAATGTCAGTAAACATATACTCAGCCTCCCATCGGTTTTTAAAGGCTCTATGTTCAGAATCACCTTTTCTCTTCAGCATCATGTGGGCTAGCTTCGCAATAACTTGCAGCATCATAAGCTAGACTTGATTAACACGGTAAGTGTTCGGCAAGGCAGCTGAAGCGCTGCATTATGGGATGTGTAGTTTATTGTGTTACCAGCGCTTCATATCCCCGGGCCATTAATAACAATAATACAGTATATAAAATGATCTTGCGGGCCGGATATAATTACACGCCGGGCCGGATGTGGCCTACGGGCCTTGAGTTTGACACATATGGACTAAATAGAACTTGAAAAGATATATTTTTTCGTACATCGAGCCCGCGTGCTATTGTGGTTTTGCCTGCATGCCTCAATAAGTCATCCTCCCCTCGCTCTTTTTTACCGTTCATCTAATGAATACACTGAGTATGGCTTTACCAAAACAATCATTGATGGCGAATAAAGTATCCATTATTCGAGTATGTAGATCGGGGTATATATATACATATATATATACCCGCGTATCGCAGCGGAGACGTAGTGTGTTAAAGAAGCTATGAAAAAGAAAAGGGAACATTTTAAAAATAACGTAACATGACTGTCAATATACAGTAATTGTTTTGTGAGTTTTACTGAGTGTTGCTGTCATCAAGGATTTGATTATCATTATTTCTTTCAATCAGGTTCGTATTTGTAGGATGTGTTGTGTTCAAGTTACATTCCGTGTTTGTCAATTGTTGTAAAGATGACAGGTTTCATTCATCGATTCGTTTCTTACTGCATCAATAAACAGCTCGTCTTCTTCTTTATCTGAGACCTGACACACTGCATGCACGGGTTTTTTTTTTTACACTGTCTTCCTTTAGCGGGACATTGACTTTTTCCACCGTGTGCTTTGTTTCCGCAGTAGCTGGATTTATGAATATGCTTGTATGTATCAGACGCTTCATATTTTTTTGCTGCCTTTTCAATTGTGTAATTCGGTTTTTGTTCAGCGCTCTTTGGAACTGTTGTTTTTTGTCTGTGCACTGCATCAGTTCACGTGAGCCGCTCGGTGTACATGCATCGAAAGTTCCCAGCTGTGCTGGTGCCATCTCGTGCTATGTCCATGGCTGTATTTAATGTTACCGAAGTCCTGGCACTTAAAACTTTCTCTCGCAGTTTCGCTGAGTTTGCGCCAAACACCACCCTGACCATCTCATCTTCCTCTGTATAAGCACAGTCCTTCACCCGTGAATATTTAGTGGGAGTTTGCTGTTGGATTGCCGCTGACGGACGGCCTTATATGGGCAGGCACTAAATTACAAACGCCAGCGGCAGCCTGTCTATGAACTTAATTTAAAGTTTAGGTTTACATCTTGCTTTGTTTCCGAAGTAGCAGAACTCATGAATATGGTTGTATATGTCACTCGCTTGCTTCTTATTGTTTCGCTGCCTTCTTAATTATATAATGCATGTTTTCTTCAGCGCTTTTTGGAGGTCTTCCTGGTTTTCTATGTACTGCGTGATTACGTGGGCGGCGTGATGATGTCACACGAAACTCCGCCCCCACGGCGTTCAAGCTAATCTCCATTACAGTAAATGGAGAAAAACAGCTTCCAGTTATAACCATTACGCGTAGAATTTCGAAATGAAACCTGCTCAACTTTTGTAAGGAAGCTGTAAGGAATGAACCTGCCAAATGTCAGCCTTCCACCCACACGGGAAGTTGGAGAATTAGTGATGAGTGAGTGAGTGAGTGAGTGAGTGAGTGAGTCAGTGAGGGCTTTGCCTTTTATTAGTATAGATATACATATATATATATATGACAGCAACACTGATAACAGTGACAAAACAATTACATTGACAATCATGTTACATTATTTTTAAAATGTTTCCTTTTCTTTTTCATAACTTCTTTAACACACTACTTCTCCGCTGTGAAGCGTGGGTATTTTGCTAGTTATTTATAAAAGCTGCTTGGAGCAGCTACCAAACTCTTTGAAAGCACAGTTCTTTGATAGATTTCAGTTTATACAGTTTCTGTAGTTTAAGTGACTTAATATATTGCTTTAAGTTTTAACATATGTCCAGCAGGGGACACTAGCTCACTGGGAGTTAGTTATTTTGAGACTGCGGTGTGTTACTTAACCCGAATCTATATAGACATAACATAAAAGGTGATACCCCTCCCTAGTGATATGGCAGTAAGAAATCATGCAAGATAAATAACCTTGTTTAATGTTGTCTTACACTACATATCAGACGAAGGAAGCAATGACAAAACCCTGCCTGGGAGTGGGGGCCCAAGTCTGTCAATGTTGTTGGTGCAGTGGAAGGCATTTTCAGGACAGGATGGCGGTATCTCCCATTCGTCCATCAGCTTCAAAGGTGTGCTGGGCAATGTTCCAAGGCTTTATACTCTTTCTTCACATGCAGGGCCTCCCTTAGGTGAACATGCACTTCCAAGCAAGGCAAAGGTGCTTAACCAAGGATACAGTTCCATGTTGACTTAACAGATAGAAACAGTCAACAGCATCTCTCAGTCTGACTGCACACATATGTCATGCTGCTTGTCTAGCAGTTCCATGTGGTGAACCCCTGTGCTTAATCTGGCAATGTGTCAGCTGTGCATGTGAGCAGAAAAAAGCAGATTTTATAAGATAGATTTGCACAGAACACAGTGATATATCAAACTTATGCTTACATATGAGTGGGGTGTTTTGAACAGTCCTCCTGCAGTTTTGTAGCCTGTTACTTGGTATTTGCCAACACAGAGAATGTACGCGGTACACCATAGATGATTTGGATATGTGTGATACCTGTGGGAGAAAATACACAAAAAATATTTTAATTTAACAAAAGGAGATCTTTTATAGCATTAATGCTGATCCAGAACTTTACATTAAAGTTCTGAATACCAGTTGAACCAGGCACCTGTTTTTTTATAGCTTGGAAATCTAACTCTTGCCATAAATCTTAGAGGTTTGGAGCATGTCCTGATACAGCATGTTGCCGCACCCACCACATGACAAACCACCTCAGAATCCCAGATTAGGACCCGATTGCAGCAATGCAAAAGGTGACACCACAGCAGCACATTAGTTAACATGGAATGGAACAGTGTGAGGTTTTTTTATGGTGGCTGGAGTGCCAATCCTGCCACCTACCCCGAGGTTTTGTCTGCAGGTTGGATGACCTACAGGCATGGCTTGATGCAGGTTAATGTTATACCCAGGACGGAGCAATTGCAGGTTAAGGGCCTTGGTCAAGGGCCCAACAGAGTGGAATCACTTCTGGCATTTATAGGATTTTAACGAGCAACCTTCAGTTTGCCAATGCAGATCTCTAGCCCCAGGCCACCAATCCAAGTTCATGACCCTTAGCAAACATTTAGCATTTTTTTGCTTACAGAATTAATTAATTGTCTTATCAGTAACTGCCTATCCTTGAAACTCCAAAATGCTCTGTGCCTATTGTCACACATGTGCGATTGGGAGACAGCTAAAGGGCTAGAATGATAGTAATTCCATGCCAGACCAGGTGACAGTGGGGTGCACTGACTGTGTCTCTCAATCCCTTACAGACCATCCACTTGGAAATCTGTCAGGGTTCAGGCACCACTGATGACATCACTTTCCGGTACCCAGTGCTACTGATGACATCACTTCTGTTTCTAGGCACCACTGGTGACGTCACTTCCGGTTCTAGGCATATAAAGCCACCATCTTAACTACCTATTTCAATTCTATTTTGGACTCAAACCTGTGAACATCTCTCAATCAAATAACCGCAGCCAAGGCACAATATACACACAATATACACACAATATGCCCCAAAACTTTTTGATGACTTTTTGTGGCACTATAAAAATACAGATTTCATTACAACTTAAAGAAAATAACTACTATGAAACTATTTAACATACACGAAACACAGTTTATTACTTAATGTTAAATAAAAATCACTAAAAGTGACAAGGGGAATTATGAAGATGGCAAAGACAAGGACAGATAGATAAGATTTCCTGTTGGTGCAATGAGTATAACAGAAGTATGGTTCAATCTACATGTTGAAGTACCGAAAGGCTGGATGTAGGCAGCCAAGCTTTGCATATACATTTGCTTATAGTGCTACTAGTAATTAATAATGTAGGGATTTTGGCTATGATTGATAGTGAGGCAGCAGAAAATTTTATTAGCTCTTCACTGATTGAAAACCTTAACATACCACAGGCACCAGGTGCCTGCTGTTGATAGATGGGAACCCATTGGTTCTGGTAATTTAGATAATACTCCATCCATCCATTATCCAACCCACTGTATCCTAACTACAGGGTCACTGGGGCCTGCTGGAGCCATTCCCAGCCAACACATGGCACAAGGCAGGAAACAAACCCTTGGCAGGGCATACACTCACCCACACACCAAGCACACACTAGGGAAAATTTAGAATCACCAATGCACCTAACCTGCATGTCTTTGTACTGTGGGATGAAACCGGAGAACCCAGAGGAAACCCACGCAGACAGAGGGAGATCATGCAAACTCCACGCAGGGAGGACCCGGGAAGCAAACCCAGGTCTCCTAACTGCAAGGGAGCAGCACTATCCACTGCGCCACCATGCCGCCCTAGATAATACTATGCCTTCTATTTCCATCCATATCAGTATCTTTCATGAATAAATGCTAATTATTTTGTCATTCAGTCCTCTATACCTCACAATATTTTGGGTTTTCTTGGGTTACAAAAACACAATCCAATCATTAATTGGGAGACCAAAGATATTATGCAATGAATCCCATTTTGAAGAAGGACCTGTTTACTAAAGATATAATTTCTTTAATGTGTAATTCAATTTCAGATCTTCATCATGAATACCCGGTCTATAATATACTGAATATACTATTTCTTGATGTATTTAGGAAAAAAACTATGTAGTATTACCTCCTCAATTGGATTATTATTGTGCCATTGAATTATTGCCCGGTGTGCTGTTACCAAAAGGTAAAAATCTATGCTTTGTTTACCCTGGACAAAAAGCAATGGATCATTATATTCAGAAAAAAACGTGCAAAATGGACTAATTAAGCCTTCTTCTTCTTTTTTTTTTTTTTTGAAGTTTTATTAATTATATTGCAATCCATACAAATCAATCAATTTTTACAAAAAGTAAAACTGAGTTATGAACAAGTTGACCCCCACCCCTGAAAGAGAGAGCAAGGAAAACGGCGTAAAATTTAAGGCTTGTAAACATACCTAAATTAATAAGTTTGATAAGCCAATAGAGATGAATGCAGAAGACAAAGAAATACAAAAATAATTGCTTCCTCTGTGCTTAAGGAACTTATTTTAAAAAATTACTGATTATATCCTGCCATGTTTTGAAAAATATCTGTACGGATCCTCTGAGTATTTGATTTTTTCCAACTTCAAATAGTATAAAACATTGGTTTCCCACTGACTTAAAAGAGGAGAGTTTGGGTTCTTCCAGTTTAGCAGAATAAATCTGCATGCCAAAAGTGTAGTGAATGCAATCACAGTTTGTTTGTCTTTCTCCACTTTAAACCCATCTGGAAGAACACCAAACACAGCTGTAAATGGGTTAGGAGGGATTGTGAGACTAAGGCTGTCTGAAAGGTAGTTAAAATTTTTGGTCCAGAATGATGTTAATTTGGTGCAAGCCCAGAACATGTGACCCAGTGAGGCTGGGACTTGATTGCAGTGTTTGCAGGATGGATCATGCCCTGGAAATATTTTGGAGAGTTTTAGACGAGACAGATGTGCTTGATATATAATTTTGAGTTGTATAATTGTATGCTTTGCACATATGGAGCTCAAGTGAATTCTCTGCAGTGCTACTTTCCACTCCTTTTCTGATATATTAATTGAGAGATCTTTTTCCCAGTGTCCTCTTGGATCTTTGAAAGGAAGGGACTGTAAAATGATTTTATATATTGCAGAGATGGTGTCTGAGTCCTTGAGATTGAGCAATATTTTTTCCAGCATGGATGAGGGTGGAAGATGAGGAAAATCGGGAAGGTTCTGTTTAACAAAGTTCCTAATTTGAAGATAGTGAAAGAAATGTGTAGCTGGAATGTTAAATTTGGAATGTAATTGTTCATAGGATGCATAGACGTTGTCTATATAAAGATCTCTAAGCAAGTTAATTCCAAATTTTTTCCAGATATTAAAAACTGCATATGTTTGCGAGGGTTGAAAGAGGTGGTTCTCTTGCAGAGGTGCCACAGATAAAAGCTTATCCATCTTAAAATGCTTTCTACATTGGTTCCATATTCTAAGTGAGTGAAGCACAATTGGGTTATTAGTGTATTGCCGATAACTTGTGTTTATTGGAGCACAGAGTAGGGAATATAAAGAAGTACTGCAGGATTTTACTTCTATTGCGGACCAAGCCTGTATATGTTCTTCTATTTGTGTCCAGGTTTTTATCGCTTGTATATTTGCTGCCCAGTAATAAAACTGGAAGTTAGGTAGAGCCATGCCGCCTTCTGCCTTTTGTCTTTGTAGGGTAGCTCTTTGGATGCGCGGATGTGTTGAGTTCCAAATTAATGAGGTTATTGTTGAATCTAATTGCTTAAAAAATGATTTATTGATGTATATTGGGATGTTTGGAAATAAAAAAGGAGCTTAGGAAGAATATTCATCTTAACAGTGTTAATTCTTCCAGCTAGAGTGAGATGAAGGGTTGACCATCTATGCAAGTCTTGCTTAATTTTTTCCATGCAAACGGCAAAATTTTGTTGATAAAGAGCTTGTGATGTTTACCCCTAGGTATTTAAACTGTTCTGCAATGATAAAAGGTAGGGTATCTAATCTAATATTATATGATAGAGAATTCACTGGAAAGAGTACACTTTTATTCAGATTAATTCTGAGACCAGAGATCTTTTGAAATTCTGTGAGTGCTGTTAAGACTTCAGGCACAGAATGTTGTGGGTCTGATATATACAGTACCATATCATCTGCATATAGAGAAATTTTCTGTTCCAGTCCTTCTCTGCTAATCCCCTTTATCTGATCAGTATTTCGACAATGTATTGCCAGTGGTTCAATGGCTATTGCAAACAGTAGCAGTGACAAGGGGCATCCTTGTCTAGTACCACGTTCTAGTTTAAAGTAGTCTGAACAAATGTTGTTGATACAAACTGAAGGTTCTGGATTAGTATACAGTAATTTGATCCACGCACAAATGTTCAGGCCAAACCCAAATTTCTCCAATGTAGTAAAAAGGTATTTCCATTCAATCATGTCAAATGCTTTTTCTGCATCCAATGATAATAATAATTAATTAAGCCTTCTAATAGTACCATTGGTGCTGGCTTTTCTTTTTTTTTTGGTTGAAAAAAAAAGTTGGTGGTTTACAAACTGAATGCAATAGCAGTGAGGATCAATTATCCTCTTCCTCTCATCTCATCAGTACTAAATCACATTGAAACTTGAGAACTGCTTATATCCTGATTTCGATAAGAGATGGAGACGAGTGGAAAAGAGCTCTCAATGGCTTTCAAGTAAACATGAATATAGGGACATACCCTATGGCTTAGCCAATGTCCCAGTAGTATTTAAGTTATTTGTAAATTACATTTTTGAGATCTCATGGGAGTATGTGCTTTGGTTTATACAGATGATATTCTCAAAAGATCTTTCACAAGATGTTTGACATGCAAACGAAGTACTCCGTCATCAACATCTGAATAGTTTTTATGTGAAACTGGGGTAATGCAAGTTTCAGCCAGGTAAAATTTTGGGGGTGGGCTTATGAAATTTTAAGAAAGGGTTTAAATATGACTAACTTAAAAGTAACTGCAATTATCAATTGATGTAATGGTTTGTTGGGTTTACCAATTACTATAGGAGGTTTTAATTAAGAACTTCAGTTTGGCGATCTCACCAGTTATCTTAATCAACTTTATACAATGTGGCACATGGCATGACAGAATCAAAAAAGAGCTGGACTATTGACTAAACATTTCTCTGATAGGAAAAAGAGGGCAGCTCCCTTTCTTAAGTTCTGTCCGTGAGTTTGGTGGGCTACATGCGACAATTATCTTCAGTTCCCTTCCCATAAATGAGCTCCTTTGGCCATTATGTTACCTGTAAATGGATTGGTCTAGAGTTATACAGTTTATCTTTGCCGGTTTGTTCCAAAATACGCTCCTATTTTCATATCTGTTATTTAGGGTCTGTTCAGTATAGCCCTTAGCATATCTTTTCTGTTTCCCCTCTGGGGATTTCAAGGTCAGTGGTTCTGAGGAGTAATATGAGGTTCAATTCCTTCTAGATACTAGAAGACAGGATACGTTAGTAGAATTCCTGGTACTTTGGAAGGGCTATGACACTGAAGATCATTCCTGGGTTTGGTTCAAAGCCATACATACCACACACATCCTATCATGTTTCCATTCTAGGTTTTCATCAGAAGCCAGATGGGCGTGTTTGGAGACTATGCAGTTAAGAAGAGTTTCTGCTATTGATTAGGACTTAAATTTTTAATTTTTTTTCTTTAAATACCTTCAATTTTTTGGATTATTTTCGTTTTTTTTCTGCTCCTGAAATTTAATTATAGTGTTAGTTTTTGAAATGGACTTTTGCTCTTTTCAAAAGGATTTTTTTAGTCCTTCTTGTTTTGACTTTTGGGTTTAAGATTCTTTGACTGCAATTTTTCATTCTTATTTTGGTATTTGTGAAAGGGCATTTGATCTTCCAGGTGTGACCTTTTTACTGCTTTGACTACATCTTTCCTTCCGATTCAACTCATAAATTGTTGCAAGAAAAATCTAGCATAACTGAATCTGTATAGGCACCTTGGCCATCTATTTAATTTGGTAGAAAACAAAAATGAAAAAATCACCACAATGCTGAAAAAAGAAGAAAAGCAAATGGCCTTAAGCTAATAATAAAGGAAAACCAGACAAACACATACACACACACATAAAATGCTTTAAAATGATAACAATGTTGAAATGGCCCATTTACAATTACAGAAATGCTACTAAATGATAAGAAAATAGTGTTAAAAATAAGTTATGCAATACATCTGGTAAACCCAAAAGAAAAAAGTGTATAATCTAGCAATATTTCCAGCTCTTCTTTTATACTATCCAAATATGAACCATCTAGACCACAAGACCACATGTATCGCATGTGATTATGCGTCAGTGCCTTCATGATGTGGTATCATTCTGTGGTTATTTAAAACAACAGACAATTGCCTACATACAAAATATGAAAAAGAAATAATAATCAAATGCAAAAATGTTGATAAGCATGTTTGTAATAAATATAAAAGTGGAAGAATTTTCATCACAAGCTTCTAAACTTTAACTATGCTGATACATTTTATAGGTACTGATTTCATTGGATTTTATTGGAGTTCTGTCAGACATCTGACAGAAAGTTGGCCAATCTCTTTTACTTTTTGTATAGTTTTTCCAACAAACTGGCAGAATTAAACTTTGCTATAGAACTTTTGATTATGCCAACACTTCATTTAAAGTAACAGAATCTTTATGTTCAGAAAAAGAAATGGTTTTTGTCATGTCTCAAGCTCTTCCTGTCATATCTCACAAGTAATTTGTGGCTGCATGTGAGTCCCACCTACTCATTGTGATAAAATAATTTTCTCACAAAAACAATAAAGTGTTTGGGAATTGCCCCGTATATTGCTTGGTAGCAAAATTGGTCAAAAAGTTGATAAGAATCAAGACAATCGACAATAGTGGTTTGTTGAGAGTGTTTTTTATATTGTAGAAAATGACTGAAGGAAATAATCTGGCAGGAAGTTGCATATAACGGAAGTGATATCATCAGAGCTGGACTGGAAGTGACGTCATCATGACTGGTCGAAATTGAACCGGAAGTGATGTCATCAGGGCTGGACGGAAGTGTACCGGAAGTGACATAATCAGAGCTGGACGGAAGGGTTATTGAAGAGGAGCCATTTTAACAAGTGATCTTGTTTGATAGTGCATGGGTCTGTTAACTTTTTTCTTTATTTATATAAAGGCAGAGAGAGAGGCATCATTACCACAATTTAACCCCCCATCTGTTACAATATCGCTCACCTATGGGCTTGTTGACTGCCTTCTAAGCACACGTGTGTGACATGACCCCCGACCCGCCCAGACCCATCGGGTCGAGTGTCCCGAACCAAGAGGTTGTGAACTCAGGATAAGGTATCGCCGCTGGCCTGAAGAGAACCTCAACGATAAGTAACTCTGAATCTGAAAGACTGTAATTCCAAAAACCACCTAGTGACACGAGGATTAGACTCTTGATTCAGAGACATCCACTGTAAAACGGCATGGCCCGTCACCAGAGTAAATTCTCATCCCAACAGGTAGTAACAAAGGTGTGTCACAGCCCACTTGATTGTCAAAGCCTCTCATTCCACTGCCACACACCTGGTCTCCCTATCCAACAATTTCTGGGTGAGGAACATCATGGGGTGTTCAGCACCATTGATGCATTGGGTCAACACTGCACCCAATCCTGTGTCCGATGCATTGGTCTGGACAATAAAAGGATAAGAAAAGTTAAGGGATTTCAAAAGTCACAAAATGTGGTTTCAGCAGCATCATCCCACACCACTTTTAGAGCAGCCTGTTTGTTAAATTTGAGAGAGGCGTATCCCTCTTGGAAGAGCAAGGAACAAAGCGACGATAGTAACTCGCCAATCCCAAGAAAGCCTGTACCTGCCTCTTCATAATCGGATGGGGCCATTTGGTAATGGCTTCAATTTTGGAACACTGGGGTTTAACCGTACCACCACTGGCTAGATAGCCTAAATATTTAGCCTTGTTCAACCCAAAGAAGCATTTCTTTGGATTGATACACAGTCCAGCTTGTGCTAATGTGGAAAGAACAGCCAAAACCTGCTGTACATGATCCTTCCATGTGCCGGAACAGATAACCATGTCATCCAGGTAGGCGGCACAGTAGGAATAATGAGGCCGTAACAGTGTATACACCAGATGCTGAAAAATCACTGGTGCCCCGTGCAATCCAAATGGAAGGACCCTGTATTGTCTAGTAGGCGTACTAAAGGCATTTTTTTCCTTAGCTGAGGACGTTAAGAGAATTTGCCTGACCCTTTTGTCATATCAAGAGTAGTTAGAAATTGGGCGTTCCCCATTCTCTTGAGGAGATCATCCATTCGAGGCATGGGGTACACATCGAATTTAGAAACCTGATTGAGTCGTCGGAAGTCATTACAAAACCTCCATGAGCCATCAGGTTTAGGAACTAAGACAATTGGACTAGACCATGGACTATAACTTTCTTCAATAATGCCCATGTCCAGCATTCATCTAATTTCCAAATCAACTTCAGCTTTCTTTGCCTCAGGAAGTCTATATGGGCGTTCCTTAATTTCAAATTTCCAAAGGGCCTTGCCAATGTGCCACCAATTCTGAATGGGAAGTAGGAACGAGCACCATTACATGATCCCCGGGTGGAACTCCCGAAGGGTGGTGTTTCGCTGTTTAAGTGTTTGATTAAATCGTTCTACCAGCCCATCTGTTTGAGGTGATAGACCGATGTTTTAAGACGTTTGATCTGCAGTAATTTAGCAATCTCCCTGAACGTCTCCAACATGAAGGGAGTTCCTTGGTCTGTTAACACCTCTTTGGGAATCCCATCTCTACCAATTCCCGTGTGATTATTTTAGAGGTTGCTGAGCGCAAAGGAACAGCTTCTGGAAATCGTGTGGCATAAGCTACCATAACTAATAGATATTTATGACCACGTACAGCAATAAGGGTTCTGGAGGACCTACAAGGTCAACTCCAATGCTTTAAAATGGGATATTAATTAGGGGTAAAGAAATAAGAGGAGCACAGTCCCTCCTAGGAATTTGACGAATCTGACATTCTAGACAAGAAGTACAGAAACATCTAACCTCCTCATTTATTCCAGGCCAATAGAATCTGAACATAATATATTCTAATGTTTTTTCAGTCCCCAAATGGGCTCAGAGTAAATGAGGATGTTCCAAATCACACACCTGACGACAGTAAGTGCATGGAACTAGCAACAATGTACGTTTTTCACTGTCGTGTTGAGCCACGCGATATAACATCATTTTTTATTACAAAGTAGGGCATGCGTGGTGGAGGATCAATGGAAATATGTTTACTGAAACGACTGCATTTCTTGCAAACTTTAGGGAATCATCATTCCACTGTTCCATTTTAAACGAAGAAGGTGTTAATTTAAATTATGTATCCAATTCACTAATAGGGCGATTTCAAGGGTGGAGTTTCGTTCTGTTCAGGTCCTTCAGAAGGTGGTGTGCCTCCTGCAGTGCCTGACGGACCTTCATCTCCATTAACTAATTCATTTATAGGGGAATTAAGGGAACTAATAAATGACATGGAGGCAGTCGGATTAGTATTTTTCCCGTCCATAACCAAGCTCTCGCTTAATTTAGGAGTAGTCATGTTATTACCACAATTATTATTAGACCAATCGCGCCCCAGTATTACTGAGTAAGATGGATCATGTAGCACCGCCACAATTATGTTTTTCATATCATCTTCTATCGATATAACACATGAGGCAGTTCTGTAATAACGGAGATCCCCGTGTATACATTTTAGACTGGTCTTGTTAGATAACCATTGTCGCAGTAAAACATAACGATGAGTAACAATAGAGATGTTACTCCCAGAATCGAATATCGCGTTAACTTTATATCCATTAATGACTACTACTCCCATATACAGAGAAGATAAAGGGTTGATTATGGCACAATACCTTTCTGCTTTACCCCATGAAATGTCCATCGGCTCTGGAGTAAGGCAGGCAGTAAATAAATGACCTATCCCCCCACACTTGAAACAGCGAGGAGAATAGAGCGTATTTTCTTTCTTCTAAGTAGATAATTCAGGAGGAGATCGTGAGGGCTCAGAAAAAGGTACACGAACCTGTCAGGTTTGTCATGAGGACCGTTCTGAACCTTCAGTTTTGCAAACTGCCCAATGATGCTTGACTACCTCGATGAGGCGGTCCATAGAGGTTACCTCCTGTTTGTGGACCTGCTGGGCGAGTTTTTACGGGAGAGCATTTATAAATTTTTCGACTGTTAATAATTCAGGCATGCATTGAGCACTATTAACATCTGGCCTTACCCAGCAGCTCACTTTGCCCCAGATTTCATACACTTGTGTACATATCAATCTCTCAGGATCAAATCTCCATTCACACCACTCTCTCGCCTGATGTATCACAGATACACCATAGCATTTAAATACCTCTTTTTTAAGCAAATCATAGTTGACAGCATGCTCCTCCGTAAGATCATAATAAGCTTCACCCTTCAGATAGGGTGCCAGAAAGTACGCCCACTCCGTCTGCGGCCATGTGTTGCGTTTAGCAGTTTGCTCAAACATCAAGAAATAAGATTCCACATCATCTCCTTCCGTTATATGAGTTAATAAAGGTGGCCCTGACTGTGAAGTCTCTACTCTTACTTCCGCCGCAGCGCAAGCTACTGATTCCGCCAGTCGGGTCTTTGTATCGCCGAGCTGAATCTTTACTTGCTATAATTCAGGTGCCATAGTGTTTAGGACTTTATTCAGGTCCTGTCCCTCTGTCATTCTGGAACAATCAATCCTGCCAGCTACACCAATTGTGATGAAATAATTTTCACACAAAAACAATGAAGTGTTGGGGAATTGCCCCGTATATTGCTTGGTAGCAAAATTGGCCAAAACATTGATAAGAATCAAGACAATCAACAATAGTGGTTTGTTGAGAGTAGTTTTTATACTGTAGAAAATGGCTGAAGGAAATGATCTGGCAGGAACTTGCGTATAACGGAAATGACATCATCAGAGCTGGACGGAAGTGGACCGGAAGTGATGTCATCAAGGCTGGACAGAGAGTGAACCAGAAGTGCCATCATCAGGGCTGGACAGAGGTGGACTGGAAGTGACGTCATCAGAGTTGGACGGAAGAGTTATTGAAGAGGAGCCATTTTCACTGGTGATCTTGTTTGATAGTGCGTGGGTCTGTTTATTTTTCTTCTTTATTTCTATAAAGGCAGAGAGAGGGGCATCATTACCACAATTCAACCCCCCATCTGTTACATTATCGCTCATCTCTGGGCTTGTTGACTGCCTCCTAAGCGCACGTGTGTGACATCTTTTACAGGAAAATCAGGAAGTCTGTCCTTTCTGGCATTTTTCAGGTTAGAGATCAGCTCCATGCACTTTGTAGATTACCCTAAGGAGAAATGGAAGAAATTTTCCCTGGACATTGTTGAACCATCTCATTGTGCTCCTCAAGACTGTAGATATTCAATACGCCTTGTTGATTAAAAAAAAAAAAGATATGAGGTTATGTTTACTTTGCTGTAACTATTCACATCATCACCCAAATTATGGTTTCTGTCTGTAGATGGGATAGGAATCTTCTTTCAGTCTCAATATATATTGATGTGTAGTTCACTTCCACTGCTTTCTCTGAAGCCCTGAAAGAGGAGCAGAAATAGGGTACGTGAGCATAGGGAGCTGCGTAAAGACCCAACGAGCAGTGTAATATATCGTGCCAGGGGACAAAGGAGGGAAACTAACCTTTCTTTCTTTTATCGCAACAGAAAGGCAGAATCAATGCCACCATAATTTTACATGGATTCCCTAACCATGTGCTACCACTTCCTCATTCCTTTCCTCCCACTGGTCTACTTCTGACGATGTCATGGCTCCCATACAGTACCTCGGTCGCTTCCCAGCATTCTATCCATCAGTTTCCGGTCCCACCCCATGAATGGCTCCCCTCATCATATGCACATTGTCTGTTGTAACGCTGAAAAGCCATATCACTGACTGTGGTTGTTTTTTAGCAAAACTGTACAGTATACAGGGCCGGAAAAGCCCCAAACCTTTATGCTTTTGTCTCTTTTTATTACAGGCCATAGAAGAGTAAAATAGCATAAAACACATTAACACCTGTCCTTTGGGTGGCCTTTCTTTTAATTGTGATAGAGAAATTACACAGACACTTAACATTGTTTTGGTTGTCTGTCAGAAAGTTGTTGCATTCAACAGTGATTTTGAAATTTAGAGTCTGACATGTTTGTCATTTATGTAACTGTATTTAACCAATTGTCATAGCTGCCCAATATTGCTCACAAAGTTTCCACAGATAACTGCAAACATTTTTTGTAGATTAGATTTCTAAAATGTCAAAGATATCTTTTAATTTTCATGGTCTCTATTATTTATTGCCAGCAGTAATGTTTTCAT
The DNA here is from genome assembly GCA_026402145.1 of Polypterus bichir lapradei. NCBI lineage: Eukaryota > Metazoa > Chordata > Cladistia > Polypteriformes > Polypteridae > Polypterus > Polypterus bichir. Next base: position 116,034,787 of record JANRMT010062813.1, read on the forward strand.
TCATTCTCCTGTTGTTACTACATTATATTTTCACACTATTTATTTCTGACCTGCTATTTTAACTTAATTTTATCTTCACTGGCACTGATCCCAGAATTTTACTACTTTGATTATTAATGGCATAGCTAATTTATTATTCATATTTAATTCATTTTTCTACTTGTGTTATACACTTATACAATTTAGTTTTTAATCTTGGTGAGTGCCTGTACATAATGAGAACATATGAAGAAAATTATTGACTGTTACATTGAACGATTAGAGGTAATAAATAAAAATAGCATTAGAAATGCTTCGAAAGAATTTCAGTAGAACTCAAACTACCTTAGATACACAACTGTAATGTCATTTTTCTGTTTAGATTTTTCTTATGCTTTGCATTATATGGACTTGTTCAATAAGAGGTAAATGCATAAAAAATGATTGATAGAGTGATCATAGAAAATATTCTCTTTGCAGATTTGGGGACTCAAAGGCTACAATGAAAAGGGTTTCTGTTTAAAAATGGTACTTTTTATCAGGATTACGACAGTGAGCATCATTACATATTATATTTAGTGTGCGCTGCTTCTACCTTTTTGTCTTGTAGTGCAGTCAGCCAGCTGAAGTCAGGTTGGAATGCACTTGTTCATAGTGGTCAAGAGATGCACACTGAAAACCTGACAGGTGTTAAGGATATGCTTCTTGCCATTTTTTACTCATATTCTTCACTCATTGCAGGGAGGATCGATAGATAGATAGATAGATAGATAGATAGATAGATAGATAGATAGATA
>JANRMT010062813.1:116035572-116089014 GCA_026402145.1 Polypterus bichir lapradei
ATAGATAGATAGATAGATAGATAGATAGATAGATAGATAGATAGATACTTTATTAATCCCAAGGGGAAATTCACATAATCCAGCAGCAGTATACTGATACAAAAAACAATATTAAATTAAATAGTAATAAAAATGAAAAATGGAAAAAATGAAAATAAAAAAGCAGACAATAACTTTGTGTATGTTAGCATTTACTCCCCCGGGTGGAATTGAAGAGTCGCATAGTTTGGGGGAGGAACGATCTCAGTCTGTCAGTGGAGCAAGACAGTGACAAAAGTCTGTCACTGAAGCTACTCCTCTGCCTGGAAATGACACTGTTCAGTGGATGCAGTGGATTCTTCATGATTGACAGGAGTTTGCTAAATGCCTGTCGCTCTGCCACAGATGTTAAACTGTCCAACTTTATTCCTACAATAGAGCCTGCCTTCTTAACAAGTTTGTCCAGGCGTGAGGCGTTTTTCATCTTTATGCTGCCTCTCCAGCACACCACCGTGTAGAAGAGGGCACTTGCTACAACCATCTTATTGCAGATGTTGAAGGATGCCAACCTTCTCAGAAAGTATAGTCGTCTCTGACCTTTCTTACATACAGCATCAGTATTGGCAGTCCAGTCCAATTTGTCATCCAGCTGCACTCCCAGGTATTTAAAGGTCTGTACCCTCTGCACACAGTCACCTCTGATGATCACAGGGTCCATGAGGGGCCTGGGCCTCCTAAAATCCACCACCAGCTCCTTGGTTTTGCTGGTGTTAAGATGTAAGTGGTTTGAGTCGCACCATTTAACAAAGTCTTTGATTAGCTTCCTGTACTCCTCCTCCTGCCCACTCCTGATGCAGCCCACAATAGCAGTGTCATCAGCAAACTTTTGCAAGTGACAGGACTCTGAGTCATATTGGAAGTCTGATATATATATATATATATATATATATATATGTATGTGTCGTGCAAGTGAATGTTGCTGGCCATCTGCATTCATTTTGGTCCATTTTGTTTTTCCACAATGTCTTTTCTCAAATTATTCTAAACATAAAATTAACAGTTGACAAACTTTTAAAAATGATCAAGTAGGCCAGAGTACTTGCTTTCTACCTGAATCTGGAGACACAGCTTTTGCTTTTAGATCTAACTGCAGCATTTGATATAGTTGATCACAACATTCTTTTCACTCATCTTGAACAGCTTTGGAAAGGTTCAAGTCATACCTTTTTCAGTCAGCCTGGGCATTTTCTCCTCTTCCTAGGCTCCTTCCACCTGCAGGGTCCCTCAAGTATCTATTCCTTTTTTTCACTGTACATGTTGCCCTTAGTATCCATTTTTAAAAAACAAAACATATATTTTCATTACTACACAGACGATACGCTGATATATCTTCCACTGAAACAAGCAAAACAAATTCTCTTAAACCCTTATTGGACTGTCTGAAAGACATTCAAATACGGATGTCACTAAATGTTTTCAATATAAATGACAAAAAACAGAGATTATCTGTTTTGAACCTTCTGATCTTACCTGGGCTCCTGCAAGTAACATTGAACCTATAAAAACCTACTGTAAACCCTTCATAAAAAATGATTTTTGATCATGCCCTTAAAATCGACAGACAAATTAACTCAATTCTTAAAGCCTGTTTCTATGAGCTCAGGGTATTAAGTAAAGTTTTTTCTTTCAGTAGATAATTTTCAAAAACAAATTCATGCTTTTGTATCTTCTTGGCTCAAGTATTACAACTCACTATGCACTGGAGTTAACCAGTCGTCCCTTGCCTTCAATTAGTTGAGAATGCTACCGCCATGCTCCTAACAGGCACACAAAAACAATTACATCCCACCAATTTTAGCTTCTCTTCACTGGCTTCCTGTTCACTACAGGATTGAGTTTAAAATTTTATTGTTTATGTTACCGGCCTCAGGACTAGGGGAATCTGGGACAGGTACAAGCCACTGTTGGTAGAGGGTGTAGCTACAACGATATGTTGAAAAAGCATAAAAGAAGCAGGCAGCAGTCACAAGTCCCAGACCATACTTTCTCCTTTATTCTCATTTACCCAGAAATATATTAATGCTTCAATCTCTGCATGGATCAACATGGCTATCAGTGAAACAATGGTACAAGCCAATTTCCTCTGCAGAACAAATAGTGTAAACACATTTACTTTGGTTCATCAATAGTATTGTGATCAGCTATCAAAAAGTACCTGATTAGAATCCAATGTCCCCAGAACTTGTTAATTTTGTGTGGATGAGATACTAATCAAAGCAGTCTGATTATTCAAAGCAGGTGACTCTTTTGCAACACAGGTAAATATTTATGTCATGTAGATAGCCATCAACAATAACCTGTAGCAGAAGTTTCCACAAATTGTGTCTTTTCTTTAAAACACTGAATTCTAGCCCATGGTTTAACCCTCTCTCTCTCTCTCTCTCTTAATGACCTCTTACACCCTTTACTCTGTTCTCGTGATCACTTTGGTCCTCTGACCAGAAGTTATTGTACATGCCGAGGTCTCGACTTAAGCTCTGAGGGGACTGTGCCTTTGCAGTAGCTGCCCGTAAACTTTGGAATAGTCTACCCTTTAGGCCTGCACCAGCTTTGGTCACTTTTAAATCCAAATCATTTTTCCTTAGCCTTCTAACCTTGTATGAGACTGCTGCTTTTTAGTTATTTATATATTTTTGGTATATTAATTGAGACTGTACAGCACTTTGGTCAACTGCTGTTGTTTTAAATATACTCTATAAATAAAATGGACTCATATTTCATTTTTACATGTTAATTAGTGTTTGGTGGGAAGAGGGTTTGGAAAAGGAATAGTATGTTTCCAGTTTTGTAGTCCCCAGCTTTAAGATCGACATCTTTTTATTTATTTGGTCTCAGACGTAATAAATAATACAAGAGGAAGCATGATGTGTGCCCAGCAACAAAGCTTGTGTGAATTTGGGAGCCTAAGCTTATGCCCTGTGTTTTCAAAAAGATCTTGATAGAAGTGCAGGAATGGATCGAGTGAAATTTCATTTTAATATATTTCACTAAGAGATAATGAGAGATTATACAATATTAGGCACTGCTCATCTTCAGGTTAATGGAATCTTTTGCAAGCTTGTATCATTGTTTGCTTTATCAAGTAGTAACTTTGCAAAAGATTTTATACAAATCAGAGATAAAAATAACGCAAAGGTTATTTTAAAAGTATAAGTAAAATCAAAACAAAATATGCTTTAAGCTTACATTAGGCATTTAATTATATATGTCTATTTATGTTGTATTTGCAAATTATATGTATGAATATTTTATTGTCTCTTAAACCCTGTTGATGTAATAAACGACAATACCTGTATTACATTTTTCAAAATAGATGAGACCATGTGATTTGCAAATTTGCGTTCTACTAAGCATTTTTTTGCTGGGTGGCAGGGCTACAGTATAATGGAATAGAATGCAATGGAAGTACTATAAAGGAATTTGCCTTCTTGGTGGTTTCCTTATGGAAATGGATGTGTTAGAACTAAGGCTACAGAATGAAATGTCATTTCAGAGGTGGGTGTAATGTGGTCTATGGAAAACCTGGCGATTAATTAATTAATTAAATGTCAAGTTTTTACATTGGTTACCATGACTCTATAAATTTGATTAGAAGCTGAAAATGCAAAAAGTAGCTCTTAAGCACTATAAACATTTTTAGAGTGGCACACTGATGTAGTAGTTAGTGCTGTCAGCACATCTCACTCACTGAGTGAAATTTGCATATTCTACTGACTCCATGGATTTTCTCTGTGTGTTTCAGGGTATTTACCCATATGCTAAATAAATGCGTAAATGTTGTGTGATCACTGTAATTCTTCTTCTTCTTTCAGCTGCTTCTGTTAGGGGTGGCCACGGCGGATTATCTTGTCCTCTGCATCTTGCTCTGTCACACCCACCACCTGCATGCCCTCTCTCACCACATCTAGCCTCCTCTTAGGCCTTCCTCTTTTCCTCTTGCCTGGCAGCTCCATCCCTAACATCCTTCTCCCAATATACCCAGGATCTCTCCTTTGCACATGTCCAAATCAATGAAGTCTTGCCTCTCTGGTGTTTTTTCCAAACCGTCCATCCTGAGCTGACCCTCTAATGTACTCGTTCTTAATTCTGTCCATTCTCATCACACTCAATGTAAATCTTAACATCTTCACCTCCAGCTCTGTCTCTTGTCTTTTTGTCAGAGCCACCGTCTCCAACCCATATAACATAGCTGGTCTCAATACCGCCTTGTAGAACTTCCCGTTTACTCTTGCTGGTACCTGTCTGTCACAAATCACTCCTGACATTCTTCTCCATCCACTCCACCCTGCCTGCACTCTCTTCTTCACCTCTCTTCCACATTCATTACTCTGTACTGTTGATCTTGAGTATTTAAACTCATTCACCTTCGCCAATTCTACTCACTGCATCGTCACCATTCCTCTGATCTACCCTTCATTCACACATGTATTTGGTCTTGGTCATACTGACCGTAAATGCATCCAAAATTCCTTCCTCAGACCCCCCCACTGTCTCATTTCCCTCGAACATATGGTATACCACTCTTACATACTTCTCTACCAATCCTGACTTCCTCACACAATACCGCAACTCCTCTTGAGTTACCCTGTCATATGCTTTCTCCAGGTTCACAAAGACACAATGCAACTCTTTCTGGCCTTCTCAATACTTCTCCATCAACACCCTCAGAGCAAACATTGCATCTGTAGTACTCTTTCCCAGCATGAAACCATACTGCTGCTCAATAATCATGACCTCCTTTCTTAATCTACCTTTTGAGGCAGCGCATGTCAGTTCCATGCTCCCACTCCTATTTTTTGAGCCTCTTGAACCTGACATCGTCGATAACATAACCGGATGAGCTTAGCAGATGAGGACAAAATACACACAAATCAAGGGAATGGTGAAAAAGTGCTCAGATTAATAGATTGGGATAGAAAAAAAGTTTTGAAGAGAAATAATTGATGTCAAGGGGGCTCAGACTGTAAACAAACACTGAAATGTTTCAACAACAACAACAACAACATTTATTTATATAGCACATATTCATACAAACAGTAGCTCAAAGTGCTTTACATAATAAAGAATAGAAAAATAAAAAACACAATATGAAAACAAAATAAATCAGCATTAATTAACATCGAATAAGAGTAAGGTCCAATGGCCAGGGGGGACAGAAAAAACAAAATAAAAACTCCAGACGGCTGGAGAAAAAAAAAAAAAATCTGTAGGGATTCCAGACCATGAGACCGCCCAGTTTCAGAGTAGAATGGATCTGTATACAAAAGGAAAACAAAGGGAGCAAGGAAGAAGAGCGCGTGTACCATCACCATGTCAGCATTACAGGTATACACTTTGTTGTTACTATGAACACATTAGTAGGGACAAAAATACACAAAAGTGTTCTTTATGCTACATAAATACATTATTAAAATTGATTGTTTGAGTTTAATGAGATTATTCTACAAAATGAGGGATAATAAGATCCCTGAAAGATGTGAGGAAATATTATTTGGAAAGCAAGGAAGATAGATGATGGGATTAAAGTAGTTAAACAAATGATGGATAACGCAAGCTCAATCATACCTGAATTTAAATTAAATAAAGAAAAATATATTAGGTTCTCTCTCTTTCTTTCCAACATGAACACCACTGCCTACATGATTTTCAATTAATTATCCTGCTCCTATTTAAAATGTAAGCTTTTCCCTCACTTCTTTTCTAGCACAAATTCACACCAGCTTGAGCCAGTGAATATTTAATCTACAGTAGCTCTGGATATGACCTGTGCCAGCTGCACCAATTCTGATAAATTGATTATTGATTTGACTTCCTTGGTGCTTACTCTATCTATTGTATATAAACATTAATGAGACTAAGGGGGAAACAGCAACAAGAAACAAGCTGTTGACTGATTATTTTCAGGGAAAATGTCCAATTTTAGTGAAATCAGGAACAATACACATATTAAAATCTTTTTAAAACATTTTAAAACACATAATGTTCTAATGCCAATAGCACATTAGTGAAAAAATCTTGCTATTTTAACAGTTTTATAATAGTTTCATTCTTATTCATAATAAGGTAATATGGGTAATAGGTCATACATCCTTCCGAAACAGCTTGATTTAAATTTAAAAACATGGGGGGCTGGAGCCTATCTGTGCAACATTGGGGTTAAAGGAGAAATAAACCTGAAATAGGACACCAGTTCACCACAGACCACAATCACACACACACACAAACCTGCCCAATTTAGAGCTACTAATTGACCTATTCTGCAAGTCTTCTAGAGGGAAAACAAAATTTGAAGACCAGTTTGAGTTTTAACTAATAGCAGCAGACCCCTAAAACAACCTGCTAACATTTTCATCTGCTTCTATTCTTTGAACCATTTTTATTGAAAAGATGCTAGCCTTCCACCTGGCCCTCCAGTGGTTAAGAGTTCATCCTCTTTCTAAATTAAGATTTAGCCCCTGATTAACAATAAATGAAAATAATTATTTAGTAAAGATAAAGCTTAAAGTTAAAGTTGATCAGTTTAAGGTTAAAGTAGCTATTGTGTAAATAATGTGTTCCAGGTTGACACAGCAGAGCATTATGCAGTGCTTCAAACAAAATACCAGAGAGGTACATATGATATTATTTATCTTGAGCTAAAATGTTTTTCATAAGGTTACACATGAGATGTTTGGGTATGAAGCTCAAAGAAGTGGTAATTTAAAGTGCAGTGAGTAGATGATTACAAGGGGCAAAGGGTTATTGTGCAAGGAACCTTATCAGAATTATGTGATGTTAGAAATGGTGTCCCCTCATGGGTTAGTGCTGGGACTGCTGCTCTTTTTAATGTATATAAGTAATCTGGATAATAATGTAATGCAACTAAAAAACTGTTTAAGTTTGTGGACTAAGTGGAGAGGCAGATAATCTAGAATCAGATGAACTGTTACAGAGGGACATGGATAGAATACAAGCATGGACAGATCTATGACAGACAAATTTTAATTTAAGCAAATATAAAATAATACATCTAGGAAGTAAACATGTAGTGCTAAATACACAATGTGAGGTTTCAAACATGAAAATATATGTTAATAGAATTAGCTAGCAGTCATACTGGACTGGTCACTATCTACATTCATGCAGTGCTCAGAAGTCATTAAGAAGGTTAACAGGATATTAAGCTATATGGCACAAGCAAGTGAGGTTATGCTTAAATTCTGTACATTACTGTACATTACTAGCAAGGCCTCATCTGGAGTATTGTAAACCATTTTGGTTTCTATATTACAAAATAAGACAGCAGCACAAGAAAAAGTCCAGACCAGAGCTTAGGCTGATTTCAGGATTGCAAGATTTGAGCTGTGTGGAAAGAAATCTAAGCAAAAGGAAATTTGGTTGATGTGAAGAATGGATTGTTAAAATTAGGAAGGGAATTAATACATTGAATCCTTGCTTTTATTTTACACAAGAACATACAGTATTTCTTTCTCACACAAAGAAATATAGACACGTGGAATAATGGTAAAGAGGAGGACTTTCGGGACTCTAAAATCTTGGCTCAGTATTAATTAGGAGAAATTACCAGTAATTGGATAGGATTGGCGAATTGTATTGGCCTCAATAGGCTGTTCTGATCAAAATTGTTCTCATGCTTCTAACTCATAGAATTTGAACCCTTAAATTCATACTGTAGGCGCCTTTTCATGGAGGTTTTGTGTACTTCCAATATTTGTGTAGGTTTACACTTACAGCTAAGCGTGAATATGACTGTCCTTGTGTGTCTATGGTGATGTATTTAAATCTGTCCAAGGCATTCCTAGCTTGTGTTTAGATGTGAAAACAGATAGATCAATTAACATGACCCTATTGCAAATATATGCCTTTGTTCATTAAGCATATTTTGTAGATCTCAGTAAAATTAACAATGAACTTTGTAATAGATGACTGCAGGATTTTATTCTTGTTCTCCTTATGTGCTATGCAGGAGCCTAACCCCTCTGGGAAACACACAAATGTTCTAGTTAATAGGGTAAATGCATCTTATGCAAGAAAATGTGTCTACTTATTTTCCTGTTAAATTACACATTTTCTCCAACATTAGCAGTGAATAAGGAAACAGTGCTTCAAAGTGTATTATATTAAATAACAAGATAATTAAAGGCACTGCAGACTACTTCCAAATGTGTCACAATGTAGATAATTAGTGATTTTGCCCCTGCAGATTGAGTATTATACAATTTAAGCCTCACAAAAGATATGATTGACAACACATTTTTCTGCAGATTACCACTTAGATAACTGTGTCTGATCATAGGAAATATTTTATATTAGTGGTTATTCATTTTAGAGATGACTGCCAAGCAGATCTGCTGATTATGTTGTTTCTGGCCTGAGGATTTCAACTTTGTCTGCCAAACATTGAATGCTGTCCTACTTTACAGAGTTATACACTCTTTTGTTTGTTTGAATATGATTATTCCCCTGCTCAGCTAACCAATGTAAATAGCATAAAAAACCCATTGTGGCAGTTGATTGTTCAGCCACTACAAATACTGCTTAATAAGATTTATTTTATCCTGTTATTGTCGTTTTTGTATATGTGGACAGAATGACAGTTAATGATTTCTAAGATGTTACAAGAATGCAGTGATTCATTTCAAAAAATGCCTGATGGAAACTAGAATGACCCTTATTATTTGTGAATCACAAGCAAGTGTATTGAAAACAGAACTGCACTTTATAACCCATGTGGACACAGACTGTCGGATACCGATGGTTCTCCAACCACCACACATTTATTTACAAGTTCCATATTTACGGTGCACACAACCCCATTACTCCAGTACCAAATCACCCTTCAAGTCCAGGCCTTCCTCAGCTATGCCTTTCCTTCACCGCCTCCACTCCACTCCTCTCCTCTCCTCTCCTCCAGGCTTTGTCCTCTTCCACCCAACTCCAGCCAGTGAATGTATCGAGGCGGCCCCTTTTATATTCACCCGGACGTGCTCCAGGTTCCTCCCAATGAACTGGTGTGGCGGAAGTGCTGACGTCCAGGGCTCCTCAGGCATTTGGGCGCCCCCTGGCGGTGACCACGGGCCTCTATAGGGTTGAGCTTCTATGCTCCTTTCACGTGGTCCCCATGGCCACCAGGGTGGTCGCCCCGTCGTAATCCAGAGGAGGCGTAATCCCTCTTTCGGTCTTTCCGGGCATTCTGGGTACCGCCCCCAGCTGCTCACCACACCCTTAAATGGAAGGAGTTGATAATGCTAGAAAGGTGTGTCTGTGCTATCTGTTCATCTCTTTCTTCCTACTCATGCTGTTCTCACTTCTGTTATGCTCCTCTGAGCCTACAATAGAAGTTACATTCTCCAGTCCTTTCAATGCTCTCTGCTCCAGGTTACTTTATGCACTCAAAAACATTTTTAAAAAACCTTATTCAGGCCAACTGCTTAGTTATCCTGTATGGGTCATGATTTTGCTCAGGATTTAATAGTAGATTTGGTTGCTATTAACATTTTTGGTTTGAAAGTGGTAGAAAATAAACAACAAACAGTTTTTCAAAAACTAACTTGTAGTGCAGTGGTTAGGGCTGCTGCCTTATGGATCATGCATCCTGGGTTGTCTGCAGGATTTCCTTGGCATTTCCTTTCATATCTCAGAGATGTGTTATTTCTGGTACTGTCCTTGTTTGAGTGTGCATGAATGTGCCCACACATCAACATCTGCCTTGTGCTCTGTACAACTGAGCTACTGTAGGTGATGATCCCAACAACCCAGAACTGAATTAGGGATTGTGAGTATGTCTACATACTTATGTATGGTGGTATGCTTATATTTGGTCAGATTCTGACTTAATTTACTGTAAATGTAAAATGATTAACACATTGTGTCTATAACCACAAGGTCTTCTGTCATTAATATTATTTTACATGTTAGTCTTTTTGTACATCATATAACTAGAGAGACATAGAGAGGTTGGGAGCATGCGCTGAGAGATACCGCGTTGATGCACCCACCACACAACGAAACACCTGGGGCCTCATGCATAACGCTGTGCGTAGAATTCTCACTAAAACATGGCATACGGACAAAAGCATAAATGTGCGTACACACAAAAAAATCCAGATGCATAAATCTGTGCGTTTGCCAACTTCCACGTTCTTCTGTTCCATAAATCCCAGTCAGTGTGAAAAGTAACGCATGTGCACGTGCCTGCTGTCCCGCCCCGTCTCCTCCCAGAATTACGCCTCTTTGAATATGCAAATCAATATAAATAGCCCTTAAGCTCAGCGTTCTGTGAAAAGACAATGGCAAAAGCACGGGGGAAAAGAAGAATTTCAGCAAATACCAAGTGGAGGCAAGGAAAAACATACTATTTGTTGGTTTTAAACAACAAAATGAACTTGATCGAGTGACATAGAGTGTCAGACAAACTCGAAAGCTCGAGCTGAAATAAAAAAATGAGCTGTCAGATATCAAAGTCGTCGTGAAAAGGTGAGTCGTAGCCCACCATCTGAGTGTCATATGAAAGCTTATTACGGTACACAGAAAATAAAAAAAATAGGGACACAATGAGAAAAAAGCTCGAAATGTCAACTTTAACCTCGAAATTTCAACTTTTATCACGTAGTTTATTTTGTCATTAAAGTAGAACATCATAAACTTCATCTTTAAATCGTTTAATTTACTAGTTTCTCAAATACCATTGTAACTAAAGTAGCACGTTAAATGCTTTGTTTCATATATGTTCTTCTATCTGCTCTATGTATGTGAATCACTGCATGCTTCTTAAACGGGCTTTCTCTTCCTCCAACAGGACACAGAATCCATTACATTCATGATATTACAGCTCTCTTTAAAATTTAAATACTGAGATGTATACTTGATATCATTTTCATGATGATAGGAGTTAAAGCATGTATTAAATATGGGGACATGGTAGCACAGTGATAGTGACGAGCTGGCTCCCTGTCCAGAAATTGTTTATGCCTTCCGCAAGATGCTTGCTGCGCTGAGCAAGAACTTTGATGAAATAATTTATTGCAGCAGTACTGTCTCTTTCAAACGTACTAACCTCCAATTCCTGTCCTTCCTTTTCTTTCTCTAAGTACCCAATCGCCACACAATCAGCTCTGTAATAGACGTTAAGCCATCTGTAAACTTAGAACGCGGATTCTTCAAAACTTTTAAGGAACATTGAAATATCTTCATAGTACATGTTTAATTATTCTATTCATCTATCAGTCCAGTGTCACGCCAGCCCCAGCAAGAATACAGTGCGAGGGAGGATCAATCCCTGAACTAGCTAGCACTGCGACACGGTGTCCTCATATATTTAATTATTAACAATAGATTATTTAAATGATGTTAACATTTTATCTGTATAATGTAATAAACATATTTTGCTGCATTTCATCTTAAAAATGATATCATTATCATATGTTAAAATATAAAGTGGCTCAGGTTGTGCAATATTATAACTGTATCACAAGTTTACAGTGAAGTAATAAGTACAAACCTTTCCACAAGGAGCACTTGATTGACTGATTGAGTGCGTTTCTAGTTCTTGGAATGAAACTGTTTCTGAACCACGATGTCCCTACAGGAAAGGCTCTGAAGCGTTTGTTATATAAGAGCACTTAAAATAGGCAGCATGGCTGAGGCAGCGTGTGCTTGATGCTGTATACCGATAATTCTCCTTCCAATCAGCTGCTGTAGAGCTGTGATTCTACAGTCAGATACAATGGGATAAATACTTGAAAGTAACAACGCTAAAGCAGCTATGGTATTTGGAATAGTTTGGTCATTCTGTGGACCATTATATTGTTACAGGTTAATTACAATCAGATGCCTTAAACTAATAAAAAATATGCGGTTAATTTCAATGTATTTGGTAAAGCCACATCAGGGATGTGGATCTAAAAAAGAAAGTGAAACCACACTTTAATAAAAGCACTGCTTTGACACTGGGTGCCGCCAGTTTGCAAAACCGAGCAAAGAACTTGTGAACGGCAAGCATTTAGCTGGTGTGAAAATGTGCATGGCTTTACAGCAAGTTTAGGTTTTATACATTGCGATGTGAGCGTGGAAAAGGGCTTACGCAACATTTTTGTGTGTACGTACCATTTATAAATGAGGCCCCTGGACTGGAACCCGAATGTAGTGAAACTTTCATTTTTACCTGATGAAAATGGTCTTTAACAGGAAAAAAGTGAAAAAAATCACCATTTCATAGTATCTCAAAAGAAAAATGATTTTGTACTACAAAAAATTAAACATTGTGTTGATAAGAATTACTTATGAATGCTGAGAAATCAGTTCAGTTCAGATATAATATGCCATCTGACTTGTCTTGATGTCTAGTTATAAGTTGGATAAGTGGGTTAAAGTTACTCCTTTTCACAAAACTTGGAAAAATTGGGGATCAGTAATACAGACATGTGGAATGTCTCTTTATGCTATTTACTAGATGATGACAACAAATATGATGATATTTTTGATATCTGATTCTTTATTGGTGGTCTTAGCCCTACAGGGGGCTATCCCAGGAGGTTTAACATGACAAATTTTAAACATACAGTGGTGTGAAAAACTATTTGCCCCCTTCCTGATTTCTTATTCTTTTGCATGTTTGTCACACAAAATGTTTCTGATCATCAAACACATGTAACCATTAGTTAAATATAACACAAGTAAACACAAAATGCAGTTTTTAAATGATGGTTTTTATTATTTAGGGAGAAAAAAAATCCAAACCTAAATGGCCCTGTGTGAAAAAGTAATTGCCCCCTTGTTAAAAAATAACCTAACTGTGGTGTATCACACCTGAGTTCAATTTCCGTAGCCACCCCCAGGCCTGATTACTGCCACACCTGTTTCAATCAGGAAATCACTTAAATAGGAGCTGCCTGACACAGAGAAGTAGACCAAAAGCACCTCAAAAGCTAGACATCATGCCAAGATCCAAAGAAATTCAGGAACAAATGAGAACAGAAGTAATTGAGATCTATCAGTCTGGTAAAGGTTATAAAGCCATTTCTAAAGCTTTGGGACTCCAGCGAACCACAGTGAGAGCCATTATCCACAAATGGCAAAAACATGGAACAGTGGTTAACCTTCCCAGGAGTGGCCTCCCGACCAAAATTACCCCAAGAGCGCAGAGACGACTCATCCGAGAGGTCACAAAAGACCCCAGGACAACGACTAAAGAACTGCAGGCCTCACTTGCCTCAATTAAGGTCAGTGTTCACGACTCCACCATAAGAAAGAGACTGGGCAAAAACGGCCTGCATGGCAGATTTCCAAGACGCAAACCACTGTTAAGCAAAAAGAACATTAGGGCTCGTCTCAATTTTGTTAAGAAACATCTCAATGATTGCCAAGACTTTTGGGAAAATACCTTGTGGACTGATGAGACAAAAGTTGAACTTTTTGGAAGGCAAATGTCCCGTTACATCTGGCGTAAAAGGAACACAGCATTTCAGAAAAAGAACATCATACCAACAGTAAAATATGGTGGTAGTAGTGTGATGGTCTGGGGTTGTTTTGCTGCTTCAGGACCTGGAAGGCTTGCTGTGATAGATGGAACCATGAATTCTACTGTCTGCCAAAAAATCCTGAAGGAGAATGTCCGGCCATCTGTTCGTCAACTCAAGCTGAAGCGATCTTGGGTGCTGCAACAGGACAATGACCCAAAACACACCAGCAAATCCACCTCTGAATGGCTGAAGAAAAACAAAATGAAGACTTTGGAGTGGCCTAGTCAAAGTCCTGACCTGAATCCAATTGAGATGCTATGGCATGACCTTAAAAAGGCGGTTCATGCTAGAAAACCCTCAAATAAAGCTGAATTACAACAATTCTGCAAAGATGAGTGGGCCAAAATTCCTCCAGAGCGCTGTAAAAGACTCATTGCAAGTTATCACAAACGCTTGATTGCAGTTATTGCTGCTAAGGGTGGCCCAACCAGTTATTAGGTTCAGGGGGCAATTACTTTTTCACACAGGGCCATGTAGGTTTGGATTTTTTTTTCTCCCTAAATAATAAAAACCATCATTTAAAAACTGCATTTTGTGTTTACTTGTGTTATATTTGACTAATGGTTAAATGTGTTTGATGATCAGAAACATTTTGTGTGAAAAACATGCAAAAGAATAAGAAATCAGGAAGGGGGCAAATAGTTTTCAAACCACTGTAAGCATGTGGGGTATTGTTTTAGACTATTTCAAGGTTATGATGTTATTTCTGATCTTTTACGAGTAATCTAGCGCTCCATGGACTTCTATTAGAGAGTGAAAATATCAAATTTCTATTTTAATCGAGAATATTTAGACTTTAATCATTTAAACTGAAGCACACATTTTAATATTGCAGTACATATGACACAACTATTCTTGTTTATTATGTACTTCTACCTCATGAAGTAAATTATTACATTTCTTATGAACCCCTGAATCAGGGCAGCTTACATTACATTTATACATATAGTGTGGTTTTTGAGACTCTGAAATGTCCCCAACTGTGCAGAGCACTGAAACTCTATCAACGTAGGCAGGGATGCTTGACCGTTGCCAAGGCTGAAAAGCAAGTGCATTGAAGGGACACTTCACCTCCATGTATCACTCTTGCAGTTTAAGATTGGGGGTTGTTGTGTACAGCCCAGCCTGGCCAGGACACCAGTTGGATGGAAGGATTGGGGGAGAGAGTGGGCTCAGGGCATTGCTGTAGATTCACAGATAACTGCAGGACACAGTTGGAGTTGGAATTCGCTGCAGCTCTGTGGGGTTCCATGGGCACCACCAGGGGAAGCTACAAAGACGACAGGGACCTGCTACGTTGGGCTTTCACCACACCAGGGAGTGATTCCAGACCATGGTAACAAGCTACCTGCCGCTCTCTCAGCTGCCACTAGTCCAGGAGCCAGAGTCTGGAGGGAGGGAGAGAGAGAGAGAGAGAGAGAGACAGAGAGATGAAGCTTGTCAGAGGACGAGTGGAGGACAAGACTGAAAGAGAAGAGGAAGAAGAACAAAGAAAGAAAGTGCTATTTCTTGTACTTTGTACTGTGCTGCTGTGGGGATCAAATGAGATGTGATTTACTACTAAATAAACGTGTGTAGTGTGCTGAACTTGTGCCTGGTGTTTGTCTGTGTCAGATTTGGGTGGCTGGTGCACCCCTTTGCAGGTCACAGGGTTTAATCATTGCCCGTACTTCTCACCACCACTGCATGTGGTTTGGTTTACTCGATCATAAGTGAATCTATGCCTTTTTAAATCATTTTTCTATTGAAATCTAAAATTTGACCTTCTTGAATAGATCATTTGCTTTTCTTCCTTGCCAATTATCCAACTGCATTGAAGGGAGAGTTAGCACTGGCAGTGTAACATTATAAGTAATGATTGGGATAGCGGTGTGGTCAAGGATGAATAACATGGACATGATGGAAAATGTTTTTCATATAACAGAGAAATAACCAGTGGGTTTATGAATTTAAAAAGGACTCTTGCTGCACACAAGAATGTAGGCTAAGTTCAGGTTTACTTGATCTGTCAGCATCCTACTAGATAGCCTGCTATACATTAAAGACACAGTATCTGTTTTGTGCAAATGTTTTGACCTTTTCAAAGCCCAAAGAATTGCACATACAAAGAATCCCTTCCTCATTGAAATAGAAACATAACAATGTGGAATTGACAACCTAGTAATGTGCTAGTAAGGAACCCGGGGCCGGCTCTACGCTGGGGCAAGAGGGGGCAATGCCCCCTTAAACAAACATCCTGCCCCCTTAAATCAAACGTTTAGAAGCTGAGAAAGAAAATAATAGATTACCCACAAACTGTATATGGACAAGATTTACTACAGTAGTTGAAAAATCCACTGGAAAAGGCACAAATGAGATGATAGGTTTCACCGCTTGTTCGCTCTTTCCCTCCATGCTCTGTTTGTCTGCAGGCTCACACAGCACTTGGCAGAGAGCCCCCACTCCCCCTCCACCCAGCTAAACATCCAATCACTGTTAGTATGCAAATGACTCGGTGTCCGGTTTATCAGTAGGCAGGGCTGTGCAACAGTGGGAGGCTTTGAGGAACCAGCAAATCTCTGTCATCAAAATCATAGCGACTCGTGAGATAATTAACAACAATTAAAAAATCCATCTATATTTGTACAGTCAAAGGGGGACTAGTCCATTGTTCTTCTCACAGTTTCAGTCTGGTAGAGAAGTGTTTCTTTCTCGATCCCACAAGCACCACTGTGAGCCTGTCTTGCTGCATAGAGCCGACTGGAGGACCTGTGTCTGTCTGTCAGACCCTGACACAAAGCCCCGCCCCAGCTTTCAGCTCTGCACTGAACAGTTTTCTCATTTCATACACTGATGTAATCACGATTAGCGATTTTAGTAAAGCTTATTCACTTTCCACCCCAGCTTCCAGCAGCTCACAAAGGGAAAGTTAATGCTGTGAGATGCATCCTTTTTTCCAAGCTTTTAAAAAGTGTGGTGCTGCTGCTCCTGTATGTACCAATAGCAGTAGCAATGATGCTGCTGCTGGTACATCAGAGACAGCAGCTAGCATGTCTTCTCCTGTGGCATTATAGGCACCGCTTCTCCTGTACCTCTGCCAACAATTGCTGCCCCAAAGCATCCCGCTCAGCTACATAGTGACTTAAATGGCAACACACCATCCCAGCCAATACTGGATAGTTACCTCAAACGTGTATTTGGTGGTACAACATTAAGATCATTCAATCCTGCCTGGTACCGCACACGACCATGGCTGGAGTACTCTGTTGTGCAGGACACATGCTTCTGTTTCCCCTGTCGGAAATATGGCAGCACTGTTAATGAGAGGGATGTAGTTTTTACCTTAACTGGTTTTAACAACTGGAGAGCAGCACTTGATCGAGACAAGGGGCTACAGAGGCATGTGTCCAGCCACAACCATGTGCATGCTTCAACCATCTGGACTGAGCATAAAAGCAGAGAGGCCACAGGGGGGACTGTGGATTCAATGTTGGTTGGTAAAACCATTACTATGTCAAGAGTATTGGTAGTGCTATAAGTTTTCTCTGTGTAAATGAGTTGGGGCTCCGTGGGACTGCAGAAACCTTGAGACATGATGCAGCGGGTAATGATGATGACATTGCTTCAGGTATTTTTCTAAAACTGATGAAATATACCTTAGAGAAGGATGAAAAGCTAGCAAGCATTGCTAAGGGTATCCCAAAAAAATGCAAAATACACATCTAAGGATATACAAAATGAAATTATCCAAACACTGGCTGACATGGTGCTTGGAGAGGTCAAGAAAAAATATAAAAGTGCTGATTCTTCAGGGCTTTGCCTCAAAAGTGATGGGACCAGGGATAGGTGCAATGTGGAAAATTTGTCTGTGATAATATGGTTTGTCAGAAATTCCATGCCAGAGGAGCATCTTATTGGGTTGCTTGACTTGCAATAACTTGATGCAGAGTGCATCACCTCTGAGATGCTGTTACACCTTTCTGATGCTGGCTACATCATACACCCAATCTAATTACATGACAGTACACTTAGCCAGTGTTATGATGGGGCTTCCGTGATGAGTGGGGTTAGAAGTGGTGTACAAGCTCTGCTCCAAAAGAGGCTTGACAGATATGTCCCATACATCCACTGCTACAACCACCAACTGCACTTTGTGGTTGTGCATGCCATGCAGAGTGAGCCGGGTGCAAAAAGATTTTTTAGCCTATCTAGTTCACTCTACAACTTTTTTTCACCACCATTATGTGCTCAATAAACATGACACACCTTGTCTAAAAAGGCTGCTTGAGATCAGATGGACAAGCCACTATGAGGTGACAAGGTGCACTGTGGACAATCAAGAACAAATCCTTAGTATCCTATCTGAGATGACAGAGGATGATGATGCTGCAGTTGACCTATGCACTGAGGCATCAGGCCTGCTATGCCAAATTAAGAGGCATCACTTCTTTGAGATTGGAAAGTTCCTAGTGCGGGTACTTGGTGTCTTGAAACCAGCAAATGCTATTCTACAGTCTCAGTCAGTTGATCTGTGCAGTGCTTCTGAGGTTGTTAGTGCAGCACTGGACTCCTTAAAAAACATCTGTGAGGATGACTGTTGGGGAGTGTCATCTCCAGCTGAGGATGAGTCACATCCCACAAAGAGAAGGAGAACAATGAGCAAACACCTGGGTCAAAGTGTTGTGCTCTCAACTTTGGGCCATACAGACTCTGGTGACCCTACCATTTCCCCCCATCAATCTCTGAAAAGATCCCTGCTCAACATCCTTGACAGGGCCATTTCAGAAATGGAAAGTAGATTTCCACAGAATAATATTGACCTGATGAGAGCCATATCTAGTCTTGCACCCAAATCTAGCGCATTTCTAGATCCCACCCTGTTACACCATCTGGCTGTAATGGCTGGCACTGTAGCAGATGTTGTAAGTCTGAAAAATGAAGTTCTTGTGGCAAAACAGATGCTGCTCAAAAAATGTTCAAAGGAAACAGACCTGTCCACTGTGTGTAAACTCCTGCAGGAGTACAAGGAAGCCTTTCCTGAGTTGCATAAATTGTATGTAAGAGCCCTGGTAATTGGTGTGTCTTCAGCATTGTGTGAGAGTTCCTTCTCCACTTTGTCACGGGTCCTAACCCCCATATCGTCACACCATGTTACATAAAAGAAAGAGGAATTTGGTCATCTTGGCCCATGAGAAGTCTGTAACAAATAAGGATATGGATGAATTTGTAAGAGTTTTTGCAAAGGGAAACAGGAGACTGTTGTTGTAGAATGGATTGAGGAGAAAGGGGAATGGAGCTGTTCAGTTGCAAACAAAGAGTTCAATTGCTTGCAAAACAAACAAGCTTAAAACAAGACAAAAAGACAAAAAAAGAAGAAAAAAGTTAAACAATTCTGTTCTAAATCTGTTGTGTTCTACAAATTAGTTTGAGAATTGTAGGAAAAGATATGGTGAATTGTTTTTTGTTTTTTTAATTACTACTCCAACCCTTTTTAGTTTTGTAAATATTGGC
Source organism: Polypterus bichir lapradei (assembly GCA_026402145.1). NCBI lineage: Eukaryota > Metazoa > Chordata > Cladistia > Polypteriformes > Polypteridae > Polypterus > Polypterus bichir. Next base: position 116,054,622 of record JANRMT010062813.1, read on the forward strand.
TATATTAAGAGGTCTTATTTTATTCTTACTTTATTTTGCAAATTTATTTGAGAATTAGGCCATCCAATTAAGATACATTTTATGTTGTTGGTTGTAAAGATCTGGATGGATATTTTATTTTATTATTTTTTTTAATTCTATTTTTCAGTTCTATTTTTCAAGACTTGGTGAATTGATTTTTTTTTTATAACTTGGCCTACCCTTTTTAGTTTTGTTAATATTGGCAATGGTGAGAAGTGTTATTGTTGGGTTCGAATATATATGATATAGGTAATCCAATTAAGGTAAATGTCATGTTTTTAGTTGTTATAATCTGATGAGGAATATTTTATTTTTTGTTGTTTTATTTTTCAGTTTTCCTCCTGAGGGATTACTACCTTATCGTGGTCAGGGTGTTTGCGTGTCTCAGTGACCCTAAGAGCTACACCAGCAGAAACTTAGCCTTCAGGTGGGACACCCAAGTTGGAGAGGTCTTAGGGTAGAGGCCTGACAAAGTGCAATCTAATTACATGACAAAAACAGTTATCCAGAGCACTCCCACCCCCACCCCACCCCTTTCCCACCTCCGCTGCCACCATATGCCCCCTTCACATTTCTGTCTGCCCCCTCATATATGCCTGTCTAGAAACGGCCCAGAAGGAACCAGAACTTTTAAGAACTGCTTTAATGAAAGCAGTCTGTCTGCATTTGCAGAGTTCAAATCCATTTCAGAAATAATACACATAGCAGATATTGTAAGTTAAGTGCCTGTTGGCTAGCCGCAGCAGTGCAATGCTCACAGATTTCTCGAATGAAATCACACATATGAGTATGATTTTAATTTATTTTAATGTAAATATTTTAGCCGTTATTGGTTGCCAAAGTTCTCTCCATTGTGCACATGCTAACGTTTAGATAGTATGCCACAGTTAATGCTGCTATACTTCTTTAATAGAGTCCAATGGGCAGGACCAAGGCTAAACAGCTTGTGAAAGGGAACCTGGCTGTGAGTAGATCCCAGTTGCCCACCTGACACCCCTCCCTGGTGGCAGTGGCATCTGCAATGCCAGCTTTGGTCCAATAATGGTGGCTCTCTTTATCAGCCAAGAAGAATTTGTACCCCAAAAAAAATAACATCTAGGTCCAATGTGAAAATTCAAATTTCTCTCTCTGTTCCTTTATAAAAAGCTTAACTTCCCATAACTTTCATTTAAAAATACAACTTAATTAATGAACAGTAAGCTATATACCGTAAGTATTGTGTTAATTTCTCATAGTACAGCAAGTGTGATGTGCTGAAATAAAGTGTTTTAATATATATAATGATAAAAAAACTAAAATAAAATACTACTGATCAATATTTGTAATAAAAAGCTTAAATAGCATGCACACACACTGTCTGTCGGATTTTTGCCATGAATCCAATTCTCCAAAATCTACTTCAACACAAAGGTGCATGAAGGGTTTTCAGCTAATGACAAACAGTAGGCTGCTGGTCATGGTTGCCATCCTTAAATGAAATATAGATTTTCACTACTTCCTGATTTCCCCTCCCTTACAATGTGTCTTCAGCATCTTGTTTTGTTATTTTTTTTGTACTAATGATATTTATTGAGTGTTGGTAGAATTAAGAGTCCTGCATAATTTTCTAAATAATAAGCCTAGAAAGTATTACTAAAACTTATCATTGAGTTAAATAAAATGTACCTTGTTTCAATGCAATTCATTTTTTTTAAATAAAGGTGTACTGAGGTATTACAGTATTACTGAGTGCAGACACGGTGGTTGAATTGTGTCTACAAAAGCTGCTTAAACTCTGGGGGCTTCTTTTTAAACTTTGTATGCTCCCCCATATTCTCATGGGTTCCACCAGGATTAATTACTATTGAAATGAGAGTGAGTGTGGGCATGCTTGTGTGATGTGTCCATATCAGAATGTCCCAGCATGCACTGGCATCCTGTCTAGAGATGAGACTGCATTTCACATGCCAGAGTGCTAACTCTGGACAGCAGTCTCTGTGAGGCAGTAGATGGCATGTCTGTGTTAGTCAGAACAGTTGAATCACTTCTTTCTTAGCAGATAGTATCCATTATAAACTCTTTACATACTTTTGAATGTTAATCCATCTCATAAGTTCAACAGATCATTTTAGGAATTGTCACATTTGAAGCAAAATCAGACTTTTTTTCTGGATTTACAGTGCTAGACAGAAAATTACTGCATCTGCAGCAGTTTAACATTTCATTGATAACACAAAGAAATCTTCTAATTCTTCTCTTTAGACAAACAGTTAACACTTTTAGCTGCTGTAAAAACGACTCTTACTGGGATTTTGCAATGTGAAACCTGAATCAAGAGACAGAAGAGTTGAGTGATGGCCTGTCATGCCCAACTACAAGTGGATGACAATATGTAAATGCACACCTAGGCAAAAAGGGTAAAAGAGAAATATTTACTTACTTGGCTGATGTCTTTATCCATGGCAACTTAAATCTCTATATATAAAACATCCAACATCTGTATAAATCTCTGTCTGCTTTTCATGAGATAATATAATTTGCATGAACAATCCAGTTGATTTTGTGACTTCTGTCATCGCGTTAAGTATCATAGTTCACTTGCAGGAGTGATTTATTTGCGTTAATCTGAGACCAAGGCTGAGGGGAGGGGGAAGCGTGATGTCAGGAGCGGGGAGCTGGGTGGGGCCCTCGTCACTCAAGCTTGTGGTTACTGAAAGTCAAGAACGACAGGAGATAGACATCAATGTAGAGTAAAATGCAATTTCTTTATTCTTGGTAAGCAGAAGGCCACAGCGGCTGTCAGCACAGTTCCACTGACAGCTCAAGTCAGATAGCAGCCCCTTGTCAGCAGGAAGTCTTTCCTTTTTTATACTCAGCTTGTTTACGAGAATAAAAAGAGGAAGTGCAGCAGTTCATTTTGATGTCATACATAGATTGCTATAGCTTGTGGTCACACTCTGGATTGGCACGTGCAGGAGCGCACAGTGTTTCTTACACATAAAAAGTGTTGTCAGCACATTCACAGTCTTAGGCAATATGACCCTACTAGCCCCGCACGTACACAAGACCAGTTACAGCAAGGGAAATAATGGCTGTTGTGAAAATAATCTTAATCCAACCAGCCCAAGAACCAAACCATTTTTGGAAGAGTTCATCAAGAGGGTTAGCTATTCCTGAGTTTTCTGCTAATTCGATAGGTAGAGAGGTGAGGCCAGCTAAAGCACGGGTAATGGAACTCTGGGGCAGTGTTGTTAAGAATAAAGGTACAGCAACTGTTGCTGAACACAACACACACAATCCTCACTTTTCAGTTAGGAGCATTTCTAGCGTGTACTTCCTGACATTAAGATACACTTGAAAGGGCAACCAGGAAAGTTATGTGCATCCTTATAAATATCACAATTGAAAAAGGTTATTGGGAAGGGATACAACTAGGAGATAGGGTTCAGCAGTGGCACATGCATAACAAGAATCTGTTCTTAATTGTGTAACAGTAACCTTCAACCACTTATACCACAGGTTATCCTCTAGGAATGAGGGAATAATCCCTTGACAGAGTCCCAACACAGAAAGTCCAAAAAATAGCAAAAGCTTTATTATTCAGTCCACTTTTTACAGTGAGAGACGTGCATTCAAGAAAGGAGTCCTTCAACCTTCACGGCATGTGGGGTGCTAAGCAACACCTTGAATGGTCCTCTCCACCTGGGCTGGTGCCAGTGTTTTCACCATGTGTCTCTAATGAGAGCCCAAGTCCCAATTGGTATAGAAATTTACGTTTCAGGTAATGAGGTAGTTTACCACGTTTCCCTCACTTGTTCATGCACTCTGTCTGTAAGGCACTACGCAGACCTGAAAGAAATGATGCAAGATCATTGTTGACCATGTGCAGAGTAATTTTACATAGCGGAAAGCACATTAGCATGGGGCGGCCAGTAAGAATCTCCAATGGTGAGAGTCTTATTTGGCAATGAGTCCTTCTCTACAGACCAGCCAGAACCAAAGGCAATGCATCAGGCCAAGATAGGCCTATTTGTTAAAAAATGTTAGCCAATTTTAATTTTAAGGTGGAATATACAGTAATCCCTCCTCCATCGCGGGGGTTGCGTTCCAGACCCCCCCGCGATAGGTGAAAATCCGCGAAGTAGAAACCATATGTTTGTATGGTTATTTTTATATATTTTAAGCCCTTATAAACTCTCCCGCACTGTTTATAAATATTCCCCGCAGCGTTATACAGCATAATCCCTTTGTATTCTCTTAGATATTAGGTAAGATTCGTTGAAATTATGTATATAAACACACACTGTTTATATACAGTAAAACCTAAATATTATTTTAAAGATATTGAGTGTCTCCGATATCACATATGTTACAGCCATTACGATAGACAGGTCACCAGCAATAAATACGTACATTGCAAGAAAAATAGTATACAGTAAATGTATTAATTATTTATAGTTACTCACCAACAATGACATGATGACTTGTCCGATAACAATGAGTTTAATTTTACTGCACAACAAAGGAGAGCGTTACAGCCCTTGTAAAGGAGCCACTTCAGGCGATTGTGTAGCACTGCCGTTGTTCTTCTTCTGGCAGTCTTCAATCCAAATCCCTAAAGCAGATTCCATCCAGACTACTGCCTTATTACATCCACTTACAACTCGTTTTGCACCCTGGTTAAAAGGACGCTGCAGCCGTAGATCTTATATTCCTTTCCTACTTTTTAAATAAAAAGAATCGTAGCCTTCAACAAATCCAAAACGTTTACCTTTTCGGCAATCGTTAACATCTTCTTCTTGCGCTTGGGCACGGCCCCTGAAGCAGTAGCAGATTGTTTTGGAGCCATAATGAAGGGCTTGACTATGCACAAAGATAAACACTAAAGAGCACAACTCTTTACACAGCGAAGCACGTTGATGCTGAATGAGCGAGATGAGACTTCCTGGTTAACACTGCATAGCTCCTGCGTGCTCTGATTGGTTAGCTTCTCAGTCAGGAGAACTTAACTGCGTGCTCTGATTGGTTAGCTTCTCAGCCATCCGCCAATAGCGTCCCTTGTATGAAATCAACTGGGCAAACCAACTGAGGAAGCATATACAGGAAGTAAAAAGACACATTGTCCGCAGAACCCGCGAAGCAGCGAAAAATCTGCGTTATATATTTAGTTATGCTTTCATATAAAATCCGCGATAGAGTGAAGCCGCGAAAGTCGAAGCGCGATATAGCGAGGGATTACTGTACATGCTCCACCATCTCTCCACTCTGTGGATGGTACTTGCAGTAGTGGCGGACATCAATCTACAGCCACCGAGACAGCTCTTGTAACAGTGTATTTACTTGCAATTTCTGAGGCAAACCCCAAACATGGGATGATTTTTTTTTTTTTTTTTTTAAATACTGCTTTGGCCATTGACTTGGCATGGGAAAGCCTCCACCTAGCGTGAGAAAACATAGATGATTACCAAGCAATATTTATACCCATGAGACGGGGTTAGTTAAAAATAAAAAAATTTATCTTTAGATGTTCAAAGGGCCCTCCGACATTTGATGTTACAGCCGGACTTAACCTGCATATCTTTTCCTACATTAAATCTTTGGCATAGTGTACACCTCTTATAGAGCTGATCAGCAAAGTTGGAAAACCCCGGGGCGTGACAGGATTGTTGCACCTGTGCCATCATTGCGTTTCTGGAAGCGTGGGCCAGACCATGCACAGTCTTTCAAATACCTGGAAAGGAAGCTTTTGGGAAGAAAGGATGTTTAGTTAATGGATTGATCCAAATTCCTTTTGGATCTTTTTCTGATCCCACTTTCTGCCATGTCTTTATCTCTTATTCTGTTACTACAGTTTGTGGAGATAAAACTGCATCCTCGGGTGACTCTTGTTCCTCTTCATGTTATATAAATAAAGAGGTTAGCGGTGAAGTAGGATCCCGGGCGGTTTTCTTTGCCCACATGACTGCCTGTGCATTTCCCTCACTCACTGGATTCGTCTTCCCGTTGTGAGGTTGACACTTCACTACCGTAAGCGCACCTGTCAAAGGAGATGTTCTTGCCTGTACTAAGATGGAATGTACAGCATGTGGTACCTTAACAGTTAATAGACATGAGAACAACATCTGAGCATGCTAATATGGCCTCTGTTGTTGCTGCAGCTGCTTTCATTGTAGCGGCCACTGGATCCAGTTTTTTTTTTTGTTTTTAGAATAGTGTGCGACCAGTCCTTGTCTATCTCCTTGTTGTTGAGTTAATACTGCAGTCATATACCCCCTTTTCTCGTCCACGAACAGAGTGAAAGGATGAGACTAGTCTGGCACAATGCACCATGATGTGGAGATTACAAAAAAGTTACACAGACTACAACCACATGAAGGTATGCTAATGAAAATAATATTAGTGTGACAATGTTTTCTGGTACTATTCTGGTGATAAAATGATTTATTCAAAATGTCACATATATTTGTCTTTCTTTTTGGCCAGTGTGGCGTTGACATCTTGGACCAGAAGGCGCGTGCTCATTCAGTGCGAACAGGAACACGCAGGTGGCCGGTTGCTGTGTTCTACAACGTCCTTGACCTAGCAGCGATGAACGTACATGTACTATACAAGGCATGCACGGGGTCCATTGAGAAAAGAAGAGTGTTCATGGCTCACCTTGCAGAGGAACTTCGTCGTTGCTTCTTACAGAAAAAGTGATGGAAAAAGAAAAGATGATGCAGCATTAACAAACTTCAGTTCTAAGACCTTAGCTTCCCCCAGGGAAGAAAGTACAGTGTCAGGTGCTCATTCAGTTTAATAGGAACCATAGCACAGAGAGGTGTGTACACTGCAACAAGAACACATGTCGTAAATGTAGGAAGGGCGGTCCTTGGGTGTGTGGGAACTGTTAATATCTGAATGTGATGATTTTATATAGCACGGATCGGAAATCAGCAGTTCTTAGCATTGCACCATGCAAGGTGTCGTATCAACCGCCTACTGTAACTTGCTTTTTTTTTCTTCGGTTATAGTCTTGAATAAAAGTGCATTTGTTTTGTTATACTTGTACACCAACATATGTTCCTGTGTTTGAGCGACACGGGCATGCTCAAAAAATACAAGTGTAATGCCACGAAAAGTGCACGCAGACACTTCAGTTCGCAAGCATTAGTACGAGAATGCAGTCACAAGTGTACTGCAGAGCTATAGCGCGTCTTTATGTGAAAATAGCAGTGTCAGATGGGGAGTGTCTGATGATTGCATATAGCGCTGAAGTTACTGCTCTTTACTATTCTTTCCTCTGCATGTCCTGGAGTACAAAAGAAACAGCATACAGCAACATGTGGGGACTGGCAAGATCGGGGAAAAAAAACACACGGTCACTGATTACAAACCGCAAGATGTTATGTGAATGAATATGAATAATGTTGCATCCGTGCCACAAAGTTTTCTGAAATGTACAATACAGGTTATAAAACGAATAATTCCAAATATCATATATACCTATGTCTCTGTTTTTTTTTGACATCATAGACCATAAGGTGCATACTAATTTAGCGTGAGCAGGAACACTCAATAAAACTGAATAAAAAGAAAATCAAGTGACAGTGAGATATGAAGAAGGCAGATTTGCCAGCGTTTGTGTATCAGATCCCTCGGGGGCAGTAGTATGTATCATGATGCACTGCAGAGCTATAGCGCATCTTTATGTGAAAACAGCAGTGTCAGATGGGGTGGGGAGGAAGGATCCTGAATGCGACTGAGAGAGTGAATAAAAAAAAAAAAAACAAAGGTAAGCTTTACAAGTATTATAAATTACATCGGCTGTTACAGACTGAAATCAAATGTATGTTTTTATTCCAAAATAGTAAGAATAAGAGCAGTTCACTTCTCAAAACAGAGTCGTGTGGGATCAAACTCGTAACCTTTTGATTACCAGTCAGGAGTTGATACCATTACACCACTGAGGCAGTTGTAGTAAATGTGTGTCAATGTGGCATGCTAACATTGCTTTTTTTTCTGCAGTTATATTTTTAAATAAAAGCGCACTTGTTCTGTTATATTTGTACCTTTTGTGAAAGTGTTTCTTTGACATTTGGACTTCAGGCTTCATACATTATATAGTTTATGCCTACATTTTGTCATTTACTACTAAAATATGAAAAACGTTTCTGTTTTAAAAATGTGTTTACACAGATTACTGTAGAAATGGAACACACATGAAATGCATGTGTTCCAAATAACGATCTATTATTTCCACTCTAAAACTCCACTTCACTCCCAGATAATCAATCAAGGCATGAGCTGGGAGAAGTCTGTGCACGTTCTAAGTCGGTGGGGGGATGGAATAGCCGGCTGCTTGCAGCCTGAGTTTATCAGCACATTTAAAGGACAAAGGACGCTGGCGGAGAGGTGTGAAGGGATTTAAGAAGCGATTTAAGGTGGGACCTCGGATCTACGAGTTTTTTCGTAGGCTCTGGTAATTCTAGTGTTAAGGCCAAATTAGGAGAATTTAGTAAGTCTTGGAGTGGCAGTGCTTTTTCAGAAAAATTTAGGAGCCATTGTAGACAATAACCAAGAATGCCTAGTATAGACATAACCTGTTGTTTTGTGGCAGGTCTTGGAAGATTTTGGATGGTGGTTATGCAGTCCCAAGTACTTAACAGTGGTTTGAATCAGCTGCAGCTTTATTTTACAGACTTTCTGGCCATTTTCCACAAGATACAGTATCTTAACAATGATTCCGTATCTTTCGTGCATGCTTCCTCTGGTTTACTACACAGAAGTAAGTCATCAATGTACTGTATTAATACGCTTCCCTTGTTAGGCCAGAAGCCTTCCAGGTTTTGAGCAAGCGCCTGTCCATATACACAAGGAGCCTCTGTATAACCTTGAGGCATAACAGTCCAGGTCCAGCGGCGATTTTGGAAAGTGAAAACAAACCAGAATTACGAAGTAGGGTGTACAGGGATAGAAAAGAAAGCATTCACGAGGTCAATAACTGAGAAGTAACATGCAGATGGAGGGATTGTAGACAGAATAGTGGAAGGATTAGGTACAATCGGTGCTCTAGGGAAGATAGCAGAATTGACTTGGCTGAGGTCTTGGATGGAGCACCATCCACTTTCTTTACTGGCAGAATGGGAGAATTAACAGGAGAGTACTTAATTGGAATAATAGCCCCTCGTTCGACTAAATCTTTATGTACAGCAGCAATTCCAAATTTAGACTGGGGAGAAAGAGGATATTGTGCATGGCAAGGACGGAAGGATGACTTTGGGAAGACCACTAAGAGTTCACAATTTGCAATCTTGCCAAAATTGTTTTTACCCTGTGGCCACAGAGCATCAGGTATGGTGGACAGCGAAGGTAAGGAGTCAGTTTGCTGGGAATACAAAGAAGGAGATGAGTGACAACGGTAACGAATGACTGGCAGGTCAATTTGGATTGAAACCTTAGTAACCAGGTGATCAGGGGTGACAAAAATTCCTGGTGCGACGAAATTCCAATCAGTCCTAATTTGACATTGTTCAACCCATTCCCCAATTTCTACCCAACAAGCGGTGTTAGACTTTGCCAGGGAAACATGGGGAAATTTGGGGAACTGAACCTCCTAAATAGAATTTTTTCTGTAAGTGTGTAAGGTGAACTGAGGCAGCAGCTTTAGTGGGTGAGATGAAAATACAAGGGATGTAAAGACTCTTTGGGCAAGGGGCTGAGGAAAGAAAAGATTCTAACCAAGGAGTGTTAACTTCAGTGGGGAAATATTGTGCAGTACAGTGGAGAATGTTGGGGAAAAAGGCAGGAAGGGAAAGTATGTAGGACTTTAAGGAGGAGGATGTGTGGGGAGATGTTTAGGGTTAGCAGCAAAGGAAGTGCAAAGTGGCTGGAGAGTTTGGGAAAGCAGCTTTCGAATTGAACTATAAAATCCTTGTTCAGTTAGGGAGGTTGAAACAGATGGTTTGGTCATGAGATCCCATCCCAATAAGTTAACTGGACATAGATGGTTTAACAGAAATTGGTGTGTCAGAAGAGAACTGTTAGTGGAGAGTTGGACTTGAAGAGGCTTGGATACTGATAATGTGTGAGGTTGTCCGGAGGCAGTGAGAACCCTCACAGTGTCTTTCGAGGCAAGAACCTTCAACAGCGACAGAATGGAGCGGGTGGCACCAGTGTCCACTAGAAAGGCAGTTTCCTTGCTGTCAATTATCAAAGTCAGTGAGGGGTCGGCATCTACATCGGGAAATTGATTAAGGTGACTGGGGGGCCCTGCTATTTCCTAGGACCATGGAATGTCACTGGATTCCGGGAGCGGAGGTGGTAGTGGTGGACACTTGTTCGGGCAGTTCCGTCAAAAGTAACCATGCTCACCGCAGTTATAGCAGGTGAAAGGAGTTGAGGACTGTTCTGATGACGTAGGCATCTGGGTGAACGGGTTGGTGGACGTGGAGGACTGGAACCCACACCCCTTTCCTCGCCCTCTCCCTTCGAATGAGTTCCCACGGCCACAGCCTTGGAATCCTCTGCCCTTGCCGTTCCCCTTGTATAATATTGTAGCTGTGCCGCTATCAGTTTATTCTGTGTATCGGGCTCTTTATGTTTAGATTGTCTATCAGCATGCTCAGCATGGCGTTTGACTTCGTCAAGGGTGGCACTTTCCCAGTACGACATAGGGGGCACTATCGCTCCCTTGAACCCTTGTCCAAGACCTCAGACACCAGATAAAAGTCCAAAAGTTGACTTTATTAATAATCCACAGTGCACAAAGCACCCTCCTCTCCATTATACTCATTAATATACACACAATAATTACAATAATACAATCCTCCACTCCCAGACGCGTTGCCACACTTCCACCCAGCTCAGCTCGCCGTCTGGGCGCTCCCACAGTCCTTTTATATTCCCTGACCCGGAAATGTTCCAATCCCCAGTCCATTTGATTCATTATCACTTTCGGGTCAGAGAAAAAGTCTTCTTCCTCACCCCGGAAGCACGTCATTCCCCTTGTCCATGTGACTCGGACGTACTTCCGGGGCGTATGGCAATTAAACATCGTTCCTCCCTGCAGCGTCTCCTAGTGGCCCCCATGGTATCCAGCAGGGCTGTGCATAAAGACTCCAATGTCCATGATACCCTGCTGGTCTTCGGGGCACCTCCATACTGCAGGGAGGGCTCCACCTGGCGGCTTGGGGGTATTGGCCGGGATGAATGGCCGGCGGCCATACACCACAGTACTCCTCCCCCAGCGACAAATTATAATTCGGAGCGGCCTGCCCCGCGAGGGAAGTCTTTCTCCAAGAGGATGTTCCGGTCGAGCCTTGGCTGATCCTTATATCTTGTTCCCTGGAGAATCTAAGGGGAATATTAGTCCAATTCGACACCTTGTCCCCCACTCTCCAAGGACAGTTTCGCCAAATGTGGCCCAACTTTCGGCATCCATAGCACTACCTCTGTCCTCCTGTTATTCTCCCCCTGTGGGACTGAAAACAATTGGGAAACGTTAGGTCCACCCCTTTTCTTGCTGGGAAGGAAACCCCCGCCGCCTCTAATGGTTCTCTCTCACCTTTCTCTAATTTGTCAGGAGACCCCCGTTTTATTTTTGGGATCTCCTGTTTGCTTTGGGGGTTTTCCACAGTCTGAGTCTCTTTATTTAATAAAAAGAGACCCTTTCCTGTCTGCACCCCTCTAGACTTATTTTTTAAATGGCGTGGGGTCTTCAGGACCGACTCACTCCGAAAGCCAGCACCATCCAGCTGCTCTGGATTTATCGGCCCTTCCCCCGACCACATGGTCAACGTTCTGGCCTCTCTTGTAGTGCACGCTGTGATTTGGCACCCACTATTTATTAAAAGCAGGCCTGGATCACACTACGCCCCTATTTCATTATATACGGTACCGGCATTCCCTGCCTGTACCGCCAAATCATATAACATGGGAGGCTCTTGGCCTAATCGGCGCAGGTACTCACTCACTTTCCTTATGAGCTTTTCGGCCGTCTCTCCCAGTTCCCCGACGATCTTCTGAATCGCCGTCAGCATCTGCAAAATATTTTTTACGGACTCGATCAACTTCTCGAGTTCCCGCATTTCAAAACAGTTAATTCGGCCGGAGGTATACTCACTTCCTCGTTCTCCTTACCTGCCGGCCAGGAGCCAATGAGCCCGTCTGATGTCGGCACATGCTCTGATGGGTCTCGTGGAGGCTTCTGGGAATTGGAGTTCTTTGGTACTGAGGACTGGGATGCCTTCTTCAGTGGACTGCAGTCTGTCTTTTTTAATTTATCGACAGACTGATCAGCCAATTCCCGGCCCTCCTTACCTTCTTGCGGGGTGAGTGGTGCTTCGCTCACCTACCCCTTCCCCTTCGGAATGTCCAAGTCCATTTCTTTGGATACGAAGGCACAAACAGTGGGATGCGGACCTCCTCCTTCCCAGAAAACACCAGGGTTGATCACGTGTCCCTCGCTGGCCGTCGACATGCGGAAGTCCTCTTCCATGCTCTTTGGCTCAAACAGGAGCGTGCCATTGTCTTCGGGTAAGTCTCCTTTCTCCCGCAGAGCCTCCAGGTGATCATCTCCGAGGTACATGCATGGGATAAAGTGTGTTATTTTAAACTGTGTTATTATCGATGACATTCCCGGCACGTACCTTAGAGCGATCGTTGGTCCCTGGATGCTTCTCCGGACTTGTGAGGCCGCTCCGTAACTCTTCCCGAGTGTCAGCCATTACGACCGTGGCTCTTCCGCTGGCTTTGTCGCTTTGTTTGCCCTTCTTCTTCCCCATTCCTGACTTGGTAAAGAGGGTTCCGGCATTGTTGCTGCGTTTCTGTATGTCGTCTTCAGGGGGTTCTCTGCCCACAGAAAATTTTTTAAACATGTCCTCTGCCAAAAGGACGGCCAGAGAATCCTGCCAACTACACCACTGCGACAGATAGGGGTCGCTATCGCTCCCTTGAACCCTTGTCCAAGACCTCAGACACCAGATAAAAGTCCAAATGTTGACTTTATTAATAATCCACAGTGCACAAAGCATTCTCCTCTCCACTATACTCATTAATAAACACACAATAATTACAATAATACAATCCTCCACTCCCAGACCCGTTGCCACCATTCCACCCAGCTCAGCTCGCCGTCTGGGAGCTCCCACAGTCCTTTTATATTCCCTGACCCGGAAATGTTCCAATCCCCAGTCCATGTGATTCCTTATCACTTCCGGGTCAGATAAAAAGTCTTCTTCTTCACCCCGGAAACACGTCATTCCCCTTGTCCATGTGACTCGGACGTACTTCCGGGATTTATGGCAAATAAACATCATTCCTCCCTGCAGCGTCTTCTAGTGGCCCCCATGGTATCCAGCAGGGCTATGCATAAAGACTCCAATGTCCATGATGCCCTGCTGGCCTTCAGGGCACCTCCATACTGCAGGGAGGGCTCCACCTGACTGCTTGGGGGTATTGGCCGGGATGAACGGCCGGCCATACACCACACCAGCCTATGCAGGACATTCAAACTTTGTTCTGTATATCGCTTCTTAGTCCTGAGACAAAAAGGGGGAACGGCAGCGCGGTTTCAGTCCTGTCCCTCTTGCAGGCCGAAATGATTGGCCATCAAGTCTTGGACTCTATGGGCCCTCTCATCGACTGTCTCTTCTTTCCATTGCTTAGCAGCAGAGATGAGTGACCAGTACGTCCCCTTTTTAAATTTTTCTGCAATAGAGGCTTTTAAAGGTTCCCATTGTTCTAAGAATTGAGGCTCCTCACTTTCATACCAGTTTAAGGAGTCGTTCCATCTCCAGGCGGTCCCGTTTCCTCTAGTCCCATAATTTACTGTCGCCCAGGTGGTGCCTAGCTTTCGGCGTAACACCTGTGTCCACTCCGCAGCATTTGGCTTAAACATGTCGTCCAACTGCTGAAGTGATTCTATAAATTTTAACCCACCTAATCCCTTGGGGTCTTGCAGTTCTGACACCACATCTTTTAACTCTTGGATGTCCCAATTTCGATGTATCATGAACGTGGTGGGGTTGTTATGCCCTGGGGGCTGGTTGGGGTTGTGTCTGGGGTTAGGGACTTGTATTAGAGGGCAGGAAAACTCGGGTTCGGGATTCTGCTGCTTTGGTGGGTTTAGGTGTGATTGTAACGTTTGGCTTCTAGTATGGCTAGAACTCAGGGATTGAAATTGAGTATGTGGCTGGGGTTCGGTATAGCCTGTAGACCGGGTGTCTCGGTCTTCGTCATCTGGGTCTGAATGAGAAGACGGGTCATAGCAAGTCTGCTGGTCATAAAAGTCTGCTCCGGGCCGATTATCAGTTACTAGAGGGGCCGATGGGGCATTGGGAGCAGGAGGAGGAGGTGGGGGTTGATAAGGAGGAGGGGAGTGGATGATTGGGTAAAGGGGATCTTTTGTATCTGCTTTCTTTTGCCTATTGTCTGGGTCTGGTTCTGTCTTAGTGTTTTGTAATGCTAGCAACATATTTGCTTTTTCTTTTTGTGTCTTTACTTCGGCAGAAAGCGTTTCATTGCCTCTCTGCATGGCCTCAAGGATTCGGTCCTTAATGACCAATTCCCATCTATCAAACATATCCATTCTATATGGATCTCTTTGGCAATAGCCTTGGGTTTTTCTGCATAGGATTTTTCTTAAATGAACTTCTTGAATTTCTGAAATGTCTCCCTCAATTAGCCATCTACCACCACTTTGCTTATTCCATTTTTTACTTGCCTTCTTAAAGTCTAGCCCTGTTTGCTTTTCCACTAATTGTCTAGGTGAGCCCCCCTCATGGGTTTCGTGAGCCTTCCGAAAATAATCCTTCCAACAGGGAATTTTGATTTCCAAAAGGGATCTTGATCGGTTTACTTATTGTTTTCCCAATGATTAGTGAGTTTTCCGCACTTGTTTATTCCCAATACACCCCAATGTCGCTTCACTTGAAGTCCCTCCTTTGCCCTGGTCCACCGTGAATGATCAACCTCTTTAGTGAACTGACAGTCTCACACGAACGCCGCTGGTTACCGCTGTTTAGGTGATCAGTTCCCTGAGTGACCCATTGAGTCCCATTCCAAGGAGCGTACTAACTGAGCATTCTCAACACTTCACTAATTTTTATGCACTGTTTAATGGCTTTCCCGAGAGATGGTTTCCCTATCTATATATTCTGGTTTACCCACTAGTCCCAGTATTCTTTCCCTGGTTTGACCCCCTCGGTCTACTCCCCAAGAATTTTTCCTCCCGTCTGGAAGTTCTCAGTTCACTCGACTTTCATGGAGAAATATCAGAGGAGGACAAGGGCTCCTCACGCAGGGCTCACCCAGAAGCAGGCCAGTCCTAACTTTTTCCGGAGCTGGTCTCCCAATCTGGCCAGAATTGGTCTTTTATTGGTCCTCCGGGCAGTCCCACTCAGGGAGCCGCTTGCCCCATCTCTACCCCATGTTGGGCGCCAAAAAACTGTGGTTGCTGAAAGTCAAGAACGACAGGAGAGGGACACCAATGTAGAGTAAAAAGAAATTTCTTTATGCTTGGTAAGCAGAAGACCGCAGCGGCTGTCAGCACAGTTCCACTGACAGCTCAAGTCAGATAGTAGCCTCCTGTCAGCAGAAAGTCTTTCCATTTTTATACTCAGGTTGTTTACGAGAATAAAAAGAAGAAGTGTGGCAGTTCATTTTGAGGTCATACATAGATTGCTATAGCTTGTGGTCACACTCTGGATTGGCATGTGCAGGAGCGCACAGTGTTTCTTACAGATAAAAAGAGTTGTTAGCACATTCACAGTTCAATACGCCCCTACTAGTTCCACACGTACACAAGACCAGTTACAGCAAGTTTGTCCTAACAGTCACAGGGTATATGCAACTTCAGCAGATTAGACAATACTTACTTCCTCATTCTTTGCACGCACATAGCTTATACAATATTAACAGTAACATCAAAAGATAGTTTGACATATTACATTAGTTTCATAGAAAATAAATTCTTAAGCCTAGTATTTTGTATTCTATTAGTGCCATACTTTTATTATTTGGAATGGCTGAGAAACCTTAATTCTAAATATTCTTTTTCACGCTTCAGCCACTGTCTGAGGCGGTCTACCTCTGGGCACGTTTTGGAGCGTGCTTTGCCTCCGCTTAGCTAGTGATACCTATTTGTTTATTGATTTGTAAAGTTTGTCCTGTTTCACTATTGTGAGGGCGGAGCCATGGGGGACAGCTACTATAAGGTATAATTAATTATATTTCTTTTGGAGTGGTGGCAGGTAAAGTGACTTTCTCATAAATAAAATAAAAAATAAAAACTACTACAGGCATAATGTTAGAACAATGAGTGAAAGCACTGTTCTGCCGTTAATTTCTTTTGACTTTCCCATCACTGTTGCAAGGATCCAGACTAAGAAGCACAAAAAAGGATAGAACAGAGATGGTGTCCAGGGTACATTTAGACATTAATCCCAAGGATCTGTATTCATCTGAAACATGTAATTACAAAACCTGGGTGAAGAGCCAGTCTGTCACCGAGCACATGAATTCAACCGCAGTCACTCACATGGGGTCAGTAAGTGTAGACAATTAACCTAACCTTAGTGTCTTGGGATTTGGGAGGAAAATCTGGGCTGACAAAGTACGATTGTGGAAAGTTTACATCAGCAGTGTTTGGGCTAGGATTTCAACCCTGGACTTTGCAGTTATGAGGCAGCAGTAGTAACCACTGCACCACCCCTTAAAATAATGGCTTTAGCCATTACAACAATTCACCCTGAGCTAACTAATTGGGCTAGAAATGAATGGGTGGATGTTTAATAAACAATATTTTAAGATGCTTTCATAACTTTTATTTAAAAGTTTTAAAAAATGTACTTTGGTACCATGAGTGGAGATTACTTTAAAATATTGAGAGTCTACTTAAACCACGGATTATGAGTTTAAAAAACAGGGACAACTGTAAATGGCTTAATATATACACTCACCGGTCACTATATTAGGTACACCTGTTCAGCTGCTTGTTAATGCAAATATCTAATCAGCCAATCACATGACAGCAACTCAATGCATTTAGGCATGTAGACATTGTCAAGATGACCTGATGAAGTTCAAACCGAGCATCAGAATAGGAAAGAAAGGTAATTTAAGTGCCTCTGAACATGGCATGGTTGTTGGTGTCAGACGGGCTGCTCTCAGTATTTCAGAAACTGCTGATCAAGTGGGATTTTCAGGCATACCAATCTCTAGGGTTTACAGAGAATGGTCTGAAAAAGGAAAATATCCAGTGAATGGCAATTCTCTGTGTGAAAAATGCCTTATTGATGCCAGAGGTCAGGGGAGAATAGCCAGGCTGTTTTGAGCTGTTAGAAAAGGCAACAGCGACTCAAATAAAAACTCGTTACAGCCGAAATATGCAGAGGAACATCTTTGAACACACAACACTTTACCTTTTACTTTTGTGCAAAAGTGATATGAAGCTTGTCTGCGTTAAGGCTGGTGACTGCTGAAAATGATTTTTTAATAATGCTGACATAACAAATAAGTTCATTGTTGTCATGAATGTCCATATTAGATATAACTTGAGATATTCCAGGATGAAGGAATTTTAATTGTAGTGCTGGGTTTTTATAGCTAAGAATTCTGATATTCTAAATAAAGGAATCACATGACAGTAGTGAAGACACAGCTGAAAGAGGAGTAGATCTCATCAAAAAGTAAAATGACATACTGACAAACAATCATAGATGACATACTGAAAACCATCACAGGAATTTTCCAACTTTATCAAAGACAGTGCTAATGTTTCTAGACTTATAAGTATGAACATTTGTCTGCAGTTCTATTCAGATAACACACAAAGTGCCAAATGGAACAATCTCTAAATGTTTTCGTTAAAATATTGTGTGGAGAACATGAATCTGTTATTTTCTGGGTTTTTTTCGGACTACCATAATATGTATACTTAATATATATTTGTATTGGTTATCCTCTGCAAGATCAGGCTTACTGTGTAAGTTTGGAACATTTAACATCATGTTTTGACCTGCTCTTCCTCACACTCTCTTATTGTTAGTTATTCTATCCAAGCCACTGGCGTTCTTTCTAAAGAGGGGAGGTAAAGCAGGAAGTACTGCCTGTGTTGTGGCACCTGTGTCGTGTGCTTGCGTACTGAAGTTACAGCTCCTATTCTGAATGAAGTCTTGAGATCTGCCTTTTCCGTACAGTAATAAAGTACCTGTATTTGACTTTGAAACCTAATCCAACCACAGGGGATGCACCAAATAGTGTTTCTTCATGCTGGTCCCAAGCCCGGATAAATAGGGATGGCTACGTCAGGAAGGGCATCCGGTGTAAAATTTTGCCAAATCAATATGCAGACAACAATACAAATTTCCATACCGGATTGGTCGAGCCCCCGGTTAATAACGACCGCCACCAGTATTGTTAGTCAGCAAGGTGTTGGTGAAAATTGGGCTACTGTTGGCCGAAGAAGAAGAAGAGGGGAGAGATGTGTCCAGAGGAAAGAAGAGAGGAGGAAGGTAAAGAGAGTAGAACCAAGGGTAGAAACTTTGCATGTTGGCAGTATGACTGGTAAGGAGAGAGAGTTAGCAGATATGATGGATAGAAGGAAGGTTGATATATTGTGTGTGCAAGAGACTAAATTGAAGGGGGAAAAGGCCAGGGGGATCGGAGGTGGATTCAAATTGTTCTATCAGGTAGATTACATCCTATGCAGAAGAGTCAATCTGAAGGAGATTGAAGACTGCAAAGTGGTGGGAGGGGAAAGTGTAGTTAAGCAGCATAGAATGGCAGTCTGTAGGATGACATTGGAGATGAAGAAGAAGAAGAGAGTGAGGGCAGAGCCAAGGACCAAATGGTGGAAGATGAAAAAGGAAGACTGCATGAGTTTAGGGGGGAGTTGAGACATGCACTGGATGGCAGTGAAGAGCTACCAGAAAGTTGGGCAACTACAGCAGATGTAGTAAAAGTGACAGCAAGAAGGGTAATTGGCATAACATCTAAACAAAGGAAGGAGGAAAAGGAAATGTGGTGGTGGAATGGGGAAGTACAGAATGTACAGAGGAAGAGGATGGCGAAAAAGAAGTGGGATAGTCAGAGAGATGCAGAAAGTAGACAGCTATGAAGACGGTGAAAAATGGAAAGGCCATTGGTCCAGATGACATACCTGTAAAAGCATGGAGGTGTTTAGGAGAGATGGCATTGGAGTTTTTAACCAGATTGTTTAATGGAATCTTGGAAAGTGAGAGAATGCCTGAGGAGTGGAGAAGAAGTGTACTGGTGCCGATATTTAAGAATAAGGGGGATGTGCAGGACTGCAGTAACTACAGGGGGGTAAAATTGATCAGCCACAGCATGAAGTTATAGGAAAGAGTAGTGGAAGCTAGATTAAGAAGGGAGATGATGATTAGTGAGCAGTAGTATGGTTTCATGCTAAGAAAGAGCACCACAGATGTGATGTTTGCTATGAGGATGTTGATTGAGAAGTATAAAGAAGGCCAGAAGGAGTTGCATTGCATCTTTGTGGACCTGGAGAAAGCATATGACAGGGTGTCTCGAAAGGAGCTGTGGTATTGTATGAAGAAGTCGGGAGTGGCAGAGAAGTACGTAAGAGTTGTACAGGATATGTATGAGGGAAGTGTGACAATGGTGAGGTCTGTGAGAGGAGTGATGGATTCATTTAAGGTGAAGGTGAGATTACATCAGGGATCAGCTCTAAGCCCTTTCTTATTTGCAATGGTGATGGACAGGTTGACAGACGAGATTAGACAGGAGTCCCCATGGACTATGATGTTTGCTGATGACATTGTGATCTGCAGCGAAAGTAGGCAGCAGGTTGAGGAGACCCTGTAGATGTGGAGATATGCTCTAGAGAGGAGAGGAATGAAGGTCAGCATGAACAAGACAGAATACGAGGTGTGGCAGAAAAGTAATGAGACTGATTTTTTATTTACCAAAGTTTTTATTTTTTTCAAACATCAATGTTATCCCCTTCAAAGTAGTTCCCTTGGGCAGCTACACACCGATGGAGACGTTGTTCCCACTGTTGGTAGCAGCGCTGGAAGTCTTCAACCGGTATGGTCTTCAGCATGCCCGTTACACTCTTTTGGATGTTTTCTAAAGTCCCGAAATGACGTCCTTTAAGGACATTTTTCAGTTTAGGAAAAAGGAAAAAGGATTGAGGTCAGGTGAATAAGGGGGCTGGGGAACCACAGGAATACCT
This sequence comes from Polypterus bichir lapradei, assembly GCA_026402145.1. Taxonomy (NCBI): domain Eukaryota; kingdom Metazoa; phylum Chordata; class Cladistia; order Polypteriformes; family Polypteridae; genus Polypterus; species Polypterus bichir. The sequence continues at coordinate 116,074,819 of JANRMT010062813.1, forward strand.
TTTGAGGTCAAAAATTCTGTTATGGAGAGGGCAGTGTGACATGGGGCGTTGTCATGATGGAGCATCCATTTGTCTGCAATGTCTGGTCTCACGCGAATGACCCTTTTTCTGAGCCTTTCATTGTTCACTCAACATTCTTAATGTTAAACGACGGTCTGATCTCACAAGAGTGTTCACACGTTCGATGTTTTCATTGGTTTTCGAAGTTGAAGGCCTCCCTGAATGGTGTTCATCTTCAACATGTTTTCTGCCTTCCAAAAATGATTTGTGCCAAAGTGTTAACTTTTCAAACGTCACACTTGCCGATTCTCCAAGCTTAACACAAAATTTAATGGCACAACGTTGCTCCAAATTCCGCTGTTCCATTTTACGTGACGCACAACCAAAAACACAACTTCGCTAATAGCAGTCACAAAAATCATGTAGTTAACGGAAGGAGTTGAAACTCGCTCTGAGCTATGGGAGGGTACTGATACACGTGCTCTATCAAGAACAACAGCGCAGCGTTGCCAGATCGCCTGTAGTGTTGCCAGTCTCATTACTTTTCTGCCACACCTCGTACATGTGTGTAAATAAAAGGGAGGTCAGTGGAATGGTGAGGATGCAAGGAGTAGAGTTGACGAAGGTGGATGAGTTTAACACTAGAATTACCAAGATTACGAGAAAACTTGTAAATCCGGCCCACCTTAAATCGACTTGCATGTCTCCATTCAGCGTCTTTTGTGTTGTAAATGTGTCGATAATCCCAAGCAGCAAGCAGCCTGCTATACCATCCCTCCCACCGCCGGAGAAACTGCAAAAACCTCTCCCAGATGAAGCCTTGTTTATCAGTGAGTCAGGTACCTAGGCTAAAAAATATATCGTTATTCAGAACACATGCATTTCACGTGTGTTCCATGTCAACAAAGATCTGTGTAAGTGTAGGAAGACAGAAATGTTAAACACATACCTAAAAGACAAACTTTTTCCATGTTTTAGTACAAAGTAATGACAAAATTTGGACATGAAGTGTATAATGTGTGAAGTCCAAATATCAAATAAGCACTTTCACAAAAGATACAAGTTTAACAGAACAAATGCGCTCCCCCCCCCACCAAGACTATAGCCGAAGAAAAAGAAATCAGGTTAGTGTTGCTTGTTTCCCTGACTTCTTGGGTAGTATACTGGTTAGAGCTGCTGACTCCAATTCAGAAGGTTCTGCGTTCGAGTCTTAATGTCTCCTAAAATAAATGTTTTGAGTAGTGAGCTCTTCTTATTGTTACTATTATACAATAAAAGCAAACATTTGATTTGAGTCTGTAACAGATGGTGTAAATGTATGGTACTTGTAAAGGTTAGCGTTTTCTTTATTCAGTTTTATTCTCTCAGCTAAAGGGCTTGAGTAAGAGCAGTTCCGAAGCATGCCGGGATGTGGCAGAGTGCACTGACTCTTTTTCTTTCTTTCCTGTAGACCATTCAGGGGAGATCCCACCTGGCTCTTTTGACGTCACTTCCGGGACCGAGCCTATGCTAAGCGAGCAAAGAGGAGGTAAAAAAAAAAAAGAGAAAAAAACTGTATTTGTTTCCCATTGTATCACTGTTTAAAAGGGGTTTCAGAGGAGTGACTGTCTCTCCTTGGGGTGTGTTCAACCCCCCCTTCACAGCGGCACGTAGCACAGGCGTTCGGGGGTTCAACCCATCAGCAGGACTGGTATTTGCTTCTTTGGGCAAGGAGGAACAAGATGAGCACTGCCAGAGCCCTACAAAATGACCTTATGCAGCCCACTGGTATGAATGTCTTTGACCAAACAATCAGAAACAGACTTCATGAGGGTGGCCTGAGGACCTGATGTCCTCTAGTGGGCCCTGTGCTCAATGCCCAGCACCGTGGAGCTTGATTGGCATTTGCCATAAAATACCAGAATTGGCAGATCCATCACTGGCACCCTGAGCACATGTGACAGACGTGAAAGGGTCTGGAGAAGCCATGGAGAATGTTATGCTGCCTGTAACATGTGGTGGTGGGTCAGTGATGGTTGTGATGGACAGCCGAGAAAAGGACAAGCCTCGCGAGACTGGATGCTGCACCGCACTGTCCTCAGCTGAGGGTGGGGAAATGTGATGGATGGCCGGCAGTTCAACCTGGCCAAAACCCCTGGGACACTAGATGGCGACTTCCCTGCAGCTTAGCAGTGCCCCAGATTCCCACAGGGCACTATGGGAGATGGAGTTCGGCGTCGTCAGATTCGAGGACTTTTGTTTCCAATATAGCCCGGAAGTACTCCCTAGTCATAAGGACAGAAGTACTTCCAGGCTGAAGAAAATACAAGTCTCCATCTGACCCGGAAGTGCTGGTGAATCACAGGAACTGATTCTTGTTTTCTTTTTTTCACATCTTCGTGCCCCCCTTTTTGTTACTTTGCACTCCCCCCTAGGGGGGCCCACCCCACAGGTTGAGAACCACTGACATAGAGAGACCCAGACTGTGAGAAAGCCCCAAATTAAAAAGGAGATCCCGAAAGAGAAATGGGGGTCTCCTAATGTAATGTGAGGCTGACGGTCCATACTCAGCTGTAAGAGGGGCGGAGCAAGCGTTTCCAACCTGTTTTCAGTCTTGCAGGGTGAGACTATCAGGAGGAAGGCGGCTGTGCTATGAATCCTGCCAGCTGGGCCATGTGTGGAGAAATTGTCTGCGGAGAACCAGGGAGGAAGTTAAACATGTGTGCAGTGTCTCCCCATGGTTCTCCTGTGATTGTTTTACAGAAAGATAGATAGATATTTTATTAATCTCCAAGAAGGAACTCACATATTCCAGCAGCAGCATACTGATAAAAACAATATTAATTAAAGAGCAATAAAAAAAGCAGTGCAAGTTAAAAAAATTCAAGGTGGAGAGTGTGAGGCAGGTATAACAGTCTATAATCTTGTATAGTGTTAACATGTTTGCCACTGTCCAGGACCTCAGTGATGCCCGGGTCCAGATCTGGGAGGAGATCCCCTAGGACACCATCTGTTGTCTCATTAGGAGCATGCCACGACATTGTCAGGCATGCATACAAACACGTGGGGGCCATACAAACTACTGCGTACGATTTTGAGTTGCTGCCATGAATTTCGGCAAAATGGACTAGCCTGCCGCATCATTTTTTTTCACTTTGATTTTCGGGGTGTGTTTGCATTGAGCCCTCTGTAGGTTGATGATTTTCATTTCCATCAAACGATGTGGCATCCTTTCATTCCTATCACATTACCCAGTCCATATCATTATAGATATCCAGCAGGATTTTTCTCCCATTGAGATCTGATGTGTTTTCAAAGTGTTTTTTTGAGCAGTTTAATATATAGATTAGCATTACAGGAGCATGAATTAAAAACAAAGTAATTTATATATACAGTATTAGGCATGGACCATTGGTGCTCACCTACAATGACAGGACTGAGAGGTAAAGAGGTAACTGGATTAAAAGTTAATATATTTGAAAACAGATAAAATACTTTTTGTATAGTATTTAAAGATGCTACTGTGTTACATTTTTATGATTTGGGTTTTTAGCATGATTACCTTTCAAGCTATAAACATTTATTAGCTCATTACTTTTCCAATTTTTATGGCTTCTTTTTTTGGTATGAAAAATATTATATACAAAAACACAGAAACCAAAACCATTCATTCACCCCACTAACCCCAGGATACCATTTCTCCCATATGCACCCCAGTAATCTCCTCAGAGATACTTGCTGGCATGATGACTGGACGATAATCAAGTAGGAGAACTCTTGAGTTGTACGTGTTGGAAGATATTTTCAATTATGGCACTTTTCAAAAGCACAGCAACTTGTATGTTTTTCTGATTGTCATGTTGCTTAGCATTACAGGAGCATGAATTTGAAAAAAAGTAATTTAAGGACCAAATTGCATTGTGTTTTTATAGAATGAGCCATTAACAGTTCAATTAGCATAAAAAAAACACATTTACTTTTCAGCCTTTGGTATTCATTTAATTTAGTTACTCTTCAGCTTGCCTACTTCACTTTGCTTTATATGCAGAGTGCTTTTCAATCAGATAGAAGTGTTACCTGATAGAACAGGCCTCTAAATTCCTTTTAGTTAAACATTCAGAGTTAAACATCTGTGAACATTTGCTGCCCTCTGCAGCCAGCCAAGGTGAAGTACAGGTCTCCAATCTTTAGTTCATGTGCTGGACCATTAGTTCTCAAATTTGATCATAGGAATGCTTGTTTTTAATAGAAATAATATATTGACAGGGGTCAGTTCCTTTTTAGGTCACATGCAGAGTTAGCAGCTTTTCTGTTGTATTAAGTCTCTAGCATCTTAGGCATCTATAACGTAGCCAAGGCAGCTGAGACAGATGGTTCTGGCTGAAGAGAAGAGAACTGAGGCAAGCACAAGCAGAAGACTGTCCATTCTTTATCTGAATCACTTGGGAAAAAGTGTATGATTTCAAAAGACCCAAAGCATTGAATGATTTCTGGAATATCAATAGATGTATTTATTAACTTCAGGGTATTTGGACAGTCATTGGAGACGACATATCAATCACGAGGTCCTGTTTCAAGAGTAATAAGGAAATGCAGTATATATAAGTTAGTAAGCAATAATCACCTGATTTGTTTGGAACACCTAAAAAAAGTGCAGTGCACTCACCTCCTCTGTCCAACTAAGTCATCAATCAGTCTTCCATGAGAAAGGAGTCATTAGAAAGTCAGCTAAGTAAAATGACTAAAAAAAGAATAATTTTCCAACATTGGATTATACAGTTTCATACGACATATTAAACTTTTACAAAAGCACTCTAGTCCTTCTTATATTGATTCCACTTTGTCCAAGAAGAGGTCTTTTCTTGAAATAATAGCCTTGTCTTGGTTAGTATTCAGTTCCTGGGATGGCCAAGGCCAAATGGGGTAGATGAGAAGAAAACAATGAATGGTGAAAACACAAATTGTACTAGGAAATAAGTGATGCATTCTGGGTTCTATGCTGTTATTATATTTGCCAAGCAAACTACTGAGACTACAAAAAAAAGTGTGCTTCTGTTATCCAAGTTTCATCAATAAAATAGTAAACTGTTTGTTTACCAGTCACACAGAAATGGCTGTTGGTCTAACTTTATAATATAGGCTATATAGGGAATTGGAGAGAAGGGTTGTAACGGAGCAGGAAACCCAAAATCCACTGCTGATATGGGGACTGCATACAGGAAACAGGAGAGCACTGGAGACAATGGGGAGGACACTGTTATCAGTATGCACAAAGTTTTTTTATTGCCCAAAGAGGGATATAAGATCACAGGTACAGCATTTTATTCTTAACCAATTTGGGTAACAATTTTATTGTCTCGTTGGATTGCAGCTTTTGTCTAAGAATGCAAGGATCAATGTTCCTTTCTTTCAGACCTCCAAAAAATATTAAAAACAAAATACCCCTTTTAACACTAGAACTACCAAAGCCTACGAAAAAACTTGTAGATCCGACCCACCTTAAATCGCTTCGCACCTCTCCGTCAGCGTCTTTTATCCTGTAAATATGTCAATAAGCAGCAAGCAGCAAGCAACAAGCAGCATACTATCACACCCCCCCACTGCCGCACAATTTTCTCAGCTCGTCTGTTTACCTGCGTGTTAGTTGCTTAGAGTTGTATAGAGTGAGAAGTCAAGCAAAATGACACCTTTTATAAATACTATATCGTTATTTGGAACACATGCATTTCATGTGTGTTCCGTGTCTACAGCAATCTATGTAAACACATCCTTAAAACAGAAACATTTTTCATGCTTTATTAATAATTGACAAAATGTAGACATGAAGTGTATAATGTGTGAAACCTGAAGTACAAACATCAAATAAACACTTTTCACAAAAGGTACAAATATAACACAAGTGTGCTTTTATTCAAAAATATAACTGCAAAAAAAGAACTTGTGTTAGGATGGACATTGACACCCCATTAATACGACCGCTTCGGTGGTGCAACAGTATCAACTGTTGACTAGTAATCAAAACTTCACAGGTTTGAACCCGGACAAATCCATTTTGAGAAGTGAGCTACTCTTATTCTTACTATTTTAGAATAAAAACATAAATTTCATTTCAGCCTGTAACAGCCGGTGTAAATTTATGATACTTGGAAAGGTTTGTTTTGTTTTTTTTTTTTTTTATTCAGTTTTAGTCTCTCAGACGCGTTCATGATCCCAACCCCCCCATCTGACAGTGCTGTTTTCACATAAAGACACGCTATAACAGAGGTGAACTCAGATGATAACGATGGTTCTACATCGGAGAAAGAATGCACATCACACCTTTGCCATTGCCGTACTTTGTATATGTACACGGGATGCTCTGCAGTCTACTTATGACTTTACGCTGTAGGAAGTAAGTAAATAAATAAAGGTAATTAAGTAAATAACATTCGACCCGGCTCTTATATACAAAGTACAGCGATGGCAGCTACCACCAGCAGCGATAGCTTCTTCAGTACACGAGCGACTCTCCATGCTAGTGTTTAGATCTGGATGGTGCATGTCCCCAAAACATTAATATTTATATGTTACTTACATAAAAGCCAGATCGAATGTTATTTACCGTGACCGTAAAGTCACACGTAAACTGCAGAGCTTCCTGTGTTTGATCGACACGGGCACGCTGACACAGTACATAAGTAGTGAAGTGACTTCAGCTGCAGGTGGAAGCTCCTGTCTCACCCTATACAGCTGTTTTTGATCTTATTCAGGAAAAGATCCCAGTCACCCACCGGGAGGAAGACTTTCCGAGACTCTTCACGCTAGTTTTTAGATCTGGATGGTGCATGTGCCCAAAAAAAAAGTCTAACTGCATTCTCGTACCATTGCTTGCGTACTAAAGTGTCAGCAGGCATTTTTCGTGGCATTACGCGTGAAATTTGTGAGCATGCCCTTGCCAATCAAACAGAGGAAGCTCTGTAGTCTACTTGTGACTTTACGCTGTAGGAAGATAAGTAAATACATTGAGGTAGATAACAATCGACCTGGCTTTTATATAAGTAACATATAAATGCTTCTTATGTAAAGACCATCACAAAACATAATCACAAACAGAAGTTTGCATGATACATTGGCGAGCTCTGTAAGCCATGCTATTTTTTTGGAGGAGAGATGTGGGGCAGACTGACTGGCATGATGACGCCGGACTTTGTCCCGTATCCAAACGTTGCCATCTTTCGCCTTTACACCTGGTGCAGCTGCATTGTTCTTATATGTGAGTGGACGCTTCTTGTGGAGAGGGCTTCTGTTCTCTTTCTCTGATCTGAGTTCACCTCTGTTATAGCGCGTCTTTATTTGAAAACAGCAGTGTCAGATTGGGGCGTGTGTGAATGCGACTGAGAGCATAAAACTGAATGAAAAATGCTAACCTTTCCAAGTATCATAAATTTATGCCGGCTGTTACAGACTGAAATGAAATGTATGTTCTTATTCTAAAATAGTAAGAATAAGAGTAGCTCACTTCTCAAAATGGACTTGTCCGGGTTCGAACCCGTGAAGTTTTGATTACCAGTCAGTAGTTGATACCATTGCACCAACGAAACAGTCGTATCATTGGGCTGTCAATGTCGCACCGTAACGCAGGTTCTTTTTCTGCAGTTATATTCCTGAATAAAAGTGCATTTGTTGTGTTATACTTGTACCTTTTGTGAAAGTGTTTATTTGATATTTGGACTTCAGTTTTTATATATTATACACTTCATGTGTACATTTTGTTGTTAGTACTAAAACATGGAAAAAGTTTGTCTTTTAGGTATGTGTTCAACATTTCTGTCATCCTACACTTACATACGATCTTTGTAGACACGGAACACACGTGAAATGCATGCTTTGCAAACAACTATATTTTTTTAGCCTATGCAGCTCTACCTGACTCCCTGATAAATAAGGGACAAACAGTTGGGAGAGGTTTTTGCAGTTTCTCCGGTGGGGGGGATGGTATAGCAGGCTACTTGCTGCTTGGGATTATCGACACGTTTACAACACAAAAGTCGCTGAATGGAGAGGTGCGAGCGGATTTAAGGTGGGCCGGAATTATGAGTTTTCTCGTAAGCTTTGGTAGTTCTAGTGTTAAGTGGGTTTCGCGGTTGCAGAAGTACATGGAAAACAAACTCTACCATCAATAATGTGTGAAACTGTATGTAAATTACTACCTATTATTTTGTGATCTTATATGTAACCAGTGGAGTGAGACAGTGGCAGCCTTCTCTATGTTAGACAAATGTGCAAGTTGCAGTTTCAATGCATGATGTACAAGTGACAATAAAACTGAAATGAACTGATGATGCAGTATTTTTTTATCAAAGGAAAGCCAATGCTGTCATATACCTGAATATCATTACAAACAATATAATACAGATAAGCTACGATGAAACAAAATGAAATGTCATTTTTTAGCACATGCCAAGTTGCTGTTCAGAATATGTTAGAAAGAGAATGACTAAAGATGGCATTATAACTTTTGTTTTTTGATGAAAGACATTTATTCAAGTCCTTTTTATAATGAGGCAGTTATAATTTTAGACTTTGATGCATCATGATTTGTAGAATTTTAAATCAATGTGGAATTAATCAACATTGAATCTTCTTTATAATATCCAATACATCCATTGGAACTGGCTCCAGCAGACCCCCGTGACCCTGTAGTTAGGATATAATGGGTTGGATAATGGATGGATGGATGGACATCCATTGGTAATATCTCCTGTAATAATATATACACCTGAAGTGATGTCTGTGAACCCCAATTCCCTTTGGCACCTTCCCTACTGTAGATGTTTTACACGGTCCATGGATTTATTCAACAAGCCAGTTCATTAATATGGGATTTAACATCTATTCAAGGATCTATGCAAAAACTAGGAAATACAAAGTACCACTCATGGTTCCAACTCAGTAGGGAGATACTGCAATTAAAAAAATCCACTCATATATAAAAAGAACAAATTCTCAACCCACACGGTTTGTAACTGATCACAACTTATAAGACCCCTGGAGATTTCTAAATCCAAACTCAAGAGCATATTCCTTCCCTCCACAAGTGCATCATTGCTACTCAAGAACTGATTATTTCTTTATAGATAAATTTTTTTTGCTATAATTAAATCTTGCAAGTACGACACTATTGTTATCTCCGACCACAACCCTTTGATCATGGAGCTCGAATCATTATGCTCCACAGACTCATCTCGAAACTGCCTTCTTAACCCACTTTTATTAATTCATGCATTTATTTCTAGTAGGATTGAGTACTGCAATGCAGTGTTCACTGGATATTCAAACCGTTCTTTATACAGCTTCCAGTTAATCCAAAATGCTGCTGCAAGAATTATTACAAGAACAAGAAAATATGAACACATAGCTCCAGTTCTTAAATCCTTACATTGGCTCCCGGTTAAGCTTAAAGCAGATTTCAAAATCCTTCTTTTAACATATAAAGCCTTAAATGGATAAGGTCCGGCCTACTTGTCTGAACTTACCATGACTTGCAAACCAGAACGTACAATAAGATCTCAAGATGCCAGTCTGCTTATTATTTCAAGGATTAATAAAATAACAGTGGGATGTCAAGCCTTTAGTTACAGGGCCCCTAAACTGTGGAATGGTCTGCCTGCTACTATAAGAGATGCCCCTTCAGTCTCAGCTTTCATATCTGGCAGAAGAATCACTTTAGTTTAGCATATCCTGACTAGAGCTGCTGATTAACACTAGAATTACCAGAGCCTACGAAAAAACTCGTAATTCCGTCCCACCTTAAATCGCTTCTTAAATCCCTTCACACCTCTCTGCCAGCGTCCTTTGTCTTCTAAATGTGCTGATAAAGAGAAGCTAGGAGCAGCCGGCTATTCCATCCCCCCACCAATTTAGAACGTGCACGAACTTCTCCCAGCTCATGCCTTGATTGAGTATCTGGGAGTGAAGTGGAGTTTTAGAGTGGAAATAATAGATTGTTATTTGGAACACACGCATTTCATGTCTGTTCCGTTTCTACAGTAATTGCGTTGTGTTATATTTGTACCTTTTGTGAAACTATTTCTTTGATATTTGGACTTAAGGCTTCATACATTATATAGTTTATACCTACATTTTGTCATCTACTACTAGAATATAAAAAACGTTTCTGTTTTAACAATGTGTTTACACAGATTACTGTAGAAACGGAACAGACATGAAATGTGTGTGTTCCAAATAACGATCTATTATTTCCACTCTAAAACTCCACTTCACTCCCAGATACTCAAGGCATGAGCTGGGAGAAGTTCGTGCACGTTCTAAATTGGTGGGGGGATGGAATAGCCGGCTGCTCCTAGCTTCTCTTTATCAGCACATTTAGAAGACAAAGGACGCTGGCGGAGAGGTGTGAAGGGATTGAAGATGCGATTTAAGGTGGGACGGAATTACGAGTTTTTTCGTAGGCTCTGGTAATTCTAGTGTTAACTGTATAAACTGCATCTCTGTAGCTAGTTATTGGTACTAAAACATTAGTAATATTATAGTTATAATTTGTTACTAACCCTTACCTATTCTGTTTCTCTTCTCAGTACTCAAATGTGGCACTTAGTGCCACTGCCCACCTGCCAAGTTGTTTTGCCTGCCTAAGGTAAGGTCATCTCTGATGGAGGATCGCAGGAATCATCGGTTAGAGGCGTCCTTTCTTTGGATTGGCTGGCCCAGCGCTGACTCAGCTGTGGAATGGCCAATAGGGTGAGGCAGCTTGATGACCAAGGTCTCCAGGACTCTAAACAAATCTAAATTGTATTATGTGATATCATCTACTGTTGAATTCTGCTCTGTACTTGTAATATTTCTATTGCACTACTATATTGTATTGAGGATTACTTTTGTTCTGTTCTGTGTATTGTATTTACCCACTTTTTGACACCCACTGCATGCCCAACCTACCTGGAAAGAAAGGGTTCTCTGTTTGAACTTCCTTTCCCTAACTTTCTTCCAAGATTTTTTCTGGGAGTTTTTCCTTGTCTTCTTAGAGAGTCAAGCCTGGGGTGTTGCCAAAAGACAGGGCCTGTTAAAGCCCATTGTGGCACTTCTTGCAGCATAAATACGAATAACTTAATTACAATTACAACTCTTGATGAACAATGTATTAAAACTATAAAAACAGATTATATATTAAATAAAAAATCTGCACAGAGTGGCACTAATAAAAATAGCCTAATTTCTCGAATACCCATAACGCACATACAATTCAGTTCTGCTCTTCCAAAAACATTAAATATGGCTTTAATAAATGTAAGAGCATTAACCAACAAGACGTTTTCCATCAATGAACTAAGTGAAATGTGGCTTAGCTCTGATGGTGCGGCTGTTTTAATCAAATCTGCGCCTCCGAATTACAGCTTTGATCGCCAAGGTAAGAAAGGTGGCAGTTTAGCAAACATTTACTTGAACCGGTTAAAGTGTATAGATGTTATTTTCGGCAAATTCAAGTCCTTTGAGGATCTTGCCATTGTTATTCACGGAGTTTCTCAGTTTCTAGTATTATCCATGTAATTTTCATATTGATAATCAGTGTGACTTGAAAGTAAAAGAATTCATGAACCTCCTGGACTCTTTCAATTTGAGGCAGCACATTAGTCAGCCAACACACAAAGCAGGTCAAACATTAGACTTAGTAAATGAAAAAGGGCTAAAAGTTGATGTGAAGCAGATCATTGGTCTATCAGACTATTTTCTCTTACTATTTAATATAGAAATAATGATAGAAAATATTCACAAGAAGCATATTGTTACAAAACGCTTCTTTAATTCATCAGCAGCTTCACAATTTACAAACATTCTAAGCAACCAGTCAGTTTGTAGTGCTAACTACAATAGTGAGAATAATGTAAATATTAAGGTGAACATTTTTATACTAAGGTGAGAGCTGCTGCTGACATAGTCGCTCCTGAAAAGATAGTTAAAAAATCTTCTAGCACTGTTATACCATGGAAGACCCAAAGAGTGTTTGATCTAAAGAGAACATGCCGGAGAGCTGAGCATAAATGGAAAAAAACTAAACTAATTATTCATTATGAGATATTGAAGGTTAAAATAACAGAATACAACAACATAGTCCGCCTTGAAAGGCGATGTTATTTCTCTAGAATTATAAATAATAATGCTAGTAATCCCAGAGTCTTGTTCTCTGCAATTGATCGTCTGCTAAATCCAGGTCACTCAATGGAATGGCTCCAAAATACTTCCAGTGAAATTGTTGAGGCTTTGGCTGTATTTTTTAATCAAAAAATTAATGATATTAGAAATAATATAGTACATCACCCCTATACTGATCCTCTTAAACCCTGGTACTCCATTATAAACAAATTAAATTCTTTCACCAGGAAAGATTTACCCGATTTATATTAAATAATTTCTCAACTGAGACCATTCACCTGTGTCCTTGACCCAATACCAACAAGTTTTTTCAAAGAAGTATCGGGTGTGCTAATTGATAGTATTCTTGACATAGTAAACATGTCATTAGATATGGGGGTCTTCCCAGACTGTCTTAAGACTGCTGTAGTTAAACCCCTGTTGAAGAAAAATAATCTTGACTCCTCTGCTTTTGAAAATTTTAGATCTATTTCTAACCTGCCTTTCTTAAGTAAAATTCTAGAGAAGGCAGTCATTATGCAGCTTAATGATCACTTCAATAAACATGCCATTCTTGATAAGTTTCAGTCGGGTTTCAGAACAAATCACAGTACAGAAAGTGCACTCATTAAAGTAGTAAATGACTTGTGGGTAAATGCAGACAGAGGCCGTTTATCTGTTCTCATCCTCTTAGATCTGATTGCTGCATTTGATACTATTGATCACAATATTCTTAGAAATAGCCTTAGTCAATGGGTGGGCCTCTCTGGAGGTGTAGAAAATTCTTTGTTAGTTGTGGTAATTATACTTCAAAGACACATGATATTCTATATTGTGTTCCACAAGGCTCTATCCTGGGTCCGCTGCTCTTTTCGATTTACATGCTTCCGTTAGGACAGATTATCTCGGGGCATAACGTGAGCTACCACAGCTATGCTGACGACACACAACTGTATTTATCAATAGCACCTGATGACCTCAACTCTCTTGATTCACTGATACAATGTCTCACTTGTGTTACCGAATGGATGAGTAGTAATTTTCTCAAACTAAATAAAGAGAAAACAGAAATTTTAGTGATTGGCAATAATGTATATAATGAGGTTATTAGAAATAAACTTGATACATTAGGATTAAAAGTCAAGAATTTGGAGGTAACTATTGACTCTGACCTGAATTTTAAATCACATATTAATCAGATTACTAGGGCAGCATTTTTTCACTTAAGAAATATAGCAAAAGTTAGACCTCTTATAACATTGCAAGATGCTGAAATATTAGTTCACTCCTCTCAGGACTACCAAAAAAAAGACATCAATCGATTGCAGCTAGTGCAGAATGCAGCTGCTAAAATCTTAACTCGGAAAAGAAAATCCGAGCACATCACCCCAGCTTTGATGTCACTACACTGGTTACCTGTGCCAGTTGGAATTAACTTTAAAATACTGCTAATGGTTTACAAAGCCTTACATAATCTTGCTCCATCTTATATTTCAGAATGTCTTACACCTTACACCTCTGAATTGTAACCTTAGATCTTCAAATGAGTATCTACTTAGAATTCCAAGAGCTAAATTTAAAAGAAGTGGTAAGGTGGCCTTCTGCTGTTATGCACCTAAAATCTGGAATAGCTTGCCAATGGGAATTCGCCAGTCTAATACAGTGAAGCACTTTAAAAAAAAAAAAAACTGCTGAAAACTCAGTACTTAACATGGCTTTCTCATAGCTTCATCTTAGTAAAATCCTGATGCTCTGTATATTCAATTAATTATCATTATTATTCATGGTGGCTCTAAAATCTGTACTAACCCCTCGTTTCTCTTCTGTTCTTTTTCAGTTTTTCTGTGGTGGCGATCTGCACCACCACTACCTAATCAAAGAACCGTGATGTCCCTACATTGATGGATTAAAGGCCAGAAGTCCACATGACCGTCATCATCATGTTCTTCAATGTGAACCCTAAATACAATGAGGAATGATTGAGATCATTTATGTTAGGTGGAATGCCTAGAGGGGGCTGGGCGGTCTCGCGGCCTGGAACCCCTGCAGATTTTATTTTTTTCTCCAGCCGTCTGGAGTTTTTTTTTT
>JANRMT010062813.1:116094014-116109076 GCA_026402145.1 Polypterus bichir lapradei
TCTTGAAACACTCGCCCTTCTTCGTTCAGTTTCCTTTTTCTCTTAGCTGGAGGAGCACTAGCCATTTTAAAGGGAATATGGAATATGAGAACTTTAGGAATGATAAATTCGGATTACAATGAACGTCCCGCTGTTCTCTCTATAATCCGAAAGCAAACAATCGATTTTCTGTCACTGGGATACCCGTCATACATGTTTGTGAGGTGGTCTAGAAAAGCTGGCCAGCAAAGTCTCAATGTGAATGCAAAGCGTTGCTATGGAATTCGACTATATTACAGTGATCCCTCCTCTGTCGTGGGGGTTGCATTCCAGAAATCCTCACGAAAGGTGAAAATTTGCGAAGTAAAAACCATATGTTTATATGGTTATTTTTATATATTTCAACCCCTTATAAACTCTCCCCCATTCTTATAAACATTTCCCACACAGTTATACAGCATAAACCCTTTGTATTCTCTTAGATATTAGGTAAGATTCATTGAAATTATGTATGTAAACGCACTATTTATATACAGTAAAACCTAAATGTTATTTTAAAGATATCGAGCGTCTCCGATATCACTTATGTTACAGCCATTACGATAGACAGGCCACCAGCAATAAGTACATACAATGCAAGAAAAATTGTATACAGTAAAATGTGTGTACAATGACACTAAACATACGTACATGTACTAAGTACTGTATGTAGAAAATTATGGTTACTCACCAACAATGACACGATGACTTGTCCGATAAAGATGAGTTTAATTTTACTGCACAACAAAAGGAGAGCGTTACAGCTCTTCTAAATGAGCCTCCTCTTCAGGCGACTCTGTAGCACCACCGTGGTTCTTCTTCCAGCAGTCTTTACTCCAAATCCCTAAAACAGATTTCATCTGGACTACTGCCTTATTACGTCCAGTTACAACTCATTTCGTGCCCTGGTTAAAGGACACTGCACCCATAGATCTTATATTCTTCAACATATCCAAATCTTTTACCTTTTCGGCAATCGTTAACATTTTCTGTTGAAGCTTGGGCACGGCCCCTGAAGCAGCAGCAGGAGCAGATCGATTTGGAGCCATAATAAAGGGCTTGACTATGCACAAAGATAAACACAAAAGTTAACTCTTTATTTACACAGCAAAACACGTTGATGCTGAATGAGCGAGACGAGATTTCCTGGTTAACGCAGTAGAATCGAATTCGGCGCTCTGTCGCTGAACCAATCAGCACCCAGGAACTTAACCGCATGCTCTGATTGGGTAGCTTCTGAGCCATCTGCCAATAGCATCCCTTGTATGAAATCAACTGGGCAAACCAATTGAGAAAGAATGTACCAGAGATAAAAAGATCCATTGTCTGCCGAAATCAGCGAAAAGTCTGCGTTATATATTTAGATATGCTTACATATAAAATCCACGATAGAATGAAGCCGTAAAAGTCGAAGCACGATATTGCGAGGGATTACTGTATTCACTGCAGGTAGCCCTAGCTCCTGTCTCGTTTTTTAACCTTGAAATAATCAATATTTTTTGCAGAGAAGTGGTAGGATTAGTCACTGCTTAATATGGCTATAAATATCCCTCAAACCATTCCGATTTTATTACAAAAATAAATTCTCGCTACTGCAGAATCTACGACAACTTGAGTGAACCAACCGCCACTCTACAATCAAAACAAATGCGTCCAAACAATGCATTTACAGTGGCAGGTTGTTGATGTGGATATGACTATTAACACCTCTGTATGATAGAGGTGCGGGCCGCAGGTGTGCCTGCAAAGGGCCGCATGCGGCCCGCGGGTTTGTCATGCCTGCTCTAAATCATGCAGAGTTTTATAAATGAGGGCCCTGGTCTTGTCACTTACAGTAATTCTCGACACAGAAAACAGAGTACAGAGGTCAGGTGGAGAACTTTGTTTCATGGTGAAAAGAGAACTGTCTGCATGTTTACATCAGTAAAACCAACGGAACCGATTTTTTACTTTCACTGTAACATAGTCCTTCACAACCCTGATGGACAGTGCGATTTTCTACTCTGTGGCGTGCTGGGCCATTAATATCATCTCAAGAGGGCAGGCTTAGTTTTATTATGCAGTCTGGATCCCCTTGAGGTAATAGCAAAGGAGAGATTGAAAACAAAATTGAATGCTATTATGAACAACGCTGCACACATTCTCTCTGACATACTAACACTGAGGACTTTCAGCCAACAAATTTAGCAAAAGTGTGTCACGAAATGCTACTGGGGCTATTTTTTTCCAACAGTAATACACCTGCATAATACCTCAATGTGGACTGCTATGTTAGAAGTTTTCTTTATTTTTAGTTATTCCAGTGTGTGTATTTATAAAGTATTTTGTTTATTTAACAAGCTTCTGTAAAAAGCCAAATTTTCCCCTGGGGACAAATAAAGTTCTGTCTATCTATTTCACATCACTGATGCATGGCAGAATGTCCCTTTACTACATTTGTGTAATCATGTGCCCATTTCCATTCTCATTCTTTTGAGTATGAAATACTCCACCAAACTGTTTTTCACAGTGACAAAAAGTACTTGAATACCTTAAAAATGATGTTTTATGAATGTGATAAAGACAAGCAAAACATAGAATACTAAATTTAATCTGTACCTGTCTTCATACAAGGTAGCAAATAGCATAGCTATGTTGATTTTTCTGTTCCAAAAACCTCCTGCCAAAGTAGGAAATGCATTTTCATCACATTCATGTTCAAAGTAAAATGTTAATACTGATATCCTTCAACAGAAATGTATTATATACTGTAGATAATACTCAAATATCAGGCAAGAGGTTCTAAGTACACAATGATTCAAAATGGCCAACATGTGCTCTGTTACCAGCTAGTACAATGCATATTCTTAGCAATTAATGTGAAATCTCTCTTATTTAGAAATGAGTTTGCACAAAAAAATAAAAATTAGATTCAAAACAATTAAAGAAAAATATAAATAAGTTCTAATAACTTCTTATCTTATTCAGTGTAGAATGGCAGCCAGAACTCAAAAACCAAATTTGCAAGCATTATTATTTGAATTTCTCATGAATGACCAATTTGTATCAATGTCATACATTGGGCAAGCAGGAGGTTCTGCATTCCTGATCTGGCTACAGATGTAAGCCAAGTTAAAAACAGATGGAGAGCTTTCTGTGTACTGACCTAGGAAGAGCTAGGCTGAGTTTCCCTAAACATTCAATATGACGTCTTGTAATGCACACATTTGACATAATAACATACCAGAAATTTTTGAAACAGCCAAAAAGTCTGTCTGTATAAATAATAAGACATTTTATAAGTTCTATTTTTTTTATTGCAAATCATTAATCATCCACAGATAACATTACATAAAGTCAAAAAATACCAAGAATAGTATTAAATTACCCATTTCCCCCATATACAAATGCAATGCACATTTTGTAAAAGTTTTTCCTTAATTACAAGAAAGATGATGTCTAAAACAAGACATCAACTTCAATAATTATTGGGCAATCTGAATTGCTATGCAGATCATGACAATTATACAGAAGCAAAGGTGCAATTAAGATTACTTAACAAAATAAAAAAAAAAAAAAAAATAATAAAAAAAAAAATCACATTAAAAAAGCACAATAAACTCGTAATCTGAAATACAAAAATAAACCATCACATAATTGTATCATGCCTCTGAATCTCATGAAAAAAAAAAAAAGTTTAATATAGGCAATTTATGAGAAAAGAACAACTTGTCTAACAAACAGTAAACATTCTGGTCTTTGAGACAGGCTTGAGCAGAACACAACATTTTTAATTCAGCCAGGATGCAAACCAACTATTTTGCACTAATTATACTTAATTTAGATAAAATTAATTTGGTTTCAATAAGAAAACTATTGCAAACAAATCATTTTATATTGCAATTGAGTATTTACCAAAAAAATAGGTTTGTGATCTAAATCTTGTACATGTGGCCATCAGAAAAGCATACCTAATGTACTGTCATGTACAATGTTGACTGTAATGCTTGATTTTCTGTTTAACTGAGACTTTCAAATTTCTTTATTTTCAGCTATTGTGTGATGGGCACAGGTTAGCTGGTCATGTGGCGGCTTGTTTTGTGTCTCATTATCGTTTGGCTGCTAATTAAGGAAAAAGAAACAACTGAGGGGTCCGAATCATGTCAATTAAAACAAAGGCAAAAGAAGTTAATTAGCAGCAAAAACTGATCACTAACTAAGGAGATGGTTAGAATGAAAACCTGCACCTACTGCAGCCCTCCAGGTCTGGAGTTCGACACCCCTGCCTTAGAGACAGTCTTGTGTGTGTCCAAGCTGTTTCTAGTCTACAGAGGTTTTCAATCATGCATGCAATTGTATCAATAACCTTACTTAAATATAAAGTCAATGCCCTGTCCAGATATCTGTGGGCTGATGGACAAATTCACTTTAATTGGCTATGGGCCAATAGAACAGTTTAAGAATGTCTGATTTTAGTTTAACTTTTTAGTTAGTGATTGTTTAGTCTTGTTTTTGAAGTGTTCTTATTTTCAGGAATATGTGTTTTGTTTAACGGCTACAGTACGACGGGAAATGTAAAGATGGAAACTGTTTCCCATGTTGGCGATTGGTAGTACTCAGAAGCTGAGGTAGGAAAAAAATTAGCAAGATAAAGCTTTTCATTTATAAAAGTGATGATTGCCAGAAAACATAGTTGATTACGTATGGAGTAGTGCAAGCGTGCTTCATGTAAGCCGACCTATCCAACTGATGAACAGTACGGTGACATGGTAATTGGCTGCCATATAGGAGTTGTAAGTCTACTTTTATTCAACTCCTATTGCAGGAGTCTACAGCAGGGTATGCCTACAAATCACTTCATTCCCATGGATTCATAACAGTGCTCGGCACACAGCAAATTGAAGATTTGTTATTTGGAACTTTCTGGATTTTTTTTTCCCCTTAATATTTTTAGTCCAGTGTTGATTGAATGTGAAGATAAGGAACCCACAGATATGGAAGGCTGACAGTATATTGTTCTCATAAAAGATTCCATATAATTTGTAGGTAAATTGTAACAGATGGGCTTTCTGATTTTTTTTTTTGTCAATGGATTCTAGACTATTTATTGTAGGAAAGTGTAATAACACAATTAACTGAATTAACTGAAAGTAAATGTATTACTTTTCACTGCTCTTCATAAAATCAATAAATGTGCTTGCCTTATTTAATAAACATTTACTATAAAACTGACTGAAGAAAAAAAGCAAAAAATCTACAGGTAATTAAGGATAGTTTACTCTGAAAGCCTGGAGTTTGCCTCTAATTAAGACAGCGACTTGCAGTGAAAAGTTGTAATCAGAGAGGCTGTAAGAGTGCAGACTCTGTCACCCATATTAGATTCTCAAAAGGACAATGTACAGTAAGAAAACTACATTGGAAAATAAAATCTAAAACTGGGAGTCAGCTACATTTATCCTTATGTCATTCAAATTCATCAATAACATTAACACAGCATGAGTTAAAATAGTAAATCCCATTCAAAAAATACATATCTCTAACCTGAACAGACGTTTTAGAAAGAGTGGCTACAGAAAGTAAAGAAAAAAATTAACTGTGTGTGTTATTAAAAAAAAAAAAAAACATTTATAAAGGGTCAGGAAATATCACTGGACAAATCAGTTTTTTTTACTTATAACAAAACAAAAGGATTTTGTAACAAAAATAAAAAGGATGTTTTCAGATTATCTCAAGATCTTCAAAGTACTTTACACTAATTCTTAGACTAGGCTGCCAAATTAATAACATAATTCAAAAAGAAATGCATTTTAATTTATATGTTTTAGTATTAAATATATACCAAAAAAGGCACTTACAAACCTGCAATTATGTGCAACTAATCTTTAAAATGTTAAGCACTGTATCCTTTGCAGAACAGATCATATTTACAGAGAAGAAATATACTTTTTTATAACCTGTTTATTTAGGTACTGTGAGCAGTGTGTGCATTTTCTACTTTTACCAGGAATCCATTACATTTTTGGTTCATGATTTTGTTGATGGGAGAAGGATAAACACCAAAAAACAGCTTTTAAGTTAACCTGAGTTAAACATTTGATTTTCAAGGCCAAGCAAAGTGGAATACTCAGTAAGTCAAAAGTTAAAATCACTACACAAAACTTGGATTCTAAGTGGAATTTGTTAAGGTTACTCAGAGCCAATCATATTCTTTATTTCTGAAAGGTTCTGCTGCAGTAAAGAGGAAGTTTCACCAAAATAAATTATAGCAAAGCAAGCTAAGAACTGAATGCTCTTCTATGATATACCTGAAAACAATGTTGGTGGCAAAAAACTGAAGTAACACTGTCAATGTGCTATAAAATATTATATATTGTAAATCTATATTATATTCTTTTAAAAGGATATTTTTATTATATTTTATTTTAACATAAATCATACTTAATTTCAATGCAGTAGAATGCAACTTCATTATTTTGCATTCAGCTCTTAAATGATGTCTATGGACATGGTGAAACAATAATATATGTACTGTGTTTCATATATAGTGTGGCTAAAACATTAGCTTAAAGAAATTAAAATTCAGCAATTAACCAACATGCTGAAGAGTGACATTCTTTCACCTGTGCCAAATATAAATAATGTAACAAAAACTGATTCATCCTTTATCATTAAACATCTCAGCATTCCAGCATCTATGAACATATACCATTGAATGTCTGAAAAAACACAAAACTGTAACAAAGATCAGTTTAACTTTTACATAAAAGTTGTAACAATTCTGCAACACCCTGAGTTTTTAAAATGATGACAAATAAAACTCAAAAAGCAACACTTATGTGACTGATTAATTTAGACACATGATGATTTTAAGGAGAACTGTAATTTGAACTACTAAGAATTCTCTAAAGCAACAGCAGAAACCTTTTGCTAGATACAAATCTTAAAAAGCTATTTTATTTTTTGTTGTATTGTACTTTTACATTTTGATTCATGGCAGTTTATTAAATAAAACTACATTTCATATTCCAGTGTGTTAAATTTAACAACTTACTTCATATAGTCGGATCATTTAGACTACAATATTATATTAATTTCAACTTAAGTCTATACTACAGATTTTAAACAAAATTATTAATAGTCATTTATGCAATAAAATAATTCAGATCTAAACTGAGACTGATTAAGTCTGAATAATTTTTGAATAAAGATATAAAGATTACAGAATTGTTTTGATGATGCATATAAAAAGCATTTCATATCCAGTTTACCTAAAGACATAATAAGCTGGACAAAACAGGTCATAGAAATACTTAGTAACAGTCTTATAGATCAGACCTAGACAAACTAAACTATGACATTGGAAACTTGTTTTTGAGAAGTGATAATTATAACAAGAACCAATTTAAATCAACAATTTAATTGGAAAAACCATAAGGGTACCACTCTGTAAACACAATGCAAACTTGTCTATTTTTACGTGATCTGCAGGCTACTATTTTTAGAAATATATACTTTCATTTCATTCTTTCAACGCCATGTTCTATTACTATACTACTTATGTAAAACAATACAGAAGCAAACTAAATGACTGTTTAGTGAGGCATAATAATAAATGTTTCCTTCCAAAAAAAGCTGAGCACAACCAATCAACGCCAACTTTTTTGCTGATAGATTCATCAACTACTGTAAATGGATGAAAAAAAACAGACCTACTGCTTAATGAATCTAAGTAGAAATATTTATCTGTTGTAGCCTGGGTGGTAAATATGGAATTTACCCTTTCCATAATTTTCACTGTTTAAACTGAACAGCTGGCTGTCTGATACCACTTCATAGTAAACAAATGGTGATTCAATATGTGATGCAAAATTTCACATTCAGGGTTTTTTGTAGGAACATTTTATGACTTGTATATGTACTAGAATGGAAGATTATATTAAAGAAAACAAGAACTAAAAGAAATATTTTAACATGTTGCTAGAAAACCACCTAGCACATCTGTGTAAATTATTGGATACAGCATTTTACAACACAGTGTTGAATATACTGTATGTCAGCTTAAGGAAACTACAACAGAATAAACACTGTAAAAATAAACTAGTCTACAATATGAAGATAAAGTCATCAAAAATGTGAGGGCATTGTTCAAAATATGAAGGAAAAAACACCAATCCATCTATATCCAACACATTGTATTTTTTTGCTTTACTTTTACAGTTTTAAATCAGGTTCACAAAAGGATGGATGTTCATCATAATTTATTTTAACAAAGAAACCAGTCCAATACTTATAGGTCAGAGATGCTTTGTTTTTAAAATATGGCTACAAAATAGTATGGGAATTAATGTACAAAATAGATGATTAATGGACGGTTTTAAAAGTACAATCAAGAGAAAGTTTTTTTTTTTTTTTTTAAATTATGATCTAATATCCCATGATATTGGTTAAAATGGAATGAGAGAAATCTATCCTTGTTTTTGATTTAAACAAGTTTGACATTTCATTACAGGATTTAATGTGTTTTCACTTAGTTTTGCTATTTTGAACTTTCTCTCAAAATGAATGGGACGGCTGCATACAAAAGAAAAAAAAATTAAAAAAAATGTAATGAGTTCTTCAGCAGGTCTTGCATAATTGCATTCAACGAGACAGTCTTCACATAAAAAGAAAACAACTCTTTGAACAGAGTTAAATTTATTCTTGATGCCAGCATACACGGGTTATAATTCAATGTGCCCAATATAATCTGAAAAGCCAAAAGGAAAGAAAAATTAGAGTTCCACGAAGAAAAACACGCATGTATACTTCTTCTGATTTAGAGTGATTAATTAATACAGTGATGAAGTCAAATCCCAATCATCACCTCAATAAATAAATTCAATTCAGGGTCCTCAGAAGGTAGGAGACTATGCGAAGAGCAGCAGGTGCAAGGCAGGATCCAGGCCTAAATACAGAACTAATCCATTACAAGACTCACCCATATACACACTTGAGCTCAAACTTACACACTTATAATTTTGAATAACTAATAAATGTAGCACTCGTGTTCTTCAGAGTGTGTAAAGAATAAACTCACATAGACATGAGAAGACAATAAAAGCAATACGTGGATAACAAGTGTGGTATTTTGGAATCATTATGTTGGATCCATAAAACAGCAGCACCACTGCATCACTCTGCTGCACAGTGTATAGAGCATCATAAAAAATTACTAAACTGGTTATGCATTATTGTAAATTTGTAAGAACATGGATACATATTCACAGACTATTATACAAATATACTAATATATTTTTAGTATGAATTTATTAAAACAAGTTCAGTACAATTAGAACTGCTGCTAGTTTAGCTAGCTTAACTTATGCCCTGAACAAAACAGGCAGGTATTACATGCAAACTGTTAAATGTGTAACAATAAATCCAAATATTATTTATCAATGTACATAATCTTAGGCATGTTTACAAAGTACCAAAGCTTGAAATGGCAATAAAACGCACAAAGCCAAATATGTGTGCTGAAGTGTGCCTATAAATCTAACAAGCATTTATTCAGGCCAAAAACATAAAAGCACAAAGTTGGCTTGGACCTTGTGAAGGAACACAGTGATAAAAACAAAAGTTGATAATTGTGCACGGATCTAGACATAGAGTATGGAATCTATATAGTGGTGAATACTACCATCCTGATTATCCAGTACTGAAATTAAGAGGTAAAACACAAGACTCTTCCTTGAACTTGTTTACACTGCTTAACTCATTTAAACAGATGCAACAAACACCAGGAAATTTAAAATCATAGAAAAGACCTACATAGTGTCTTTTTATGCTGCTTTTGAAGAATGACATCATCACTACTGATCTGCAATTAATTACTGAATTTGTGTTAACTACAGTTATGTATCTATGTATGTGTCTGTCTATTTAAAACTCTGCTTTGCTGGTTTTATTATGATGCCACAATTTCCTGTGCAGTACTTGAATTAACACATTTATTTATCTTCTTTAAAATATATTATAATAAACTGTTTTGGCAATGCACTTATGAATACTTAGCAAAAAAAGGTGGTACCGTAGATCCCGGAATACAAGCCGACCCGGTATATTAGCCGATCCCCTTCTCTACCGACTAAATTACATGTATTTGCCGATGACCGGTATTTAAGCCGACCCCCTTCTCCAAGCAAAATTTTCTAAATTTCCTTAAAAGTGTCTCTTCGGGTATATTTATAATGTTTATCGGCGAGAATTTGAGACTGCCGGCATTTTTGATGGAAACTAGGAAGTGATTGCAGAGAAGTTTGGTAAATTGGAACCTTTGTGTTGAAACTATATACGCAAATACGGTACATCGGTGGGTGGATTTCCGGAGACTTGTTATAAATTTGATTAACTTAAATACGCAATACAGTGGACCCTTGACTTACGAACTTAATTCGCTCGCAAAGGCTAACCCATAATGCGTTCCAAACTTCCCACTACAACACTTACTTAACCTTTTCATAATAAAAAACACCAATATTTTTTCTAATGTACTAACCAAAAAGTTATAAAAAGTGCCTAGCCTACTTCGATTAGGCTAGGAGCATGGCGGCGCACAGCAACTCAGGGCTCACCTTTTCAGTGCACTTTTTTGTTGTTTTTGTACTTTTTTTTTGTCCTTGTTTGTGCACGATCGGTTCGGCGAACATCCGCTACACCATTCAGAACCTTATAGACATCGGTGTCCAGAGCCAGACATCTGTTTTGAGTGTTTTTCATCACACGCACAACATCCCAGACAACATAGCGAGACCAGCGGGCTCTCCGTGGTTTGTTGTCGGGTCTAGGAGACGACACAGAAGGAGGAGGGAAAGAAAGCAGAAGCGGGGCCGCAGATACGGCGTTATGCTAAGGCTAAAAAACAACCATACAAGCCCTATACAGAACTTTTTTCTGCACTAAAGGAGCTGCTTTTAATCTCATTGTAGATGCGTATAGTGACAGTAAAAGGCATTCTATTCTAGAAACAATTTCATACTGTACTCACCATTTAATTTGACATCTTTGGGCTGCAGGAAGGGAGGAGGAGGAGATATTTCCACACAATGTCCATCTTCATTTCGAAATTACATCCACAAACACATGTATCTGGGCTCCGACTGACGCTACTAATGCTCTCGGTTGTTTGTTTACAATCGCGCAAGCGGATACACGTGACCGCATCCGTTTCGTAACGCAAGATGTGGATCGTAAATCAAAATAAAAAATTTTATTTTAAACTTCCCGATAATTTATTATAAATTTTATTAATAAAATCAACAACTAAAACACTTTTTTGAATAAATTCTTTATTTAATTTAAAGTACCGGCATGCAAAGTTACTTCTTCATCTGAAAGATGGCTCTGTGGTTTCGTCATTATTTACTTCCGTATTCATCGGCAAAACCGGCATTGCGCTGGAAATCTTGAACCTGAAATGATACTCGTTGTATAAACCGAACCCCAAACTCCAAGCCAAAAATCTAGGACGAAATTCTCGGCTTGTATTCCGGGATCTACGGTACATGTACATGGAATAACTGAAAAGTTTAACCTTCTTTTCCAAAATATTCAGGCACCATGATACTATTAACATGACAGAAGGCCAGCAGACCAATACATGTTTATCATAACATTCATTCATTGACACCACATATTTTTGCACATGGTCAGTAATAAAAAAACAGGAACTAAGCAGAACATTCAGCTCCAACACATTTTCTATAACTAATTTTATTGTTCTAATTTTTTTTTAAATATACTGTAGAGACGATACAAACCTGGCTTTCTCCTTCCGGTGGGATCATGGGTGAGGGGAATTGAACCCTTTTCTTTCATTTCTACAAAAGTATTGTATAATTGTTTGACCTCTTGGTCATAATCTGTCCACTCAGAGACTATTCTTACAGCTGCCTGTAGCTTGGGTTCTTTGGTCTGTGGGTTATTACACTGCAAAACACCATGAGAAGACACAACATGAAACACATTTTTTAAGGAAAAGCAACTTCATTTCAGGGATTACAAAAATAGTAAAGGATTGTATTTTGTTGCTCTTCAATATTATGAGTATCAACTTATGTATGTCTGTAGGTCTGATTAATGCCAAAGATGTACCTGTACTGCCAAATAAATAACTTGAAATATAACAATATAGTCATGATTAATTACTTAAAGTAAAAAACATACCAAATCAATAGTCTTTGCATGTTTCTTAGAGGAGTCATCACACCACGTTTCACACCACAACCACTCCTGTGGCAGAGATTTAATAGGAACTTGATGGATCATATTATTAGGTAAATCCTGTAAAGGAAATATAAATATTGCTCATGTCGTTTTAAAAATGTACTTTAGGCAAATTAATTAAAACTGTCTTAAAATACCCAATAAGGCCATTTTTGTTCATACATTAATTTAATAAATATTGCAGATATTCTACAACACTAAATAAAAATACTTATGATTTCCATTAGAGACAACTTTATGAAATACTAATTATACGAGAGTTGTTCAGTTGCAGGTCTACCATGCCCCAGCTTTCCACAATCCACCCCAAGACCTACCACAGTTTGTAGGAAAGGAGAAAAGCAGTTATACGATTTTTCCAATTCAAAAAAGAAAAGGAGCTGAAAATGTTTTTTTGACATGGAACAATGGCACAACAGAATCAGGTATGGACTCACAGAATAAAATGCTCAGTGTATTAATAGAAACTTTAAAGTCTTTAAACAAAACTAATGAGATGTACGATTATATACAGCATATGCTATGACTCCAAGAGTTTTGCGCTTATCGTCATTACTGACATATCCTATTTTTAAGCATTTCATTTTAAATTCTTTTTTCTTCTTGTATTATTTCTTCTTAATATTTCAGCTATATTATTTTTTTAACTTATTTATGAGATATTATATAGCATATCTGTAATGCTAGTGTACAATATTAAAGGTATTTATGATTATCGTCGTCATTAACGTTTGTTAGATATCTTATTTAACTTGATATTACAGTAGTTAAGTTAGTTATCTATACTAATAAACGGCAAAGCCCTCACTCACTCACTCACTGACTGACTGACTCATCACTAATTTTCCAACTTCCCGTGTAGGTAGAAGGCTGAAATTTGGCAGGCTTATTCCTTACAGCTTCCTTACAAAAGTTGGGCAGGTTTCATTTCGAAATTCTACGCGTAATGGTCATAACTGGAAGCTGTTTTTCTCCATTTACTGTAATGGAGATGAGCTTGAAACCCGTGGGGGCGGAGTTTCGTCTGACATCATCACGCCTCCTACGTAATCACGCAGTACGTAGAAAACCAGGAAGAGGCCCAAAAAGCGCTTTAGAAAACATGCATTATATAATTGAGAAGGCAGCGAAACAATAAGAAGCGAGCGAGTGATATATACAACCATATTCATGAGTTCTGCTACTTCGGAAACAAAGCACAGTGTAAACCTAAACTTTAAATTAAGTTCATAGACAGGCTGCCGCTGGCGTTTGTAATTTAGTGCCTGCCCATATAAGGCCGTCCGTCAGCGGCAATCCAATAGCAAACTGCCACGGGTAAATATTCACGGGTGAAGGACTGTGCTTATGAAGAGGAAGATGAGATGGTCAGGGTGGTGTTTGGCACAAACTCAGCGAAACTGCGAGAGAAAGTTTTAAGTACCGGGACTTCGGTAGCATTAGATACAGCAATGGACATAGCACGACATGGCAACAGCACAGCTGGGAACCTTCGATGCATGTACACCGAGCGGCTGACGTGAACTGACGCAGTGCACAGACAAAAAGCAACACTTCCGAAGAGCGCTGAACGAAAACCGAATTACACAATTGAAAAGGCAGCAAAAAAATATGAAGCGTCTGATACATATACAAACATATTATTCATAACTGCAGCTACTGCAGAAACAAAGCACACGGTGGAAAAAGTGAATGTCCCGCTAAAGGAAGACAGTGTTAAAAAAAAAAAAACCCGTGCATGCAGTGTGTCAGGTCTCAGATAAAGAAGAAGACGAGCTGTTTATTGATGCAGTAAGAAACGTGTATATATATATACCCCGATCTACATACTCGAATAATGAATACTTTATTCGGAATCAATGATTGTTTTGGTAAAGCCATACTCAGTGTATTCATTAGATGAACGGTAAAAAAGTAAGAGCGAGGGGAGGGTCACTTATTGAGGCATGCAGGCAAAACCACATTAGCACGCGGGCTCGATGTACGAAAAAATATATCTTTTCAAGTTCTATTTAGTCCATATGTGTCAAACTCAAGGGCCACGGGCCACATCCGGCCCGGCGTGTAATTATATCCGGCCCACAAGATCATTTTATATACTGTATTATTGTTATTAATGGCCCGGGTATATGAAGCGCTGGTAACACAATAAACTACAGATCCCATAATGCAGCGCTTCAACTCCCTTGCCGAACACTTACAGCGTCCCCGCGGTCTCTTCAGTCGTTTCCTTACTTTGCGAAGGAAGCAGCTTTCTCACAGCTTCTGCACTGTTTTATAAACGAACGATATATAAGAAAGTCCTTTTTCCTTGCTTCGCCAACGAAGCAGCCTTTTTATTTAATCCACGGGTTCTCCCCTGTTTCATTGTTCATTTATTACGATTTTTATAGTTATTGTGTAGGTTTTATTTAATCCACGGTTTCTCTTCTGTGTTCACTGCAGTGTCTTTTGTTTACGACCTTCGCCAGGGAAGCAGCTTTCTCACAGCTTCTGCACTGTTTTAAAAACGAACGACATATAAGAAAGTCCTTTTTCCTTGCTTCTCTAACGAAGCAGCCTTTTTATTTAATCCACGGGTTCTCCGCTGTTCTTTGCGAAGGAAGCAGCTTTCTCACAGCTTCCGCACTGTTTTAAAAACGAACGATATATAAGAAAGTCCTTTTTCCTTGCTTCGCCAACGAAGCAGCCTTTTTATTTAATCCACGGGTTCTCCGCTGTTTCATTGTTCATTTATTACGATTTTTATAGTTATTGTGTAGGTTTTATTTAATCCACGGTTTCTCTTCTGTGTTCACTGC
>JANRMT010062813.1:116129076-116143334 GCA_026402145.1 Polypterus bichir lapradei
GAAAAGCACCAGCGGCAGCCTGTCTATTAAGTTAATTTAAAGTTTAGGTTTATACCTTGCTTTGTTTCCGAAGTAGCTGTACTGATGAATATGGTAGTATGTCACTCGCTCGCTTCTTATTGTTTCGCTGCCTTCTCAATTATATAATGCATGTTTTGTTCAGCGTATTTTTGAGCTCTTCCTGGTTTTCTACATAGTCCGTTGACAGTCAGTTCACGTGATTACGTGGGCGGCGTGATGATGTCACACGAAACTCCGCCCCCACGGCGGTCAAGCTCAACTCCATTACAGTAAATGGAGAAAAATACCTTCCAGTTATGACCATTACGCGTAGAATTTCGAAATGAAACCTGCCCAACTTTTGTAAGGAAGCTGTAAGGAATAAGCCTGCCAAGTTTCAGCCTTCTACCTACACGGGAAGTTGGAGAATTAGTGATGAGTCAGTCAGTCAGTCAGTCAGTGAGTGAGTCAGTGAGTCAGTGAGGGCTTTGCCTTTTATTAGTATAGATAATTTATGGACTTATTTGTTTTGATTTCTTTGTACACTGTGTGCACAATTATTAGGCAAGTGAGTATTTTGACCATATCATCATTTTTATGTGTATATTCCAACTCCAAGCTGTATTAACTTGAATGCTTATTGGATTTAAGCACGTCAGGTGATGTGTATTTGTGTACTGAGGGAGGGTGTGGCCTAATGAGATCAACACCCTATATCAAGGTGTGCAGAATTATTAGGCAGCTAGTTTTTCTCTGGCAAAATGGGCCAAAAAAGAGATTTAACTGACTCTGAAAAGTCAAAAATTGTAAAAAGTCTTTCAGAGGGATGCAGCACTTTTGGAATTGCTAAGATATTGGTTTGTGATCACAGAACCATCAAACATTTTGTTGCAAATAGTCAACAGGGTCGCAAGAAACGTGTTGAGAACAAAAGACGCAAATTAGCTGCCAAAGATTTGAGAAGAATCAAACGTGAAGCTACCAGGAACCCATTATCCTCCAGTACTTTCATATTCCAGAGCTGCAACCTACCTGGAGTGCCCAGAAGTACAAGGTGTTCAGTGCTCAAAGACATGGCCAAGGTAAGGAGGGCTGAAACCCAACCACCACTGAACAAGAAACATAAGTTGAAACGTCAAAACTGGGCCAAGAAATATCTGAAGACAGATTTTTTTCAAAGGTTTTATGGACCGATGAGATGAGAGTGACTCTTGATGGACCAGAGCTCCACTCCAACGTGGAGGTGGGGTACTGGTATGAGCTGGTATTTTTAAAGATGAGCTAGTTGGACCTTTTTGCATTGAAGATGAACTCAAAATCAACTCCCAAACCTACTGCCAGTTTTTCAAAGACACTTTCTTCAAACAGTGATACAGGAAAAAGACCATGATTTTTATGCAGGCCAATGCTCCATCACTTGCATCGAAGTTCTCCACTGCGTGGCCAGCCAGTAAAGGCTTTAAAGATGAAGGAATAATGACATGGCCCCCCTTCCTCATCTGACCTAAACCCTATAGAGAACTTGTGGGCACTTCTTAAACGCTAGATTTACGGGGGAGAAAAACAATACACCTCTCTGAAGAGTGTCTGGGAGGCTGTAGTCACTGCTCCACAAAAAGCTGATCGTCAACAGATCAAGAAACTGACAGACTCCATGAATGGAAAGGCTTATGACTGTTATTGGAAAGAAGGGTGGCTATATTGGTCATTGATTGATTGATTTATTTTTTTTGAAATGTCAGAGATGTTTATTTGTAAATTTTGAGGTGTTTGTTTATTATTCTCACTATAACAGATGAAAATAAACAAGTGAGATTGGAAAATTTTCATTTTTCCTTTAGTTGCATAATAAATCTGCACACTAATAGTTGCCTAATAATTGTGCGCACATATGTATTCCCCTGATGATGTTCACACTCACATTTCCGTTGTGAAACATTCAGGTTTCAGGTTTATTAACATTTTGGATTGACTGATAGCACTGTGTTTGTTCCATATTAAAATTAATCCTCAAAAATACAACTTGCCTAATAATTGTGCACACAGTGTATGTGTGGATTACTTCGGTTGTTACCCTTTAGTGTTTGCAGATTCATTTCAAAACAGCTACACATTTTTCTTGCAGTTTTATTATTTTCATTTTAGTAAAATAGATAAAACTGATATCAAAGAAACATAATCTAACATTTTATTTATAGTTGTCATGAGTAAGTAATAACTAAGCAAGATAAAAAATTGTACAAAAATCTTAACTTCTCAGATTCAACAGCCAATATGACCAGAAAATTAATCAATAAAACAATGTAAAATTAGCAACAAACCTGATCAAGATTGGATAAGCTGTTAGGGTCTTGGCTGAGACCTTGGTATTGTCCTCTGAGTCGGTCCCCAGCTGCTATTTTTCTGAATTTTTTCAAATCGACCACATAAAGAGCGCTGAAATATAGGCATGTTATCTTATAAGACTGAACAATTATTTAAAAGTATACAAAGATAAAGGGTGATCCTCCATAAAGTAAAAGAACAAAGAAATAGATTATATAAAATAAATGTCAGTTATAGTGTGCATTCATGTGTTTGTTAATATATACTACTCTTTAGTCAGATTTATACTAACATATATAATAGCAGCAGTGCACTAAGGTTTAGTCTCACTGCAGTGTACACTTTAATCTGATGTTCACATTCTTTACCCAAGTTAAATATTAACCATTGTAAGTTTTACTAAAGCATTGTGTACATTTTTGTTTAAAAATCAGTGAATACCAAGACATTGGCTGGCTATGAATACTTTCATCCTCCTCAACTGGTTTTGATTTT
This sequence comes from Polypterus bichir lapradei, assembly GCA_026402145.1. Lineage (NCBI taxonomy): Eukaryota > Metazoa > Chordata > Cladistia > Polypteriformes > Polypteridae > Polypterus > Polypterus bichir. The sequence goes on from JANRMT010062813.1 coordinate 116,131,897, forward strand.
TCAATGCTAATTGATCATTTCTTTGAAAAATACCATTGTAATAGCAATAGGCTTAGTGTGTGATTGTTAAGCATAATAAATACTAAAGTGGTGAAAATGTTTCAAGGCTGGAATTTTTTTAGTATTCATTATTTACTTTTTCAAACTAAAGAGATCATGGCCCACCATAATGTAAAATTTTTTGAGAAAAAAAAAAGTAAAGTTGTTTTATTCTTCAGCGTTTGCTTGAAGAAGTCTGGACCATTTCAAATTTTAAGTATATTTTGCCTACAGCCAGGTCTGGCAGAATAATCAGCTTATGTATCTCTTTCACAGGCAAAAATGTGAGAGATCTGGAAGCAATGTGGGCCACTGACAATAGGTTTAGTTAACTGTTGTAGGCCTTTGTCCTGTGGTCTTAAACTGAACCATCCTATCTCTCTGCTGCCAATATTAACTGTTCCACTGAAACCTGCATCAGTGATTCTTCAAGGGGGACCCACAAAGGAGGATGGCTGCCATCAGCAATTCACGAAGGGTGAATTCTCCTGCCCCCTGAGATGATGGTCAGCGCCAATTCTAAAAGGTAGATCCAACCACCTTGTTTGACTGCCTGCAGCAACCCTCTACCAATATTCGGGAACAATGACGGATCAATCGGGATGACAGTCAGCTACAATTCTGGGTCTTAAAGATACAAAAAAAATGCAAAAGTGGGTCAAGAGATATAATTTAACAGCTGCTTTATGTGATTGACTTCTTTTCATTACATTTCCTTATTTCTAACAGCAGCTATGATTAGCAAAGATTACATATACAAAAAAAATTTTTTTAATCAATTAAATACTGCAGAGCGATAATAACATATCTTGGTTTAAAAGTTCCCGCATGCTGTACATTGCAAAAAATGAACTTTGGTTTTCTAGACATGCTTGCATTTTAACAGGAATATTCTGTCAATGGCCAGCCTTTTTTTCTTAAACAGTAGGCTATTCAGTTTATCTGTGAATATGTGAAGGTCAATATTGTTTAAAGATGATCAGAAGTATGTTTCCAGGAAAACAGCCATAATGATAAATAACACTCAAAACTCATCAAAACTTTACAAAGAACTTCAATAATTAAAATTACAATATTTAAGTTAAGAATTCATGCAAAAATAAAATGTGTACTTTGTTTAATTATCTCTATGGCTTTAAACTTCTTACAGAAATATTTCTTTAAAATACAAAATTAAAAAAACAACAATAATTAGCACCTGATATGATATTTTCTACCAGCTAGATGACTAGCCCAATAGCCTGACTTCCAAAAGCGGTACCCATCCATCTCTCTGCGACTATCACAGAAAGGAGTATAACCATAAGGGGCACCATCCAAGTCAAAATCTCGCAACTCCTTCAGATCAGTGCGGACTATCTGTAGAAAAAACAGGAAAGTGATTTTTTTTCTAACTCAATAGCACAGTGGAGCAAACAGCCCTGCTGCTTAGTATCCAGTATGGTTCCTGGTTACACTGATACATATCTGCAGTTTGCATGTTGTCTCCATACTCACATGAATATCCTTCAGAGATCCCCATTTTCTACCACAAAAGATGACATACTCCCAAAATAGACAGGCAATTTGAAACATTTTAATATATTTATGGTCATACCTGATCAGCATCCACAAAAATAATTTTATTTACTGCTAGGGGGAAGAGCACATCTAAAAACAAGATCTTGTAGCCCCAAATAATTCGCTGCTTCTCTGACTGTTGATGAAGCCACCTAGGCCACTTGTATTGAACCAGTTCATATTGAAAACCATATTGCTCTGCCATATAAGGAATGAATTCCTAAAAGAAAGAATTAAAAATCTATTAAAACTCCCATGCTCAACATACAGATTCAATTAATACAACACAACATGAGGCAACCACACAGGTCAATAAACAGTTTTAACTGTTAAAATAGAGAAAGATAAAAATGATTTAATTTACTTTTGGGTTATTTCTTAAAAGATTATTTAACCTAAATGAGGGCAGTCTACATACTTTATGCATTTTTACAACTGAAAACTTGTAGATTAAATGATTATCTCAGGGACACAATGAATTAGATGAAAAGGTTAGTCTTTCAATATTGTGGTTGACAGCTAAAATGCAATAAACAAGCAGAAATGAAAATGGGACTTTGTGAGGAACACCATGTGTCATCTGTTTGCCAGCTCCTTAAAGTTTTTTTTTTTTTTTTTTTTTTTTTATTTTAAAGGGTTCGGTGGTGCTTCACTTGGCACCAATCTCTACCTCTCAAGGAAACTTACAGGAAAATAAGATGATTTTAACACAGAAAAATCACGTTCTCATAATCTCTGGAATTGTAGGGAGAATTGAATATAAAGAGAGTCAAATATATACATTTGTTTGTTTTTCACTTTTATGTTACTTAGAAAAGGATTTAGTCATAATGGACTCCAAGTTATCGATTTCCTGACAGTGTTCAGAAGTTATTAAGAAGGCAAACAGAATGTTAGGTTAAATAGTATGATGTGTGTATAGTACAAGTCCAAGGAGGTTATGCTTAAGCTTTATAATGCCCTGGTAAGAGTACTGTGTGCAGTTTTGGTCTCAAGGCTATAAAAAGGACATAGCAGCGGTAGAAAAGCTCCAGAGAAGAGCAACTAGGCTGATTCCAGGGCTACAGGAGATGATTATGAGGATAACTTAAAAGAGTTGAGCCTTTTCAGTTTAAGCAAAAGAAGATTAAGAGGTGACATGACTGAAGTGTTTAACATTATGAGGGGAATTAGTAGAGTGGATCGAGACTTATTTTGAAATGAGTTCATCAAGAACACGGGGACACAGTTGGAAACTTGTTAAGGGTAAATTCTGCAAAAACATTAGGAAATTTTTCTTTACACCAAGAACGACAGACACTTAGAATAAGCTTCCAAGTAGTGTGGCAGACAGTAAGACTTTAGGGATTTTCAAAAGTAAGCTTTTTTTGGAAGAGATAAGTGGATGAGACTGCCGAGCTTTATTGGGCTGAATGGTCTGTTCTCGCCTAGATTATTTGAATGTTCTAACTGCATGATGCTATCAAGTAAATATGGGCTAAAATCCCTGAGGAATATTTCCAGGACCTTGCTGAATCTATACCACGAAGAATTACAGTAGTTCTGAAGGCAAAAGGGGGTACAACCTGATACTAACAAGGTATACCTAATAAAGTGACAGGTGAGTGTATGTGATCATTGCATTTATATGAATAAAAAAAAAGTGCAAAGTACTTGAAAGTATTGTTGTTACATGTGGTCATTTATGAAACTTGTCCTTCCAGCAAAGGTTTGCTTGGGAATAAGACCATTTGAGAGAAAAAGTACTTGAAAATATTGTTGTTACATGTGGCCATTTATGAAACTTGTCCTTCCAGCTAAGGTCTGCTTGGGAATAAGATCATTTGACTTCAAATATTTTTTTACCTATTTGTTTACTGAAACTACAAAGATAAGCATACAAAACAACAGATATTTCTGGGGAGTTCAAGGTTTGAAGTTGGGTAAATCAAAAACATTTTCAGCCAGAATAGCAGTGTAGTATAGTATAGTATAGTATAGTATAGTATAGACTAGACCTTTATTTGACCGTGTGAGCACACACCACAGTGACTAAAAAAGTAGAATAAATTAAAAAAAAAAAACTTCTGACAGAATATACAGTTGAAGTGAGGCATTACTATATGTAGGCACACTGGTGTTGGTATAAAGGAGCCCCAGTAGTGTTACTTCTTATAAGTAGTTTGTTGGCTGACAGTACTCAGTGTCTGTGTTTCAGACAGAGTATGTACAACATCATTTATAATGGCATTTTGTTTTCATTCTCTCTTTCACTACTACCTCCCTTGCCCTTTTAAACAGTTTCTAGATTTAGTGGGCTCTCTTGAAATTATATTACAGGCCACAGCACAGTGTACAAAGTCTTACTGGTAATCACAGAGTTGTATGCAATTATCCAAATTAAAGGAGCACAGTCTCCTAAGGAAAAAAGAGCCTGCTCCTTGTGGTACCCTAGTGTTGCTCACATCAATACTAGAATCACAGTACTTTAGTCTCACAAACTGCGTTCTGACAAACAGATAGTCCATTACCCAGAACACCATAGCCTCATGTACATATCTCTGAGCTTTCCTCTTTAACGCTAGAATTACTGAAGTCTACAAAAAAACTCATAATCCCGGCCCACCTTAAATCCCACTGTACCTCTCCGTCACTGTCTTTTGTGTTATAAATGTGTCAATCAGCACAAGCAGCCTGCTAAACCCCATCCCCGCCAGAGCCTGCTAACCCCCAAAGACCCCCAAAAGGCTGCTCAAATCACAAAGAAGATTCTCAGTGCTGAAGTGGTTTATCTGGGAGTGAGGTGCCTAGAATTGTTGAGGGTAAATAATTTATCATCACATGGAATACATGCATTTCATGTGTGCTCCATGTCTACAACAATCTATGTAAACACATTGTTAAAACAGAAACATTTATACCACCTCTTTATATGAAAACAGTGTCAGACCTTATGAGTGAACGGGACTGGGAAAACTGTGGACATGGGTGTGAGTGGTGTGCGTGACTGGAAATGATTGAGGATGTGAATTTTTTTTTTTTTAATTCAGTTTTATTCTTGAGTGTTCCTGCTCACGCTGAATTAATATTCAACTCCCGGTCTGTGACGTTAAAGCCACACTGACAAAAAAGAGAGACATATGTATATATGAAATTTGGAATAATTCATTTTATGACCTTGATGACTGTTGATTGTATATAGCCCGGAAATTACCTTTCTGTACTACTCTGTCCTCTGCATTTCCTGAAGTGCAAAAGAAACACCACCATGCACCAAAATGTGGAGAGTGGGCATGACTGACTACAAACGCATGAAGTTATGCAAATGAGTATGAATAATATGAAAAATGTTGCATTAGTGCCACAATGTTTTCCAAAATGTACTATATAGGTCAAGTACTTTTACAAGCAATATAAATTAACATTGGCTATTACAGACGCAAATCAAATGTATGTTTTTATTGTACATATAATATTAACAATAACAGCAGCTCATTACTAAAAATGGTAAATTTGGCAGGCAGCCAGTATCGAACCAGCGACCACTTGATTAGGAGTCAGCAGTTGTTACTGCTTCTGTACCTTTTGTGAAAGTGTTTATTTGATGTTTGCACTTCAGGCTTCACACATTATACACTTCATGTCTACATTTTGTCAATTATTACTAAAACATGAAAAACGTTTCTTTTTTAGCAATGTGTTTATGTGAACACACATGAAATTCCAAATGACTATATATTATTTAACCTCTATAACTCCAGGCACTGAGAACCTCTTTGCAAATTGAGCTGTGGCACTGGGTGGGGGGATAGGATAGTAGGCTGCTTGCGCTGATCAACACATTTACTACAGAAAAGATGCTGAAGGAGAGGTGCAAAGGAATTTAAGGTGGGCCAGGATTACGGGTTTTTTCTTAGGCTTCGGTAATTTTAGTGTTAATAGGGATAACTGGATGGTATTTAAAACACCAGAGAAATCAAAAAACAATTCTTATAGTGTTGCCAGTTTTGCCGTAGTGAAAATAAGCCTTGTGGAGCAGATAGATAATTGTATCCTTCACTCCAATCCTTGCCTGATAGGCAAACTGCAGTGGGCCCATGTGGTTTTCTGCAAGAGGACCCATAGTCCAGGATCAGCCTCTCAAAAATCTTCATGATGTAAGGCAGAAGTTCCACTGGCCTGCTGTCATTAGCTGCCTTCTTTGGAACAAGAATAATGTAGGATTATTTCAACAGAAGCAGCACTTTCTAAAGCCTTAAGGGTAGACTAAATAGATTACAGAGGATGACACAAAGTTGGAGAGTACAGGGATTAAGAGCCTAAAGACTGACTGTAACTGGTTCCACAGATTTTTCTGTATAGAGAATTGCTTCCTCAGCTGTTTCCTCACTTGGTCTCCAATTACAGACAGTCTAAACCGATGGTCAGAAGTTGACTCATCACTGGCTATTCCAGTTGAAGTGGTAATAGTTGTTGATGTCATAGGGATAGTGTGGGGGTCATTAGAATGTGGCAGTGGGAGAAATCATTTATTTAAAAAAGTGGTTCAGGGCATTAGCTTTGTCCATATCTCCTTCTAGCACCTGGGTTATACCCAATCCATTTTAGACATCTTTCATGTTATTCTGAGTGAGTTTGTTTTCTATTTTAGCTTTGTAAGATTCCATTATTTCACTCAGCTTTTTCTTCAGCACTTGCTGTGCATCCTTCAGGGCCTCCTTGTCAACTGATTTGAATGCTCCCTTTTTCTTATTCAGAAGACCTTTTAGCTACTTAGTAATCCAGGACTACTTGTTTGGAAAGAAGCACACTGTCCTTGAGGATACCACAGTGTAAACACAAAAGTTAACATAATCTCTGATGCAGTAACTTCAATATCATCCCCATGTGACCACCACATCATTTCCCAGTCTGTTATTTGGAAACAGTTATTCAGAACCATTTCCTCCTCCAGTCTCCACTTCCTCACTATATTGGTGGTAACAGGTTTCCATCTAATTACAGGCTTTTAACTGGGAATACGATAAACTAGATTGTGGGCAGATCTGCCCAAATGTGCCAGAAGTTTAAACTTAAAGGTACCTTTAAAATTTTAATAGTGAAGGTCCAGTTGGCTATTACCTTGCGTGGAATATGAGTAAAAAAAAGTAACTAAAATATAATGAAACAAATGTCAAATTACCTTAAATGTTGGTGAAAGATAGTTCTTCAAAAACCAAAATTTCACTGGTGTTTTGGTGTTCTTTAGCACTGACAGCATCATAATCCTAGACACCAAAAAAAACCAAAAAACTTTATCTAGGAAATAAAAGCTATAGTGAACCACTGTAAAATTTTAAGGACAAAATCGTGGAAGTCACAAAGAAAACAGTTTCAATTCAGTCATTTAGTTCAAATAATGAATAATGGTAAAATTGTATGTAATATTTTACAACTTTCACACAGCGGCTTTCAATTGCTTCCTGTAATATTTAATTTTTTAACTTATTTTGAATGAACATTCACAAGTGTTTACTGTGAATGCCAAATTGTTCTGTTTATAAATCTAACAGTTCTGATTCATATGTAAAGTATTAGTATTTGTTGTACCAGAAAAAACACAAACTGAAGTAACTAATGTAGATTAAGCTAAAACTCTGTATTTACATTAGAATTGCTGGTAATATTTTGAGAATGCAACCAAAATGACATGCCTAGTCAATTTGTTTTGTTCACTGCTGTTTATCATTCATTTAACAATTAATTAAACAAATACAACATCAGTTTTATTCAGAACATTTAGCATTAGATAGCAATTTAACTAAGAGGTAAAAAAAAACACACTGATGTAAAAAGTTCAAAAATACACCTGAATGCAGGTACAAAAATCTATAAATAGACACTAGATGGTTTTTATATGCTTGAAGATTTTTTTTTTTAACTTGTGTAGACCTGTTAAGGATTGGTGACGTTAAGTGCAACATTGAGCAGTTGCATGCTGCGTTGATTGTATACTCCAACTTATTATCATCCTTGATATTATCAAGTTATATGGATTCTTGACATAGCATTTTGCTTTTAAAATTCAAGCAATGCAACTGGACAACATGGTCTATCAGCAGATACATATTAATATGCAGGCTATAACATGAGCACATCATCTGGCATACTGAAATAGGTTTGCAGTTACCTACAGAGCATATTCAATTCTTGGCCAGCACATTAAGACAGATTTACTTTAGTCTTTCAATATTTATAGATGTGCTAAATAACAAAGCCTGTATGCTATATATCAATTATTCCCAACACAGCCCTAACCTTGATCACTTTTGAAATTTTAACAATATGTTCTGCCAGGACACTGAACATGCCTGGCAGATGCTCTACCAATTTCGCCTTGACAAAATTCATTTTGAAAGTGTGGTGATAAGAGCAAGAGCAACTTTTGCAAGATATTAATTGTGCTCCATTTAGATATATAATAGTGGAAACATGGATAAATGATGTCAGAATGGTAGAAAAAGCTGAGATGGGAATGATTTCAAATGTATGTAGAGATGTTGGGGGACAAGGAAGACACATGCATAGTTGAACTGACATGCTATGAGGATTTTGGCAGACAAAATGAGGAAAGACTGTGGTTAAAAGCTGTGTTAGGAGGAACACTGTGGTGGAAGTGGAGGGGATAAGAACAAAGGAGGAGGTAGAAAAATGTAAGGAATAAAGTAATATTTTGTAAAGAAAGGATCACAAACCTAGGAAAGACCCAAGACTACCAGAGACAAAAGAAGGGAATCTGAGTTTTTTTTTTTTCCCCATTTGATGTTGTATAGTCCAGTGAATTCCAGCTCCAGGTCTCAGAGACCTCATATGGCTGCATATTTTTTGACAGGCTTAAATCAACTTTTCATTAGCTGTTGTATAGTCCAGTGATTTTAAACTCTACTTCTCTGGGATCTCCCTGGCCTCATATTGTTGTTTCAATGAATTTCACAATCAGTGCCTTACTCTTACTTTTAATTGAGGTTGATGTTTAGTCAGCATCCCTTTACTGTTATGCTGTCTTAAGGCAACGTCCAAACTACTATGGTTTTCTTTATAAAAAAAAAAAAAAAAAACATTTTTTTTAAAAAAAAATAAAACAACCAAACAAATAATTTTTTTTTTTTAAAAAAAAAAAAAAAAAAAAGCATTTTTAAATGAAAACAATCTCTGTAACCATGAAAATTATTTTTGTCCATACTAAAATAAGGTAAATTGGGCATACATGAAGCATGGACATCTTTAACCGGGCATACAATGTACAATTTTTTCATGATTTTAAGCCTGATTTTCTGAGTTGGCTTGAATTTCAGCTTCATCTGCACTCACTTCAAATGCAGTATGAGAGTGGATGCAATGCCCAAAACAACAAATGATTGTGCTGTCATACAACCTGAAAAATTTCTATCATGTTAAGGAATTTTAGTCAGCTGTCTTGTAGGATAAGCAATCTTATGAGACAACTTTCTGAAATTGCCATGAACTTTCCTGAAATTAATTGATTAACAGCGGTGAGGGTGTATTGTACTTCTATAGTCTGAACATCCACATCATAGCATATCAACTGGACCTAAAGTGTTTGTGCAGTTTGAGCAGGTATATGACTGGTGACGGTCATGAAGTGTAACTAGTCGCTTGACCACAGTTTCGAAAAATGGCACAAAATGCAATTTAGATGCATACAGGTAAGTAGCATTGAAAGCAATTTTTCCAAACCTGATATATCAGAATATGTTTTTTCATCCATGAAGGATGACCAGTTAGGCAACGAGACGTTACAATAAGCAGGATCCAATTATGGAAGAGTAATGTAAAAAGTACACACCAACCAAAGCTGTGTCTGTGTTTTCAAAAATCTTCGTTTATGCTCACCTGCACTGGTGTTTTAAAAGTATTTCACTCTGAAAAGAGATTTCATAAGTAGCTGTTTTTGTTGATTGAAAATGCTAGTGTAATGTTGATGACAGGTGAAAACAGAGACAATGTCTGTGTTTTGAAATGAAAACAAAGTAGTGCAGATGGAGCCAAAGAATGCATTTGATCTCTTAATTGTATCCAAATGGTCATAGCCCTAAATGCTAAAGGGAAGCAATTAAATTAGCGCCACATTAACTTGTTTGCTCACCAGTAAAGAATGCTCATAATGAGAAGACAAGTGAAAATGACAATAAAGATACTGCATCTCTTTAGCACTAACTGTTCTTTGCACCCATATTATTGTTAATGATCAGCATTTGGAAATAATCAATGAAGCAAATTTTAAAGAAAAAGGCAACTTAAAAAAGAAACTGCAAATGAAATGTACAAATTTAAAGCTATGGCAAAGAAAACAAAGAATGATGCACTTATTGTGACACTGATTGAAATAAAAACCTTCAGCCTTGGTGTTCAGAGGACTGGTTTTGAAATTCATTATTCTAGGACATATATACAAATAAACATTTTTTTAATAATTTTTACATTTTACAAATATACATTATTTTAAATGACTGCTAAGGTGATGCAAATTCTCAACTGCATAACATTTATGTATTGTCCCAAAAAGACAAGGGAATATTTTCTAAGATGTAATTTCAGTAGTACAGCTAATTGGTAATTATTTCAGACTAGTAACATGATACACATCCCATTTCATTCAGTCATACCATGCACAAAATGATAAATAATCAACAATTTATGGTAATCATCCACTCCCACATAAAAGATTAGAAAGGTATTATGCAACGGTTTCTTTTTTTACTCAACTATCTTGATTGCATTTAACAGATTACTAAATAAAACTCTAAAATATAATCCTAAAGTGTAGCATGTCCTGTGATTCTACCTATGCATTAATTTAAATAGAAGATCTTTCATAAAATATTAAAATTCTGGAAGCTTAAGAGACTAAACAAAACAAGATTTTCTAAATACAGTGCATCCGGAAAGTATTCACAGCACATCACTTTTTCCACATTTTGTTATGTTACAGCCTTATTCCAAAATTGATTAAATTCATTTTTTTCCTCAGAATTCTACATACAACACCCCATAATGACAACAAGAAAAAAAGTTTACTTGAGATTTTTGCAAATTTATTAAAAATAAAAAAACTGAGAAATCACATGAACATAAGTATTCACAGCCTTTGCCATGAAAATCAAAATTCAGCTCAGGTGAATCCTGTTTCCCCTGATCATCCTTGAGATGTTTCTGGAGTTTAATTGGAGTCCACCTGTGGTAAATTCAGTTGATTGGACATGATTTGGAAAGGCACACACCTGTCTATACAAGGTCCCACAGTTGACAGTTCATGTCAGAGCACAAACCAAGCATGAAGTCAAAGGAATTGTCTGTAGACCTCCAAGACAGGATTGTCTTGAGGCACAAACCTAGGGAAGGTTACAGAAAAATCTCTGCTGCTTTGAAGGTCCCAATGAGCACAGTGACCTCCATCATCCGTAAGTGGAAGAAGTTCAAAACCACCAGGACTCTTCCTAGAGCTGGCCGACAATCTAAACTGAGCGATCGGGGGAGAAGGGCCTTAGTCAGGGAGGTGACCAAGAACCCGATGGTCACTCTGTCAGAGCTCCATAGGTCCTCTGTGGAGATAGGAGAACCTTCTAGAAAGACAACCATCTCTGCAGCAATCCACCAATCAGGCCTGTATGGTAGAGTGGCCAGACGGAAGTCACTCCTTAGTAAAAGGCACATGGCAGCCTGCCTGGAGTTTGCCAAAAGGCAACTGAAGGACTCTCAGACCATGAGAAAAAAAATTCTCTGGTCTGATGAGTCAAAGATTGAACTCTTTGGTGTGAATGCCAGGCATCACGTTTGGAAAAACCAGGCACCGCTCATCA